>JAWQUT010000026.1:2502625-2519364 GCA_033807755.1 Ellobium chinense | reverse complement strand
AGAGATAGAGATATAGAGAGAGAGAGAGAGAGAGAGAGAGAGAGAGAGAGTGCCATCATTTTGTGGATTTGCTTAGCTACATCTGTGTTTACTGTGTGACAGCTAGAATAGCTAGTCTTAAAGGACTTATATCACCTCATAACTGCCCGTCGGTCGAAATGTTCTTCGCTCTGGACCAGTCGTTGTTCGTTCAGTTCACTTCGTGTTTTCGTCATCAAACTCCTTGCTTATGCTGGTAGCTATAGAGAATATCTTAATAGCTCTGCATTCGGGAAGTTGGGCAGGACAGTTTGATGTATAAAAAAAAATTGATTGCGCATCCAGCAGTAAGTATTTCTTTCTCAAAACGGACAAACTAAAGAATGTGGGGAATCATGCCTCTTAATACAATGATAATTGTATGTATACGATCCCGCTTTCCTTCACACTTCATTTATAGGGAATACGACATGTTAACAAATTAACAAATAATGTAGGTTATAACTGCGGAGAATATTCGTGCACTGAATACCAGTGATGCCTGCCTTTTATGTGTAGGCACCGAAATGCAATTACTGCATGTGGGCAGTAGGAAATTCAAATCTTCGAACTGGGTGCCTAATAAAAAAGGATGCAATTTTGCAAGAATGGACATGGATGTCGCATTGTGACGCAAGCATTGCACTGCTGTCTGACATTACCAATATGGCTATCCCTGTAACTGACCCTAATTGTTTATTCAGTAGATTGGCGGATTATCGATATATCATCATTTTCTTTCTCCTCCTCCTCCTTATCCCTCTCCTTCTGCTTCTTCTTCTTTTTCTTCTTTTTTTTCCTTCATCTTCTTCTTTTTCTTCTTTTTTGTCTTCTTCTTCTTCTTTTTCTTCTTTTTCTTCTTCCTTTCTTCTTCTTCTTCTTCATCTTTTTCTTCTTCTTTTTTTTCTTCTTCATCTTCTTCTTCTCGTCGTCCTCCTTTTTTTTCTTCCTCCTCTTCTTCTTCTATTTTGTGTTTTTGCTCTTGATGATACACTCTTCAGCACTTTGGTGTGCAACTTTGCATGCAAAATGTGTTGACTTAGAAAAAAGCAAGGCGCACCAGGGAAATGCACCGTAAGCTACAAGAGAACGGCGATGTTTCGTTATAATATGGTTCTCAAATCCAAATTCAATACCTTGTCTAAACATTCAAAAGTACCTGTGCAAAGACTGGTTTTAAAATCCAGTTCCCAAAGCCCAAGATTGTGATAAGATGTAAATTAAATCCAAATACCAATAGCTCTCAGCACTTTAAATGTTTACATGCATTTGTCGAGGCATTTAGCAACAAATGTTAAACCAATAATACGGTAGAGTGTAATTCAATAGTTGTTTTGTGTTTTTTTTTCTCTCCTAAATCAGACAAAGAAGGTAAAGAAATTTATACGTAACAAAATTTTTTTTAACAAATCATAATATTGATAAAATTTTTCCGATGGTGTAGTGAATTCCAAATCGCCCACTTGTTCTTTATTTGTTTAATGAAGCTTTTTAAGCTGATGTCAGGGATCAACACCATTCTATATTTCAAAGCATACATTATTTACCACTTTTGCCCGTTGGATTTATTGTAAGCATAAGGAGGAGTTGATAGAAATACATGGCGATTCATACTGTGGTTGTCATTTCTAAAACTTTTATATTGTAGATATGAGATAAAAGCATCATTGTCATTATCTATTTATTTTGAATAAAACAACTTTCGTGTTGATGTTAAGCTTAGCTCTCTGCACAAAATGACGCTCAGAGGAAAACGAAATCTCATGCCACGGAGAACGTTTAGAGTTGCAGGAGCCAAATTGTAAAAGCCTCTTTGAGCCATTTAATAAAAAAATTCTCCTCGAACCACAGGAACGTTCCGAGATGGCAAAGGCTAGTCTGCAGGCATGGTGCCACCACTGTGCCTAAATTATATATACTGTTAACAGTGGCGGTCCTTTATTTAGATTTTTCACAATTTTGATTTAGATGTAAAGGGGTTAAAAATTTGGCCTTCTCTTGCAGATCACTGGCCGCACAGATGAAATTCGCTGAAGTCATTGGGAAAACTGCCTGCAACAATTATTCTTTTACAAATTCAGGACAGAATTTTGCACCTTCTGCGGTGTGGTTTCATATTATATGATTGTTTCTACTCAATCTGTCCAAATGACAGACTTTATACTCTGCTACTATCGACTCTGATAGTCCATATTTTAATATTTTTATTTACCATTAATTAGGTTCCTGCAGCCTTAACTCTCATAGCTCGAGGCGCCTCGAGTCCAGCTGTCCGCTGGGTGCGTGACCCAATATCACACGCAAAAACCGTACCGGGTGTTGTCTGCCGGCCGATCAGTTGACACTCGCCAATATTCGAACAACCGCTGCACAGACTTGGCCCTGACATGCGAATTTATTCGACCGTCGCGCCCAACTAGTGACGTGAATGCGAGAACTAATTCTATCGTAGCGTTACAAGGGTTTAAGAGGAAATAATAATGATACTGCGGTTTATAAGTTTCGTATCCAGGCTAATGCCTGCTCACGCTACTTCACACTATTATCACCCCGGCTGGCCTGATCACTCTAGGACTTTTTCAACTCCCTGGGAAGCATATTGTGCCGCTGCCATTTGTAGGCGCTGACCACTAGCATTCTGACAATATATTTCGCTGCCTATAGCCATGTATCCGTTTTACAGACCGGTGGACTGAGGCAAATGTGAATGAAATGCTTTCCTAAGGCATCTACAACACGATCGTAATCGAGAATCGAACCCACGATCTTGAGTAAACCACTGCAACCATTCGGCCACGCTACTCCAAATGACATGCGAAGGCAACGCGCAAGAAGGCTTTCCATCCTCGGAATAGGCCTACGATTATAGGGAACACTGAATACAGCCAAACGGTGAAAAAGACCTTGTTCTGTCTGAGTAACCCTTGTCTGAGAACGCCACTTAGTCAACTAATAATTAAATACACAAGCAGTTCTACAAAAGTGGGTTAAAGGGAACATTAATGTTGTCACCGTGCGTAACAAAATTAATACAGCGTTAGGAAGGGATCTGAAAGGAGACACGAAAATCACTAAACTGGATTTCAATCTTAATTCCAAATCTTCTCAAATTTTGATTTTAACTCTCTAAACTGTTTCAACAGCGAAAAACAGAAGTAGACCTCAGACCGTTCCAAGTCATTTGATGCTAATATCCGTATTGCCAAAACCGGTTTTCGATCCTACCGACATACAGGTTACCAGGAATGTACGTGGTGGGAAAGAGACCAAAGTTTCTTGATCATTGTGGCCGTTCAGTCTGTCATGTTCTATTCTTAAAGGAAGGTTGGATCGTCTTACAGACTATATTAAACCATAGTTATCATACCTTATTATTCGAATTAAACATTATTTCAAGTGTCAGTCAACATATTGTAACGCCTTTTCCCGCCCCAAACAACCCAAAGGTTCATATTATGGAAAGTCCGAATTCTTACACCCACTCAGATACAGACCAAGCTGTCTAACCAGTGCTCTGGAAACGAGTAATCGGTACGAATCTTTTATTCCACTGCAAGCAGAACATGTGTCAAACAAAATCATGCTGAGGCAAAACATGCAGAATACTTTATCTGTTTTACACGGCTGAATTTAACTTTCGAATTTGGATGACAAGAACCCTAACTGAAAACTGGATAAGACATTGTCAGATAGAGGTGTGTGCAGTTGCTGGAATTTAAGTGACGTCACCATTTTTGCCATAAGCCTCTGCTGCTCAGGCAAGGGGAAGAACTCTAGAAGCAAGGGCCAAATCCTGGTCACAACAGCCTCCTTAATGAGTCATAAAATGCAAGAACACTGTAACTGAACAACGCTTTTCCTTCGCGAAATTAGTTTGATAGGCACTGTGGATAATTCTCAGGAAGAAAAAAGGAAAGTTTTTTTGATGTGCATGTCCACCTCGAAGCGCATCGGAATCATCATTCTGGCTCAGTCTAAAAAGTGGTAGCTGTATCCAGGCAGAGGTCTCTTTCTTTCGCAGAGTCTTGGTATCCGTCTTCTTCTACACTGACTTATTCAGCACCTGCGTCCAGTTAGTGCGTCGATAAACATTTTTTGTTATTCGGGATACTACAGTGAGATAGTATCCATTAGAGGATGGTTCTGCTGTTTGCACCACCTTATATGACATGCCCCTCAGAAGTGTGAAATTGTAACTGGATGGTTCTCTTGTCTGCATCTACCCCAAACAACATGTCTCTCTAGTCTCTAATGTGGGAGCTCGTCACTGGATGGTTCTCTCGTTCGCATCTATCCCAAACAGCGGTTCCCTCTAACGTGAAAGCCTGTGAAGGGGTAGTTCTCCTGTTTGCATCCACCCTACACAGCATGTCTTTCTGATGTGGGGGCTTGGCACTGTTTGTGTTTTCATCCACCCTAAACAACATGTTCTTCTAATGCGGGAGCATGTCAATGAATGATTCTCTAGTTCATATTCACCCTGCACAGCATGTCTTTCTAATGTGGTAGCTTGTCACTGGATAGTTCTCATGTTTGCATCCGCCCTAGACAATATGTACTTCTAATGTAGGAGCTTGTGACTAGATGGTTCTCATGTTCGTATCTATCCTACGCAACATATCCATTTGATGTAAGAACTTGTCATCTTGTTGGCACCTAGCGTGTCTCTCTAGCGTAGATGATTGTGAGCGGGTAGTTTTTATCCTTTTCGCATCCACCGTATACAGTATATCACTGGGTGTGGGAGTTTGTCAATGAATGGTTCTGCTATTCGCGTCCACTCCCCCTCCCCACTCCGCTAATGAGATAGCGAGTCACTGGATAGTTCTCCTGTTCACATCCATTCTACACAAGATGGCCCTCAGATGTTCGAACTTGTTATTGGACAAGGCATCAGTTAGAAAGACAGTCTTTTAGCAGTCTGAGTGCGACATTGTAAAAATGTTTGCTGCGTGTTCAAGTGTCAATATACAAGACATTCCTGTTGGTTTGGTATGTGGGCTGCTTTATTGTGTCCGTCGCTGCGTTATGTTATCAAGATCCCTTTATCTGGGGTCTTTACAGCGTTTTTTTTGCAGAACCATCTACTGTGTAAACATGGATCCATGATATCTTTGGGTATGTTTCTTCAATCATGAGGAGAGTGGCTGTCCTACTGTATAAGTGGTTATTTTCTTTTGGGGGGTGTTAGATCGCCCACTCTGGTCGTTCGCAAAAAGTACTACTGAAGCCTGTCGTGATTATACGAAATGATAACTATTATGACTCATAACTATAACTCCAAATATCCTCAAGTCTATCACACGTAAGTCTACATCACCATAATATGGTGGATCCAGTTCTTATCGAAGGTCGAATTTCAGTCCCAGCAGGAAGGTAAGCGGGACAGCAAGCGAGGTTGAGTCGCAGTCACACTCTCTGCTAGTGGGGACCGGCATTCGCCCTCTTTGCCACCAATGATAAGGGCTGAAGACGGAGGAACTAAGCGAGAAGGTGCGTCCAAAAAAAAAAAAAAACCACGGCGCCACGCAATGATTTTCACTTTAAAGCAGTTTCGACAACAGTTGCCACTGACTGTGGATTCGTTATGCGGTTGCTTGGATGGTTTGGTTGGGCACTGCCAAAGTTTTCAAGGTAAGTTCACTGGAATTCAAATATTGAAACAAAATATTATATGGGTTAAATCACATCTGAAAGTAATCAATATTTCGTAAACAGTCTGATCCAAAAATACGTTGTTACGGGTAATGTGAGCTGAAAGTGTTTATATAGACAGGACTGTGAAAATTTCGCGTTAAAAGTAAAGCAGTAGTATTGATCTTGCGTGAGAACTAGGAAAATATAAGAGTGTATGTCCTGTCGTTTCTTATCTTTACGAAAAATTCGTGACTTTAGTAATGTTCCAAATTATATATTATATATCGATGGTGTCGGGCACAATCCGTCTAAGTCCGAGATCTGGGCCCAGGCGTTGTTTTCGATAAATAGCTAAAGCATACCATTGGGCATCATGTCTATAGATATTTCTGCAAAGAAATCACAAGAACTGTTAAAAGAAATATTAACATTAATAAACCGTCTTACTCCGCCAGCTCTCTCTGTTATCGGATCAAACCGTCTAAGTCAGACGTTTCTTTTGCCGTGTTGTGGAGTCTCGTTCAGCGCAGGAAAAAAACTACATTTCTTATGACACGTAAATGATTTTGTCCAAACCATGCGATAATACAATTAAAATATTTAACAGGCTATGCGGGGTTGTTTTTTTTTTTGTGCATCTTGAGTCGCCTTGTTTAGAAAATGTAATCAAAATTTGTTGTGCAACCGGGTTATGCGTTTTGTGCAATGTTAACTACAGAGAAGAGCGACCGTTGTCTGCTAGTGGAAATGAATTGGACGTTTTGTGCCCAGGGTTGGACGTTTTGTGTCCAGAAATAGACGATTTAATGGTTCTACGGAAAGTTATGACGGAAATATGTGAAATTTTGATAAATCCCAAAATTTCAGTCAGGTTAAACCTGGAATTGTAGAAGCAGACCCTTCAACTCATAGCGTAAAGTATAGCATCTGGGGGTTTACAAAGGCACAAAAGGTTGACAAAGCTAACATTTTTTTTGTAAACTTAAAAATATTAACCCTAGTCCTGCCAGAATTGTCATTAGCGGAGTCATGAACTGAGATTGCTAAGTATGGGTTCTAGAGATCTTCGTAGGATTGGAATATTGATACTGTACTACAATAATATATTGACAACGTCAGGTTATTAAGCACAATCTAGGAATATCCAGACTTGTTCGTATATTGTAAAGTGTAGCTTCTGGGGATTTCCAAAGCATCTGAAAATTGATAAAGGGACCATTTTCCAGGAACAAAAAAAAAATATTAACCCCAATCTTGCCAGACTTGTCGTTAGCGGAGTCATACGTGTGGATTCCAGGACTTTGCGTAGGATTGGAATATTGATAACTGCAGCATTTGGTAAGTTTGGTCGCAGTCTACATTTACCCAATATTGTCGGTACGGAATCTTGAATTGATATTGTAAATTGTAGCTTCTTTGCAAAAGGATTGCTATTAAACAGTCATTGCCCACTGTCATTGCACTGTCAAGAGATGAAGAATGAAAAATTTTGGCTTATTCTAATCTACAAATTATTGTTATTGTTTTTTTTTAACTTTTGGTAAGAAATTCGCATAACGAGGAGCAGTATGGTGATGTCAGAGAATACAATGGAACTTAAAGATTATAGTTTGTTGTTTTTCCTCATAATGTGATGAAAGCTTTTGTTCAGGCCTACTCTGCAAAAATAAGTTCGTTCCTAAAATTAAGTAATCCAGTTCGCGTGTTTTGCTTCTGTCGTAAAGTGTCGTTAGTTGTACTTGAGAGTTTATGTCCACATGTTGATCACTATATTGTACTTTTTTGGTACTTAAGCTGATTAATAAACTAGATGAACTTGTTGTTGTTGATAACAACAATAAAACCAAGGATAAGTGCATGAATTTGACTTTCAAAGCGAAGTAATTGAATAATACAACTGTGACCAAAAACAGAAGGCGGTTTTGTGTCCCTTCAGCATTAAAAAAAAAAGACTCTGTTCTCTCAGTTTATAGCAGATAACATTGTTAACGTTTATAATATGTTATTATTATAGTGTGCGTATGTGTGAGTGTGGATATAATATGCCTGCTTGCGTACCTGTGCCTCTATGTAATGTATGTGTAATGTATGTGTTCGTATTAGTGGGTGAGTGAGTGTGTGTTTGTGTGTGTGTGTGTGTGTGTGTGTGTGTGGTGTGTGTGTGTGTGTGTGTGTGTGTGTGTGTGTGTGTGTGAGTGTGTGTGTGTGTGTGCATTTGGGTGTGACTGTATGTGTTTGCATGTGTGTGGGCGCGTGCATAAGTGTACATAAAAGTTATTAAGGTTCGTTTTTTCAAGTTGTTAGACCCTTCGGCTGTAAGCAGGTCTGTGCATATTCAGTTCCAATTCCGATCCCTTCTAAACTTCGGAAGTCTTACTCCACTCGAAAATGTCGAATTGAAATCCAATACCCAATTCCACCTTGAGAGATGGAATTAATTCCGTTCCAATTTCAAATTCTTCAAACATATCGAGTTCAATAACGGAACATGACATAATTACAAATTCAAACATACAACTTTGTTGCAATCATATACTATCTTTCAAAACATAACAACACTTTATTGACATATGACTGTAAAACATACAGCGCTTCTAACTTACAAAGATCATAATTTATAAGATTCATAAATTTACATAATTTACTGCGTAAGATAAAGTGGCTACTTTTATATCAAAACTAAGATTACGTCCTATTATAAAACCTCTTTAATATTTAGGTTGAGACGTGACTATTTTAACACATTTTTTATTTTACATTCCCAGTAAAAATTGCTGCTGTGTTAATTTTCACGAAAAAATCTCCTATCAGCTGTGTCGCACCTGTAGAAGAATCAGCTTTTCTACTGATCTGATCCTCAAACGATAATGTAGCCAAAAGTGACTGTATTTTTATGCATTTGAAATTTCGTTACAATCTCTAAAATGTAACACCCTCTTGTAGCATCCGTGATTTCTTGCACTATGATTTCTTGCCGTTTCATCAGCAACCAAGGCCAAATTTATCTAGGATTTACTAGATCCTTTACACATGTGATTTAAATGTACATTACAATTTTTAGAGGAACAGTGAAGTTATTGTGAGTATAACATGGGTATATAACAAAAAAATAAGGCCAAGAAAAGAAAATTAGTAACATGATACAGAGACCACTACTCTTGGATGACTGGAACTTTCATCTTTTAAAGCAATTTCCTCAATCTAAGCTTATAAAGTGCTAAAATGCCCCTGTTTGTTTGCGCATTGGGTAACAGGTTAGCTGATTTTAGGCTATTATTTAGTATTTGATTGGGACTTTTTTTTTTCTTNACGGTTTTCTGGATTTAAGCTTAAAAAGTGCGTCAAATGCTTCAGTCTTTAACTTGTTAAACTTGTTATAATTTGTGCTTTGAATAGTTTAGCTGAGTATAGCCTTTGATTTAATAGTTCATTGTAACGTGTTTGTTTTGTTTTGTTTGGTTCCGTTGTTGTTGTTGTTGTTGTTGTTGTTGTTTTCATTTACATATCAATGTTCAATATTATCATTTACAAGCCAGCCTGATAAAGTCAAGTCCCAATGAATTTACTATGAATTTAAACTACAGTCAAGCTACCTGAAAGTCACGTGTTTTATGAACCAGGTAGAGACGAGATAGTCATGGGATTATATCAGCCATGCTTTGAAAATTAATCCAGTTTTTTTGAGAATTGGGGCAAAGAAAGGATGGGATTGCATCAGCTACCAGTTTTAAATATTAGATACTTCAAAACATGTAGGTCTTTGGAACCTATTATTTTTTCTTCTTTTCGCCCTATTAACATTTTGTTTTATTCTTCATAATATACCACTGTGATTTCGGGAAATTTCTTCCATGGAGGTGAAAGTACTTCTTCTATCCGATCTTTTAACGGGAAGAAAAAGGGGGGTTAACGCCCAAAATCTTTCACAAATCTCATTTGAAAAAGGTCACCTCGAATTCTGATTTGGTCCCCAATTTTTCATTTGGCTGGTTTTGACCACGTGAGAATACATAGGCCTACACACTTTATTTTTGCATTTAAGGGCCCAAAGTGTACCTGAAACTTTAAAATTGGATGCTTTATTTAGATCACAGGTCATTTTACATAATAATTTTTACACCCTGAACGGTTGGCAGGGCTCCAAATAAAAAGAGGACTTTATATATTAGCGGATTAATTGGCTTGTACAGAATGAGTGAGTTGCCCCTCTAATAGTCTAGGTGCCAAACACCTGTAAGCCAAAATGAAGGGGACATGCATCAGTCAATCAATCAATCAATCAATCAATCAATCAATCAATCAATCAATCAATCAATCAGCCATGCTAGGCCAGGATAAGAAGCCACAGGCCCAAAACCCTGCCCATGGTAACTGCAAAGGGCCTTTTAAGCTGAAGTAAAGAGTTTCGAAAGCGAGAAAACAGGATGTTGACATTTCCACTACCTGCGTGAATCGGGGGATCAAACTTTACCACAGTTTTTTACATTCTCTTCGCTGTGTAAACATTGTAGATAGTTTGTGCAATCAGCTGCAAGGTTTCAGTGTTTATTATCTGCTAAAAAAAAACACCTCAATATCAGTAGGAGTGTTTGCATACAGTATTTCCAAAACGATGACAAGATAGCAACCGGAAACTTCTGCAAACAGCAGACGTCGCTAGGAGTGTTGCCTCCATTTGTCTTTCACAATCACTGGTTCATTCTGAACAGAGCACTGTATTCGTTATTCGTTATTCATGTCATGAGCCTATGAGCAAAAACAGTTCAGTCTAATGTATCGTCCGGGCAAGAAAAGCTTGTTCTCTGGAGCGCATATCCAGGACGGGTATCGAAATTGTTACAATGTCGAAATTCTGACCCATACCCGTCAGAAAAAAAAAAAAAAATCTCGTATAGTGCTCTATAAGCTTATTAAAGATCATAAGCAGACTCAAGATTTTTTAAAAGAGGAAAGTGGCTGTGCATTTTCCACTGCAGTGGACTAAAGTGCCTGGTTTTAAATAAAAACTCAAGAGTATAAATCATTACATCAGGTTTATTTTATATTGATTTACAAAACATGGAGTTTTGTGATACCAGATGCAAGAAAGGCTTATTATATTTTATTATGTTTTATTATTATTTATGAGGAGCCTGATTTGATAATTTATTAGTTATTGCACATCATCTAGGAAAGTGTGCCATTAAAGAGTTTACCGTACTACTAAAAAATAGCAAAATATAAACGGCTGTACCGAACGGCAAATCCTGGGATGTTATCCGGCCTAGTAGTTTAGCTGAGATTATCCAACTTCATCATAGGTCTAAATGTCAGCCATTAACTCGCATTTGCCATACAACTCATTTCCAAAGCGACTCTCGAGACTATGGCAGCTCTTCTACTGTCAGCTATGATGGACCTAACTTAGGTCATACTATAGCAACAGCAAATGGTACAAGCTTGTAAAAGCGCGTTAGAGGAATCAATTCTCAATGAGGTAAAGATGCTACTCCAAGGTTCAAAGTGTACCGGACCTAAATAACGGTTGGTATAAAATACCAGAGACACTGTCACAGCTGTTGGCTTACCTAACGTAGATCTAACGTAGATCATACTAAAACGGCACACAGTAGGAACTTGCTAAGGTATGAAGACACCATGATTTCCCCACTGTTGGCTGTGTAAGCTTTTATATACATCACTGTCTCATCAAGTTGTTCGAAGAAATATGCAATATACATTAGCCAGTTTCATGTTGATAACACCGTGAGTTTCTTTTTTATCTATTTTCGGCATAGTCACCTGTTTCACATTCAGTCACCACCCCTCCCTCCCACCCTCGCCTTTCTCCTTCTTCTTCTTCTCCTCTTCCATTCTAACCATATAGTTTTAATAACGTACGTTTACATTGAGTTGTTTACTTATACTGAAAATAGGTATTAACCAAGGCACTTATAAAACTGCAATGCAACGACAAAACACCGTATAATCACTAATCATATAAAAACTAATTACGATTATACAGTATTGTGTACTTGCACGGCAGAAAACGACTGAAATTTAATTTTCCTGTTACTATGATTGTATAATATAGTAGGGTGGAAGGGAGGAAAAAAAAACAACAACACCAAGATCTTACACATAGGCTATTGAAAGTTAGAAAATGTCCCTCCTCTGTACACAGACGTGTGCAACCGAATGGTTTTTCACACATTATAGATTGCTCCGGGCTGAACACATAGGTTGCTCATATTTGCCTAGATCTATTATTATTTGGCTTCATACCGCTGTTTTTTTATTTTTTTTTTCTGGGACGTCAGACATAGCGTCAGGATAGTTTGCTTTACTTGCAGTTTCGGGTAGGGGAACCTCGCTTATTTAGCGATAACCACTGAAAACTCCCCTACTTAAAAATATATCCGTAATAAAAGAACCAATAAAGATACAAACATATCAGAATTAGTTACTGCGTCTCTTATTTCAGAGGCATTCAGTAGTAGGGGGTGAAAAAACTTTGCAGTGTCATGTTAAAGAACTGCTATAGTCTACATACTTTTGAAGTTATCATCAAAGATTTTACATTTCAGGACAAATCTGCCCTCCATAGCCAAAACAATGTAACGCCACTTTTCATGAAAATTGAGATAAATGCATTTTGGGTATCTTTCAATGAATGTCTGTCTTGTCACGAAGCACCAAACTCAAATCCTTCACCGTTTTGGAGAAAAAAAAATCTGAGAAACGGTGTAACTCCAAGGATTTTTACATCTTGCAACGGCAGAACAATGTAATTCGCCCACGTCTCTGACAAAGTTATATTCTTCCTCGCCCGAGGCAGAACAGTGTAACTCCATGTCTCTGATGGAGTTACATTCTTCTTGCCCTGTACTATGTCAAGGTCATGGAGTTACTGCTGGACTTACACTTATTTACTTTAATTTAAGTATTTGGAGGTTTAAATTTTGCTCACAGCGATTGTGGAGAGTGGACATACCTCTCTTTTCTATCGAGCAACAATGTAACTCCATTATATTCGCTGGAGTTACATTGTTCTGTCTCTGTAAAATGCTTAAAAATGAAAGGTCATGCCACGGCAAAACAATGTCATGACCATTTATTCTGTTATCCGATAGGCTATGCAGACAACCTATATGGCATGAAATGGGGACTGTGATACTAGAAATATATGTAATTTCAGTTTTTGGAAATTAATGATTATGTGCAGTGGCTAATACCGAACAGAAAAAAACACGATTTTCTCAAAAGTACTTCCACTGGAGTTACACTGTTTTGGCTATGGACGGCAGAAATACTCTGGATTATGACCCTACTAAAAGATATCCATGTGTAACCGGATGGCAGGGTATATAATATTCCTTCTGAATTATTAAGGGGGTGGAATGTGAGCCCAGTCTGATAATTATTTTGGGTACATTATCTAGGGAAGTGTGTCACCAGGGATTTACCAAATTACTGTTAAGGATCAGTTTTGAGAAGAAAGGCCGAAAAAACCTACACTAGAATATTTCATGCCCCTGCTGGGAATCGAACCAGGGGTGACCCTAACACACTTCCCGACTGCTCACACATGGCTTAAGCCTGGCACCCCCCGGGGGGAGGGGATGAAAGGGGAAAGTTTACAGCCTAGTCCTTAAGCATATTATTATAGTGCTGATCTCTACACAAACCAGCTACCAGTATTCTAACAGTAAACCAGCCAGTTAATTCTTACTCTCTCTCTCTCTCTCTCTCTCTCTCTCTCTCTCTCTCTCTCTCTCTCTCGCTCGCTCGCTCGCTCTCTCCTGGTATGGAACTCTCAGATTTATGACGTATTTATCTTTAATCTTATTCTACTTTCACATTCACAGAGCCTCGTGTTGTGGCCACTGTTTAAGCCGAGTTTTATGGTCCAGTTTCAGTAATGTTCTCTTAAAATGTACACACTGTTTGCGCCTATTGAAAACTTGTTTGTCGTTATATCAGCTGGAAAAAAAAAACATGTCTTAAGCCTTCTCCCACCATTGCAGAAACCCGTTATTTGATGTACCACTTGCTATAAAAGACCGCTCTTGAACGCAGATGAAGGTTTCTATCAGGTCAGTCCACCATAGTGTAAATTAAATGACGTCATAACAGTTACTCGGAAGAGTAAACCACTGTTGTCTTGACCAGAGTTAACCTACAGGGCTTCACCAAGCAAAGGTTCAAAAATGGTGCTTTAGTACCACAACTGATCAAAAGTTCTTACACAGATTACACGGATAGTAAAAAAGAAAGTTTTCTTTTTATACTTACATATTATCCAAAATCGGAGGGTTCTTTCCTTCCTATCTTTTCTTTCCTTTCCTTTTCCTTCGTTCCTTCCTTCCTAACTTTATTTCCTTCCTTCCTGTATTTCCTTCCTTCCTTCCTTCCTTCCTCTCCCTGCCTCCCTCCCTCCCTCCTTGGTTCCTTCCTTCCTTCCTCTCTCTTGTCTTCGCTTCATCTCTTTTTACCAACACCGACATTAAAGGAACTCTGTCTACGTAATCAAGTTCTCTTGGAACATTTTCAACCTAGTTCAGCTAGTCTAATTGTGATTGTATTACTGAGGGTTCCGAATGTTTACGTCCGTTTACTCTTTGAACCCACGGTCGTGGGTACATTAGTAATACATTACAATTCTCTAGCAAAAGAATGATTAAAACCTTAAGAAACAAGGTGGCAAAGTAGACAAGTGGAAGATCCATCCATCCATCCATCCATACATCCATCCATCCATCCATCCATCAAATATGACCAAGTATGATACTGGTGAAGTGGACAACAATGACGATAAAGGAAAAAAGGCGTCTATAGAATTATGAAAATATATTTGAATGCTAACAACGAAATTGACCGTCTTGTCACAGGCTTTGCTCTGTAAGCGTTACTTATTACTTTATGGCTGACTGAGTCACAATAAGACTGCTGACCAGTGGCGCCCGATGGCGGGGAGTTCAGTTGTTGAGGCGAAGTCCATGCGGGGCCACAAAGCGAAGCGAATCTGCCTTCAGAAGAACCCCTTTTCGGCAGGCAGTAAAATCCACGGAAGAAAAAGACCACACAAACAACATTAATATAGCATTAGAAGTAAAGAAAAGAAAGTCAAGGAAAAAAAACTTACTTCTGTGCTTAGGAATAAAGTGCAGTAAAGTGAACGGTAGGCCTAACAGCGATCTCTGCTAAGAAGGACACGTGGGACTTTGAAGGGATATTGAAAGCAAGTCCCAACCTATCAAATGGAAAATGCAAGTTGAGGGAGAAAAAAATCCAGTAAGCCACCCACGCAGGTTCTTTAGTAGAAAGTATGCTTTTCTTCTCTCTTGCCTGAAAGCACCCAGACAAACCGGCGCCGCGAGGTGAGTAGTACTCACTGTTTACGCCTAGCGGCCAAAAAGCAGTATAAAATAAAGGGGGTTTCGGGGGTGGAGGGGAGAGGTAACCTACACACTACACAGTGTCTAGTAATTGTTATGATAACTCTTAAGCAAGCGGTAAGGACGATCAATTTTTATTCCTGATGAACGGACAGGGTTACAGCATAATATTGCTGCATGACTGTCAGTGACAGGGTTCTCCATAAATGGGGGAAAGGGAAGTCATGATTTCTTCCATCGTTTGAGGGTTTTTTAATACACACTGATCACGTAAACTTACAGACTGTCATTAGGACGACCGATATGCCCCAGTTGCAAGCTTACTCCTCTGCTATTTCTATTACCAAGAGCTTTTTTGTTTTCTTTTACAAACATTGAGGAAGAAACAAGTGTAATTAAACGAGGACCAAATAAAAGTGATTGTAAATGGCTTCCTGTTTGCTGTGATAATTCAAACGGTAAAAGAGTATTAATTTTCAAATGTCTGGTCTTTAAATACTGTACATGCAGTTTGTATTTGTACCATTATATTTGCCACGTGATATGAGGCTCATAGTTTGTGATACGCTTTTCAAGTATAAGCCATAGGAAACATTGTTTACCTCGGTGTACTTGGAGAACCCAACCCTCCCTGCGATGAAGGATCACCTGTGATGTAGGGACAGTTTTCTGATTTCCCTTCAGTGTCCCTTCATTAGTGACCGAGTATAGACTTCCTTTGCTGCTCATGGCTTCCTCCTGCCAGACACATGCTGCTTGCCATTTCAGGATGCACAAAGAAGACAGGCAGTCACCAAAATCCCCCACCCACCTTACCTCTGGATACATATTAGGCCCAAAGTACTTACAGACGAACTGATTTTTTGTTAATCTGTGAAAACTAAAAATGGTTGTTATAAACGATGAGATCAGCAGTTAAATGGCCGAAGGCGAAAGTAAAGAAATATAGAGTTGGAATCAAACGCTGTCGGAAATTAAACAGCAACAACAACAACAACAACAGAAGCAACAGCAACAACAACAACAACAACAAAAGGATTCATGGGGAGGAATTACAAAAAGTAATTAAGTCTACAGCGCAATTATTTCATTTCATATTTCCGATAGCTAATTTTCCTTACATAGTCGATGAAAACATGTCCTGCTCCGTTTAGGGCTAAAGATTCTCGATCAGAGTAGCGTGGCCGATAGGTTAAGATATTGGGCTCAAGATCTAATGGTCATGAGTTCGATTCACGACTACAGTCATGTTGTAAGTGCCGTGGGAAAGCATTTCATTCACATATTCCTCAGTCTACTTGTCTGTCAAGCGGGTACTTGGCTATAGGCAGTGGAAGAGAATATTGTCAGAATGCTAGTGATCAGCGCCCGTAAGTGGCACCGGCACTAAATGCCCCCTAGGAAGCTGTGAAAGTCCTAAAGTGAACAGACCTGCTGGGGTATTAACAGTGTGAAGTCACGTGAGCGGGCATTAGTCTGGATATGAGACTTACAAACAGCATTATTATTATTATTGTTATTATTATTTTTATTACCAAGATATCGGTTTATTCGTACGCGGTGACCCCCGTATCATAGAAACTACTGCTATTAAAATCAAGGACGAGTTTTCTTGTTGACAGCAGAGATTAATGTGTCTGTCCATTTGCCAACATTATGAGTCAGATAAGAATGTATAGGAAGATCCTGGCGGGGGGAAAGGGGGTC
>JAWQUT010000026.1:2472343-2485392 GCA_033807755.1 Ellobium chinense | reverse complement strand
TATATATATATATATATATATATATATATATGTCATTATAACATTTCACATTAATCCAAAACTATTTCCATAGGGCTTCTTCTTTCTTTATAGTATGGCGATGTTGCTCAAGTGTGAGAAAAGGGGAATAACTAGTTTGTTTTTGTGTTTTTGCGAAATTGGCTGATAGAATTCATTATGTCACACATGAAGATATGGTCTTTAAGAAAAAAAAAGCCACTAGCCTAATAGCAAGAGATCCCTGTTACGGTGTAACCTGAATGAGAGAAAAATACCAACAACAGGAACCGTGTTTCATTTTGCGAAATGGCCATTTTTTCGAGACATCTGCCGATCCGAGAGAGACTAGATCTAGTAAGGTTTTGTTATGACACGACAATAATATTGGTTTCAAATATAAAATGCAGAGCGTGCTCCCAAAATATTAGGACATTCAAAGGATCGTTTATAATGGAGATCAATTCTGTGCTGGGAACTGAACTTATATTTTTGGCCTCAATACTAATTCTTTTCTGTATTGTTTTGTGCATTTTCGTGGTTCCCACAATCCACATTTTTGTTTCCAGATACCTTGACCGAGACAGCGTTAGCTAAGATTGCTAGCCACCCAAAACGCCATGCAACTGGAAGAAAGACTGTGTCAGGGCTTATGTCCAGCCATACAAGACAGCTGCTAGAGGACTTCTACGCCCCTTGCAATCAAGACCTCGCAAAATTACTCGGAGATTCCAAGTTCTTATGGCAGGACATTACCAGGAACGATAATGCAAGGGACAGTGTCCAGGATTCTTTGAGAAACAGATCAGTGGATACTCCAAATTATGTGAAAGTAAATGTGAAGAGTTATTTAAAAGACGATCTGAAGCATCGCCAGATGGAGAGTTTACGAGATAGATTAGCTGAAAGAATGCGAAAGTTTGGTACCGGTAACGAGAAGAAAGAACAAACCGATGAGATTGATGTGAACGCCCAATACAGGAAAAGAATGAGAGACAGTCTGAGGGGTGGTGTGTTGGATCACAGCCTGGAAGGCAAGGCTGGGGGCATTCTGAACGCTACTGATAGTACCCGTGAGAAGAATAAGCCGTCGATGGAAGCCAGAAACAATACAGAATACCTGGATAGATAATGGACAAACTTAGGAGAGAAAGACTATTACTGACGAGGTACCTAGGAATGAACTGAACTGAACTGAACTTTATTTCCAGATTGCTATATACAATAATGTGGAAAGTAAACGAAATGACAATGTAAAATTGTTTAGGAGGGAGAAAGGAATGCAATGGTCATTATCAAGCCAGGTGCAGTGGAGGGTCCAAGTGAACAATAGGGAGCACCATGTAACAGCGCCAGTCACACCTGGTTGCACAATTTCACCATGTCACAGCGCCACTCACCGACAACTGCCCAGGGCAGAAAAACGCATAACAGCGCCACTTGGAACTTTCGGTTTATATTGTCAGCTCTATGTTGGCGAAATACTGAATATAGCGAAATTTCAATAAGACTCAATTTCCACTTTACTTTAACTGTCTATATATATAAGAACATGTATATTATTCAGTAATCAGCATTTTAATGCAGTTACAACACTTTTCATGGATGTAACGGTTTAAAGCCCCTTAAAGGCTTTCCCAAGCACAATGAAATCTAACCATGCCCCTTCTGTCAAGTCCTTCACGGCCAAGACATTAAATAACTTCGAACTGAACTTCTGAAACACAGGGCTTTCTGGTCCTTAGAACCTATTGGGTTTTTTTCTTCTTTAGGCCCTGTTAACATTTTGTGTTATTCTACAAATATCATTGTGATTTCGGGATTTTTTTCTTATGCGCCCGTTCTTGGGAAGAAAAAAAAAAGGGGGGGGGGCCGGGGGGTTAACCCCCAAAATGTTTCACAAATCTCTTACGAAAAAGGTCACCTCGAATTCTGATTTGGTCCCCAACTTTTCATTTGGCTGGTTTTGGCCGCGTGCTAATACATAGCCTATACACTTTTTTTTTCTAGAAGGCTCAAATTGTACCTGAAACTTTAAAACTGGATGCATTATTTAGATCACAGGTCATTTTACATATTTCTACACCTTGACGCTGGCTGGCAGGGCCCCCAAAAAGGGGGATTTTAAAGTGGATTATTTGGCTTGTACAAAATGAGTGATTTGCCCCTCTAATAGGTGCCAAAAACCTTCTACTTTCTACAACACGATTAAAAAGATCCCATGTTAATGCGAAAGCTCTCAATTGTCAGAATGCTAATGATCAGCGCCTGTTGTAAATAGCAGTGGCAGTGCATGTGTCCCAGGGAGCTGAAGAAGTCCTCGAATGATCTGGCCTTCTGGGGTGATAATTTGTGTAGTCACGTGATGTGTGTTGATGCAAAGTTTAAACCTTACTTGTTAATGATAATTATGAAACCGTGATGATTATTTAAATAAAGAGGAGCATTATTTGTGGATGGATTAAATGTGAGAATGGACAGTAGGTTAAAGATAGTATCGGTAGCAACATGATGGAAGAGGAAGACGTTGATCTTCCAGAAAGTATTTTTTCTGTAATTGAGAGTGACTAGAAGGCGCGCGCGCGTGTGTGTGTGTGTGTGTGTGTGTGTGTGTGTGTGTGTGTGTGTGTGTGTGTGTGTGTGTGTGTGTGAGTGTGAGTGTGAGTGAGAAAGAGAGAGAGAGAGAGAAAGAGAGAGAGAGAGAGTGTGATGAAGTTGCACTTTGTTATGTCATAATGCTTATGCCATATTTGCCTAATTTTTCTTCATTTTTATTTGACCATTTGCGTTGTTTATGCTGTAGCTGTAGAACGCATTAGACCAGCTCTGGACATCAGTAAGTAAGTAAAGAAACCTATAAGAAATTAACAAATTTATGCATAAATTTTCGTTCTTATGTCCTCAGATGATAGACAGAATACATGGCCTAAGTATAATGAAATTGTTAAGACTAGTATATTCTGCCATCATTTTTTAAACCTATTTAAAAACAACAAAGAAACAATAGATTGTCGTTTCGTTACTGTATTCCAATTTTTAGAAATAAATCACACTCACCTCTTTGTTTTTGCTTTGGGTGACAAGTTCATAAACGCTAAATTTTTCAAAACCTGAATAACTGACTTCGACAAAGTATAAAAAAAATAGCAGAACGAGCTTAAACTTGGTGCCGTGCGTTTACTATTATGCCCTAGTCTTAGTTCTTGTTTTTATTATTATTAAAACTGGCACCCATCTTTTATCAAGATCGAGGGTGTTTAGAGTGCCAGTTCTTCATGCACTTTGTGTACAATAATAATGAATGGAAATTAAATCTCTACTCAATAATGAACGATGACATAATGCTGATTTTGTCCTGCATTATTTCCGTTAGCATTGGTGCTGGACACAGTTGTTTGCAGTATTTTCTCCAGACTGACAATGGCACGAATCCCGTCTCAATTTAAATATCATCCCTCAGTTACATATGCTTTGAATGTCTGTCGATCTCCTCTTCATTCCTGCACTCCAAAGTCTCACTAGATCTTCCTGGGGACAACAAGAAATCCCACTGAAAATGTAGGCATAATCCTGGAATAGCACCGATTCGGTATCGATATTGAACTGCGATTCGGTATCAATATTGAACTGCTCTTCATTTAGTCTCATGCCTATATACTCCTGGAACAGTACCGCCGATACCAAATATTAATGGTATCGACTAAATCGGTGCTATTCCAGGATTATACTAAAATGTATATATCCCCCCCTCAAATTTATGACAACGGGAAAATGTCTTCCTCAGCTCATACGACCTTGAGAAAACATTGTTCATGGTGTTCAAGAGTCACATAATGAGGAGTAATCACAACAAATTATGATTGCTTTCTTTGAATTCCTATGTCTAGATTAAACCGTGATCTAGTCACTCGTCAAAGGCAGAACTACAAATAACAATACTGCCGTTTTATGACAAAAGGACGAAAGCGCCAAAGTAGGTCAAATTGAGTTATTTATAGTTTTGGAATCCCCAGATGATGACGCACATTTCTATCTGGGTCCCATCACGATGTCGATATCTCAATAAATAACGAAGTTAGGGAACCTTAAAGGACACTAAGAGCCAGTGTTAATTATAAACAATTATAAAGGGGAGTTCTTAAATTTTGAAAAACATTTTTGCGATTTTCTCAAAACTTTCCCGATGGCGCTTTCTTCCTTTTGTCATAAAACGGCAGAATAGTCTACGTCTTTTCGTGAAATTTTTACTGTGTTCTGTGGCTTTGTCGAGGCGTTTTCAGTGTTACGAACTGGAGCTTGTAAATTTTTTTTCATAGATAATACCATGTCGTCATGCTTATTCCACATTTGCCAACTTTTCTTTTCTTAGATGCTTTTAATTATTTCTTTCATCCATCTTTTTAACTATTAACAAATTAGTTTTGGTTTGTTTTTTTTTGATGTTGTTTTCCCAATTTCCAAAGCTAACTCACATCTGTCTCATTACTTTGCTTTGGGCAATGAGTTCAGAGCTTTAGATTTCTAAAAAAAAAAAACACTAAAAAAGTAACTTAGCCAAATGTAGATTGAGCATGACGATATGACACTCATGAATTCCGACATCTTTCAAGCTCTAGATTATTGATTGCTTGCCTGACGTTGGAGTTTCTGAGGTTGGATTGTGTTTTATTTTAAATGCTCAATTAAGCACTCAATTAATGATAATTAATTTATTTTAGGGTGATACCTTAATCATGTGGAAATAAATCCCGATGATGGAGTCAAATCGTTTTGTTGTTTATCTTGTTATGAGCGAACTCTAAACAAAAACTGCTGGCATTAGAATTTATTTTTAAAAAAAGAAAAAAAAAGTAACGCTAACATAAACAATCTGTACTATGGGTTCACGAACCTTCTTTCAACTGTCTGTCTGTCTGTCTGTCTGTCTGTCTGTCTGTCTGTCTGTCTGTCTGTCTGTCTGTCTGTCTGTCTGGTTGGTTGGTTGGTTGGTTGGTTGGTTGGTTGGTTGGTTGGTTGGTTGGTTGGTTGATAGCATTTCAGCTTTTTGTTTCCTCGCCTATCATCTTCGTTATTGCATATCCAATCTGAATAAACCATGTGTACTTTTTCGTCTGCGTTTGGTTTTTTCACAATGTCAGGTAGACTGTCAGTATTTCTGTTTACTGGGTCTGCAGTTCTTTGGACTATTTCTGTGCTCCCAGTCGGGTTATTGGTACAGTGGAGAAAGTTTGCTTGTCCGCCTTATCTTCCGCTCGCCCCCCTGCCTGCCTGCCTGCCTGCCTGCCTGCCTGCCTGCCTGCTTGCCTGCCTGCCTGCCTGCCTAGCTGTTTGCCTGCTTGCTGGTGTATGATACCTGTGTGCAAATGTATCATTGTGTTCATTTGAAACACCCATAATTAGAAATGAAGTTCACTACGCTACAAGTACTACATTTTATCCTCTGTTTTATTTTAGCATTTATTATTTCTGGGCTAAAAAAGTTTTAAAAATCTCGTTGAACATTCCTGTCCTATACAATTAATAAGGTTGCAGAGCTACACTTGATGTAGATACTTAATATCGATCCCATCCTTTCGAAATGCGCGGTCTTTCACGAACTTCTTGCACAAATGGAGTTCGAAAGTTTAACCACCCTCACCCTTTTCTTAAGGCATCATCACGACAGCTAAGACCCTATCACAATGTCCCATTTTGACGCCTCTGTTTTAGACATGTATTATAATGAATATCCTAGCCCGACTATCTTATCTTTGCTGGTTGTCAGAATGAGAGAACATTACTCTTTCGCTATATTTATCTCTACAGCTGCGCCGCTCACAACACTAATTTTTGTTTTTGTTTTTGTTTCTTTTTCTTTTTCCAAACGCGATAGCCCAGTTCACAAATTTTTGGACAATGCACACTCCAGAGATTACAGTTTCCTTTATTCCGTCACGACAAAGTACCTGCGGTTAGAATTTGGATGGCTCGTCCACGCGACAGCATTCATTAACAGATTTAGATTAGTGTAGAGTCTCTTTGTGAATCAAGATAATACCTCAGGTGTGTACTGCAACATTAGAATGTGCTTGAAGTTCCTCGGTGCTTAGACAATACTTGCATCATCGTTATTAGCTTATCGTTTTCGTAACTTCTACACATGCTTTTTACCGGTCAGCGTTGATGGACTGTTGTCACTACGTAATGTAACAAACATTTTCTTTCATGCCTTCTTTATACTTTCGTTTGAAATCTGCACAAACAAACTCCTATTATTATGTGCGGTATGCTGTAGTTATCATTGATCTAAACGATTGCTGTTGAAAAAATATTACTGTGTATGCTCCTTTTTGCTCTGAAATCGTTTCTTTCGCGAATTTTGTGCCTAATGGCGCAATCAAAGTAGTTCTTCCATTTTTAATTTGGAAACGGTACTTTCTTTCGTACACAATTTTTTGTGCATTTATTTGTGTGTGTGTACGTGTGTGTATGAATGTGTGTATATGTGTGTGAACGCGCTGTGTGTGTGTCTTGTTGTGTGTGTTTGTGTATGTGTGCGTGTGTCTGTGTGTGTGTAAACGCGTGTGTGTGTGTGTGTGTGTGTGGTTGTGGGTGTGTGTGTTTGTGTGTATACGTGCGTGCATGTGTGTGTGTGTGCGTGCGCGCGCGCATATGTGTGTGTTTATGTGTGTGTGTGTGTGTGTGTGTGTGTGTGTGTGTGTGTGTGTGTGGTATTGTGTGTGTGTGTGTCTGTGTGTCCGTGTGTGTCTGTGTATGTGTCTGTGTGTGTCTGTGTATGTATCTGTGTGTGCATGAATGCGATTTGTGTGTGTGTCTGTGTGTGTGTGTGTGTGTGTGTGTGTGTGGGTCTGTNTGTGTGTGTGTGTGCGTGCGTGTGCGTGCGTGCGTGTGTGTGTGTGTGTGTGTGTGTGTGTCTGTGTGTGTGTCTGTGTCTGTGTGTGTATGTGTGTCTGTGTGTGTGTGTGTGTGTGTGTGAATATACCCGTGTTGGCCTGTTATCTTTTAAGAAGACAAGGTGCAGATTGACTCAATACGTTTTTTTTTAAATTTGGGTAACGTAATGGAGAGCTTCTACTTTCAAATTCGTATTTCTTACTGATTGTTATGGCAGAGACAGGCATGAGGACAAACGATTTCCTGATTTTATGATCATTAGGAGCATTACGGAGTAATGTAGATGTGATATTTACATCTGACTCTAGTTTGTATTATACAATGTCATCATAACACCAGGAAGCTTGTGTAGTATACATATGTCTGTCTCTGCTATAACAGTCTGTTGGAGATTCGAATTTGAAAATAAAAACTTTCCAGTATTACAATAGCACAAGTGGGTCTATCGTCATTGCCCGTGAGCATGACATAGGGTGTTAGTATAGCAGAGAATTTGGTCACTGAAAGAGGTTTCAAGTTTCAAGTTTATTTATCTAGGCATAAGCCAACCACGTACAATGAAATGTTGCATCAATACAGAGGAACAAATGAAAAAGAACAAAAAACAATATATAGATATAACTGCTACTAAATTAAATTTATCATTTACATATCTTGTCTCTTTCTCTTTCTCTCTGTTTCACTCTCCCACTAACTTCTTCTTTCATTATCTTACTCACACACTCTCTCTCTCTCGCTAACTCACTCTCCCCATCTAATGATAACAGTTAAAACTTTCACAACATCGCATTTGAACAGACACTTATATGTAACAGTAATATTATTTTGTATGCTCTACCCAGAATCTATGTGCAAGTTTGTTTTTTTCAGCGAGTGACTCTAGATGTCAATTTATTTTTTAAAAGATTGCTTGCCATAATGTCATATTGTTATTACTCTTATACAATGACAAAAAACGGTCTATCCCACACATTCCATTTCATATAATTGAAGTTTACTGTGGTGTAGAACTGAAGATAGGAGTAGAATAAATATGTCATTCAGAATTTGTTTGATTCCCACCACTGAAAATTATATAATGTATCAATACAGGTGTTTTAAAATGCAGAAACGACATTCGCAGAATTATTTCTTCTCGCACACAGCACGAAGCTATTTTGTTTTTCCTCAGGGATCTTCCTTGAAATGCTTATTATACAAAAAGACTTTGCTTGCTTACAGATGGCTCGGCTAAGACATACCGCACGCCGGTTGTTTGTATTTCAACTTATCATGGGACTTGCGTTCATCACAACTTTGATGTATTTGGTGAACGACAACAAAGGTAAGTTGGAAGGGCTACTTTGTTATCAGTGCTTACATATCTTACAGCCGGTCAAACTTAGGCTCAAGTCGTGTTTTTGACCGAATCGTTATTGGGATATGACTGAAAAGCCAAATATGTATAGTCTACATTTACTAAGTGAGAACATTTTTGAACTGGCGCTACTCTGGCCCGTTATACAGGTGTTTGAAGTGGTAGGGAATCTCCCTCGTGCAACATAAACAAACACTTCAAGAAAATCGATGCTGAAGAACAGTTTTTTTTTTTTTAGAAGTCGTCTGATCTGATTCACAAAATAAAACTAAGAATTGTCCACAATTGCAAACCATCATCCACAAAATGAATAGTTTTGTGGATAGTAATGAATTTACTCTCTTCTCCACAATAAACAAAACTTTGATACCGGAGGGCAAAAATCACCTTAAGAGCCTGGAATCTCAGTTCTTTATCTAGCGACATAAGCCCCATTTTGACTGGCTGCAAAGACAAAGTCTTTCTCCTCATTCATCTCATAATCATCATTATCATTATCTTTAAAATCGTCAGTATCGTCGTTGTAATAATTATCATCTATTTTAAAAGGTTAGGCCATTGACATGTGCTCGAAAGTAAACTCAATGAGAGAAAACATTAGAGAGCTTGCGCATTAACGATGAGATCTCTTACTATGGTAAGAATTACTTTTGTGCATCTATGCTGAATGCACCCTAAGTAGCGTTCAACATGCAGAGTTAATGTAATTCTGACGATAGTAAGAGATCCCATCGTTAATGCGCCTTTGGGGTCGTAAAGATCATCATCGATGTGATGGTTAAATAAAGTTTTTTTAAAATGTCTCATTCAACCAGAAAAAGCAGACCGCACACGTAGAGCAAGTCAAGCAAGGCTCAATCACTTAATGCACAGGAAACTGGAACCGAAGAAAACGGATGTGTCATGGTGATCTAAGGTTAATTGGATAGCAAAGTGGCTATTCTGCATTCGTGACAAATCAATAGGCCATAAGGCCTAACTAAAGAATCAGGGAAACGTTGTGATGTTTGTTTTGACGGTATCGATGATTTAGATTGTTTTATTGATGTTTCATGAATGATTCTGTGCTTTCCGCTAACCCTGACTCGGGGGATCTGATTATCGATAATCGATAATAGTTATTCGAAATCGACCTCAGTTGAGGTATCAGTATCAGCTCAGATAATTAAGCGTTATCATGTAATTCAGTCTTTAAGCATGATAGCAACACCATCGCTAGTCATCACCATCATCATCATTATCACCGTCATCAATATCATTGAAAAAAGGAAAGAAGGCGTTCTCCACCAGAAACTGGGCTTTAATTGAAAAAACAAACCGTCATCAATATCATCATCATCATCATTACCATCATCATTGAAGACGTCTGTGCATGTTACATAACTAGTTATTATGTTTCACTTTCAGTGATGTGGGAATACAGGTACGAGAAAGTTTCATTTACCGGAGGTTTTGGTTACTGAGCCAGTGCGTCATACTGGTCTGTATGTCTGTCTGCCTGCCTGCCTGCTTGCCTACCTGCCTGCCTGCCGTCTGCTTGTCTGCCTGCTTACCTGTCTGCCTACCTGACTGCCTACCAGCTTATCTGCCTGCCTGCCTGCAGCTTACTGCTTGCCGGCCTGCTTGTGTGCCTTCCTGGTCGTATGTCTATCTCCCTGCTTGCCAGCTCGTCTCTGTCTGCCTGTTTGCCTGCTTACCTGTTTGCCTGTCCCTGTCTGTCTGCTGTTGGTCTGTTGGCCTGCTTGCTTGCTTGCTTGCCTGTCTGTTTGTCTGTCTGTCTTTCTGTCCGTTATTCTATTGGCTTGCTTGCTTGCCTGCCTGCCTATCTGTCTGTCTGTCTGTTGATTAGCTGGCTTTCTTACCTGTATCTGTCTAACTGTCTGTCTGTCCGTCCGCCTGTCTGTCTGTCTATCTGTCTGTCTGTCTGTCTGTCAGTATGTCTGCTCCGAGGTCGTGAAACACCTCTTGGAAGCTGAACGGTAAATGGGAATATACCAAAATCCAATAACCTGCATGGACATAACTAGCACCCCCCCCCCCCCNCCCCCCCATTTCCCTAACTTCCACGTCACAGTCATAGAGTGCCTTCATTACTCACGAGAATTCCTAGGCTATCGATTTCTTTACGATTTAAATTTAGGCCTACTTGCTATTCATTCAGCCCGCATTGTAAGGGCTAAATGCACATAATGATGATGTCATTTAAGATAAGATACCAACTTTATTGTCATTAAAAAGCACATCTGTTTCGTTTTCATCCGAAAAAATATACACTTAGTAGCCATTCATGTACATACTCTGCACACATTCTCGCATACTCTGTATACTTTATTGATGTTAAGCGAACATATTACAAGCTATAAAGATACTTCACCCATACCCCTCCTCCCGCTCCAAATACACAAACATATACATATATGTGCGCCAACACACACACACACACACACACACACACACACACACACACACACACACACACACACACACACACACACACACACACACACACATACACACACACACACACACACACACACACACACAAACACACACACACAAACACACACACACACACACACACACACACACACACACAAATGCACATACACTCTCGCACACACAAGCCGAAGAGTTCAACATAAGGACTACGTTCAGCTGGACAAAGTCGTGATTTTGATGATGATCGTGATGATGATGATGATGATGGTGATGATGATGGTGATGATGATGGTGATGATGCATGCCTGATGAAAAATGGCATGAATGATCTTCTGTTCCTCTCTCTGTTACATCTCAAATGAAAATATCGTCTACCACGTGCCAATGTCCGTGCCCATTTATTCTAAAACCAGCCATAGTCGGTAATCGGCGTGTAGATCAGTCTTCACTAAAAACTATAATAAATTCTAAATCGTATTCGCTTACAGGAGCGCGATTTCAAAAGTCATAGAAAAACAGATCTATCAGGAAGCTCTTTCCCTGCATTATGTAAATTTCAGAAACTTTTATAATTGAAATTCCTGTGACTAGGCTTTAGATATGAATGCCACTGATTGTAAGGAAGAATGAATATAATGGCTCAGGAAGACGGGAGATATATTTTCATACAGTTGCATGGGGAGGAGGTTTGATCGACGTGATAAGTAGCAGATATAACAACGCGACAACGACATTAAACCTGCACAGGAAAGTTACATCAGTATTAAGATGATGCAATCCAAAAAAAATCTAAAGTATCTTATTATTATCTCAGCCGCTCTATAACCATAAAATGATAAACAAAAACCAAACAAAACAAAAACAAAGGCAAATCAAACTAAAGAAATAAAAGAATTATTCTTGTAAAATGTGACTTCCTGTATTTTATTTTATATTTAGTGATACTGCCACTGTGAATTCCCATGTCCGCCATCCGAAGCATCCAAATTTCAGCCAGCCGAAGCCATCAACACTAATAGAATTTGCACCAATAGCGTATGACAAGATCCCAGAGAGCCCTACTTATGACAATGTGGATGAATATCCCTGTCTGCGGAAGTTTCGACGAAATCCCTTCGAGGTCGAGGATCTTATGTGCCAGGTATCACATTCATGCATTCATTCATTCATTCATTCATTCATTCATTCATTCATTCATTCATTCATTCATCCGTCTGTTTAGTTCCTTCTACTCCTTTGTGTTGTTCCCTAAAGTGACGGCCCTCCTCAGAAATTCTTCAGTCATTATTTATGATTTTTTTAAAAATCATCTTGTCATTGTGTGCTTCACACTACAATAAAGAACTTGAAGTAAAGACACCTTACTTGTGACATTTTGTAGATAATGCAGTGCCTTTATGGGTTTCGCGCTGCATTAAGTCTATTCACATCTGCCAGTGTTATAACAGAACTTGGGCATTAACGTTGAGGTCTCCTAACATCGTAAGAATAAATTAACTCTGCATGTTGAATGTTACTAAGAATGCATTCAGCACCGATGCACTGATATAATCCTTACTATAGTAAAAGATCCCACCGGTAATGCGCAAGCTCTCATTTGACATAAGTTGTTGTTTCTTAAACATTCTCGTGTAACCACTTTTGGGTGCTCATAATACATGTCTTTGTGACATAAGTAAGTATAGTTTCTAGAAAAGCTTCACAAAGCTACCTTTGTCACAAAGACTAAACACACCAAGGCAAGGGCTGTATGCACAATGCTGTCGAAATCTGCGTGCTGGCAGTAACAACGTGGAACACCACTGATGGTTTGGGAGCAGGGGTGTAGCGTCCATGTATTCTATGAATCTGAGATTACCAACATGTTATCTATTTGTTTAGTACAATTTCAGTAATCTTCAATGTGTTTTCAAAAATATTCAAACATCACCTCCGTCCTATTTCACCCATGAACAATTCACAAGCATTGGCAATACCTTTTTGTCGGTATAACCTAGTTTTCTTCACAGTTATTCTGAGACCCCATACACTGTTTCACAAATTCAACGCTCCCATATCCCCAATGCAATGAACCTAAAGGCAATGTAAAGAGAGGTACGTTTTAAAAAACTGGCCAATAATCTGAGAGAAAAATCTATCCGCTGTTCTAACTGGGTTGTTGTTTCTTTTCACGCAAGATCCACTTCGTGCACAAGGTCAAAAACTTTTTTGTTCTTTCGACGACGAGAGGTTGATGGTCTAGACTGAACCGGGGTTGATAGATTGGCTCTTTTGGAGCCAAATACCAAAATTTGGACGTATTAAAAAGACATTTCCCCCGACCCCGACACTCTCCCCACCCCACCCTTAAAATATATATATA
>JAWQUT010000026.1:2456237-2472330 GCA_033807755.1 Ellobium chinense | reverse complement strand
TATATATATATAAACTAGCTGAGATGTCCAGTAACTGCCGGGGGGATGGGAGAAGGGGGAGAGAGAGAGAGGGAGGAATACCAAAGATTTACTGCACAGTTTCTTATTGTGTGTGTCTCCATCTCTTCCCCCCTCCCTACTCTTCCCCCCTCCCCCAAAGCATAACAACAGCGTTGACGTTTCTTCTCATGAATACTTCCACGTGCGCAAATTTTGATGATGCCATCCGCTGGTGAAATTTTGTTTCATTTCAAACCGGGATTACCAATACTGTAAAGGGATCGGAAATGTTTGTCAAATACTTTTTTTCTTAAACCAGAGATTCCAAATTTAAAAAAAATCGAAGGCCGTCATAATGACCCATTTATCCTTTTGTATCCTCTCGCCAAATTTGAAATCTGCTGCAGCAGCTGTGGTAGTTTGTCCGGAAACGTGACACACGTATTTCCAGGTTGCCAAATATAATTATTATAGATGCTAGATCACCAAAACAAAAAAAACATCATCCTCTCTATACCTCTGTTTGGGAGTTTCCTATTGTTACCGCCAGCGTCTAAAGTTAGAGGTATGAAGATGCCAAAGTTTTTTTTTTTTGACTGTTGGCTATACAATGTTTTACATCTCTCATTAATTTATCCAGAGGTTCCCAGCCAAAGTACTTTCCAAACGTATAGTTTAGCTCTTCCTCCAAATTTTGACACAAAGAAAAATACCCCTGAACCAATTAAATTTTGAGAGCTTAGGCAGTGAAGCAGGTAGTACCTAGTATTGTAGGCCTTTTCACTCACTAACAAGGTAACGTTATCCACCTAACAACAACCACAATGTTTATACTTGAGTGGTTAAACCTCACCTATTCTGAGTCTACAAATTTATTTGCATCTATCTGTGCCTTTGAAATTCCAATCCAACCCCTTTCCCTCCTCCCGATTGCCAGTTTTCTGATTTTTTGGGACTATTTAAAATTGCATACCCTTATGCCACGCTCTGCTGGCATCTTCCTACCTAAACAGCATTGTGCATACTGCCCTGAAATAGTAACTAGGATACAATTATGTACACCGCTTTATGAGCAACAAGAACATTACGAGTGTATGGTAAGGCTACGTCTGTTTTGGTTCCTGCAGTCTGACAAAATAGGAAGCCACACCTCTTCCTTAGCAAAGGAAGTATCAGAAAAGGCAAGATGACTGCAATTAATGCGGATAAGACAGTAAACAATGCACTGAGTTGCAAGTGTGTTTGCTACATGTATATTATCTTTGTCTCATGCATTAACATACAGACCTCTCTTGATTCTTGCCGCATCCTTCTCTGACACAAGGTCGCTTATGAGATGTTCCACTAACAAATTTTACACCATTGATGGTTGCTGCCGAACTTTTTCTTTCGGTTTTGAACAAAAGACGACACATTTCTAACAAACCTCTAGTAGGAGTGCACCTTTCCTCCCTATGACTGGCGGGGACCAACCAAAAGCGTACCCTTTGTTCAGGAGTGTCCAGTACAGGGAAAAGATGTGGCTCCCCATTTTGTCAAACTGCAGGGACAAAACGAATGCAACTTTGGGCTGATTACCTTTTTTTTTCTTTAATCTTAACAGAAGCGCCCTGATTACTTGCCCAGTTATAAAAACCCATGCTACTTTAGCGGCAGATTGTTAGAGTGCCTTCCTTATTATTTAATCCTGGGCTTTGAAAAGTGTGGGACGACGGATTTTTACTTCCGGCTAACGAGCCATCCAGACATTGTGATCAGCCAAGGGGATGCCAAGAAGGAGACTCGATACTGGAGCTGGGACCGATACGGTAGTATAAACTGAGTTTCTATTCTAGGGAAATTGAAATGATCTCCCGAAGGTCTTGGAGTGCTGAGAAGAGTGGGAAAAGAGGAGGATTAAAAAAAAAAAACCTACGCAATACTGGGAGGGGAAAGGGAAAAGGGGGGCTTCAAATTTCTTGCAAGGACAGATGCGTAGACGGTTTCCAAAGGTGACTGCTGACTGCTGAGTGTTTAAAGTCTCAAACTGTATATGAGAGCAAGGCAATGCAAAGCACAAAGCACGACCGGCAGGTCCCGACTTAGACATAATATATATAAATATATCAAAACATATATATATCAAAAAAAATATATATATATATCAAAACAGAGTTGTTAGTTTGGACTTAAACTTTGAGACATGATGTGACCCGTCTTCTCTAATATTTTGGCGGTGCTGAGTCATGCATCTCACTGGAAGGCTCTCTCTTAAAGACATTTAATTCGACACCAAAATCAATATTGTACTCGTAGAACCACTGATGTCCGAGATATGAGCGCTAGATATGAACAGGTAGTAGGGAAAGTTAGTATTGAGTAAATGGCGGACACAAATTTTAAGCAATTTTAAGAAGGTACACTATTTCCCTCCTTTAATAAGGGTATTTCGATAAGCAATAGACCTGATATTTGGGACACTTATTAAGCATGAACTGTACTTAAATCACGTCTAATTCTTTGAAAAAAAACAAAGAAGAGGAATAAGGGCAAAGATATTGCAGGTTATGTACTGTTATAAAACAAATTCTAGAAATAAATGTAATGTATTTTGGCCTTATATACAACTAAAATATTTATTCAACAAATAGATCAGATGTCAAGGTTAACGAATATCATAAGACCTAAATTTCGATAATGGACACCCTTTTCGACTTAAATCGTCAAAATTTCTGCTCGACCGGTGTGATGTAATTGCTGATTTGAGACCACGGTGCACATTTATCTCATGTCGATATCGGAATACATACAGTGGAAAGTTTGTTCATGTTTACTTAAGCCTCAAGCCCAAATCACCAGTGCAGAAAGCACTTTTTTTTGCGTGCCTAAAACATTCAGATACGTAAATACGGCCTTTGGATATAAAACTCAGTATTTTGCTGAGATAGACTCTTGTATTGTTTCCCATCTCTGTCATCTTCTGACACCATTTACATGAGATAACGTGTGTTTGTGCATGATTTCAGGTATATCCCCCAGAAGGGATTTTGTCAAGAGTGACCTTTACCCTCGCCGACCGAAAAAGCTCTTTCAGGACTATGCAAATACTTTCCACACAGCTTCAAGTGTTATAAGACTCCATAAAGGTTCGTCTGGCCAGCCCATTGTAGGTGAGTTAATTAAGAGCAAAATCTGACAAGTTTGAAGTCTATTCTATGGGACCGGTGACCGTATGCATAATCCTTGCTCTGATTAACAAAGAACACTGCTAATGTTTTATTAGCAATTTATTTACATTTATGTTTATTTTTATTAAACCAATTAAGGCACAACCATCTAATCAATCACGTGGATGAACTGCCCCGGCCATGCTGGTGTGCGTGGAAATGAGATTTCTGATATCTTGGCAGGCCAGGCACGAATTGGGGGGAACGGGGGTGCACTCGGGCAGGAGAAGGCAGATTTTCCTCAAGGACTTGGAAATGAAACTGAGGGAGGAGGAGGAGAAAACCTGGGTGAACAATCGTGCAGTGAGTTGTTTGAAGAGGATTGGGCGTGGTGAAGGGAAGTGATAGGCGCTGTAGGCTTGCTGGAAGCAATAGAATTGTCCTCAACCAGATGTCAATTAGCTTGTTTTCCGTGAGGAGGCTTTTGGCATGGGGATCGGAGCACCTATGGACATGTCCGGAGCGCTATGATGTTTCCGGCAACAAGTAACAGGTATGAGTTTCCTGTGGTTAATGCAGTGCATTAACTAGAGTAAAAGCATTATGCATACGACCATAGGAGAGGATTTAGAGTTCGCGGTACCCTGCGGTAAAGAAAAGTGCTAGGCCCTGCCCCCTGCATTACAATCTACAGAGATGGTTTGTGTGTGAAAGGGAACTAGAGATAGAAAGAGAGAGAAAAAAGAAATATCAGCAATTTTCTTAGAGAAGTCTTGAGTTTGAAGCATTCTTTAATCATGACAATTTTTGTGGGTTTGGGGGGGGGGGACGGAATGGGGAGAAGGAGGGTGCAAATTACATATGTTAGTCACTAATTTTGCCAAGCAGATGTCGGTAAGCAAAAGAATGTGACCTAGGATACCCCATTTGATAAGACAGCTTTCAAGCATTCACTGCCAGGCCCTTGAAAATGCAGGATCGTTAGCTGCTGTCAAAAACATCATCTTTACATCCCGGACATGTCTAGATTGTACAGGTTATCTTGATTTGATATAAACTACTCGTTCCTTCCACCACCCTCACGTTTTAAGAATTGCTCATAAAACTTCAGCCAGCAAAAATTGTTCGAGTTGCTTTCTTTCAACTACTTGGAAGTCAATCATGTCTGAAGTTACTTGGACAATCTCCATGAAAATAATGCAGCTTTTCGATGTGCAAAGTTCGTTAAAATGAGAAGTGGTCAAGATTACCCTTGTAGTGATCCACAACAATTGATATCCGTTGGGAAATGTGTCAGAGTCATGGATAAACACTAGGCTTACATGTGGAAATTAGGGATAATATTCAGACAGTAGATATTTAAGAATTTAATTGCTGTGAAGTTAGCAGCCCTCTTGTGTAATGTTAGCACGTTCAGACTTACAAGCTGAGAGACATGGGTTCGATTCCCGATAGGACAGGAAATTTTCCGGTAGAGGTTTTTTAGGCCCTTCTTCTCAAAATTGATCTCTGGTAAAATCCCTAGTGACACACTCCCCTAGATAATGTGTAACAACTTCCAAAAAATTAACAGGAAGAGCTCAAATTCCTCTTCCTCCTTAATGATAAATGATACTATATACCTTTCCACTCGGTTACATATGTAGTAAATTTTCTAAAAGAAATATAAAAATTGGGTTGTGCTAAGTTAGAATACATCATCAAGAAATAATGACATCATACTATGATCATAGTAGATTTCAGAAGTTCGTACGTGATTAACTTAGTATTCTAATTACGACATAGATTGCTTTTACACATCAATTATTTTTAACATAAGCTCAAGCTGGATCACCTTTGCAACACTCTAGAACAATGCACTGCACAACGTTACTGGTTTATTAGTTTATTGCTCTCAAGGCAAAATTCCGTAACACTTTTTTTCCCTAACTAGTCAAAGCACCCTTAAATTTGCAGGGTTATTGTGTGAAGCAAACGACCAAACTGCTTAAGCACATCATTGTATGTAGACATACCAAGGAAAGAGAAACACGCCGAACTACTCTTACTGGCACCAGCCTCTTTAAAAACCCGCCATAATCGAGGAATTTGGCCTCAAAACGCCAACCTGGCTACAGACATCACAAAAGTAGTGAATTCATGGTCATGAATGTTAATTTTTAAAATGGAATAGGTCATTCGGATATGGGAAAATTCAATTTCCACACATTTTGGAGACAGTCAGGACCACTGCTGCTCACAAATAAAACAAAGAAAAGGACCAGTTATAGAGATTTGTGACTTACACAGAACTTTTGATGAAATCAGTGGAGAAATTAACCCTCATGGTGTGCATGGGAGGCAGCGTTACTTGGTTATTGGTACAGTTAAGTCTTGAATATGCATCTTTCTGTCGGAAAGCACTGATGTTCGAACACAATTTTTTTATGTTACAGACCTGTAATGGAATTGGAACCTTTTTCATTTATGGGCTATATTAGCATTCTGAGCTGCCCTCTGAACCCAGAGTTTTAGCTTTCACCCAGACCCAAATCAGATTTAAGCTCATTGTGTGGCCCAAATAGAGACTGACCCAACCCTAGAAAGCCCATTGAAATTTTTAATTTGGCTGCTATTTGTAAACACACCCTACCTTTTTCACTGGTCAACGTCAAACCCCTCCTCTTTCGCCTCAGCACACCTTTGACCTGACAGTTCCAGCCTAGGGCTAAATAGTGCCTGACAAAATAAAGTAAAACGGACAGTTTCTTATTAAGTCGAAATTGGCCTCCCTGGAACCCTTATCACTGGAAGCAGGGCTTGCCAAAAGAGGGAAAAGAGGAGATGAACTATAACCCCTTATATAACCCACTATATAACCCAATATTTATAGTGAAAGTGCAATTACAGGCCTGTAATCTTTAAAGTCTGCTGTACCACAGGAGACGCAACACCCGTGGACATCTGGCAGTCCCGAGGTTGGCCTCTGGACCCCCAGAACTATGGGGAAACAGAGCCAAGAGTGCTCATACCACACCTTATGCGGCACATGTTCAAGGATCCGAAGTTTTTCATCCTCATGCGGGACCCTGTTGAGAGGTAGGCCTTGTTATTTGTTATTTATTGCCGGAAACATTATCACTGCCTTCAAGCGTGTCCATAGGCACTCTCATTCCCATACCAAAAACTGCCCGAAGAAAAACGCTTAACTGTGCCGGCTGACTTCTGGTTGAGGACAGTTCTACTCCTAGTGAGTCTGCAATTTCTACTACCACTATACTACAACTTCTGTAACTATACCCATTTCCTTCATATGATTCACTGTAGGCTTGTTGTCCCAGGTATTCTCCCCTTTCTCCTTCTCCTCTTCCCTTAGTCTCTCTTCCAGTTTCTTGAGGATATCTGCATTATCCTGCTTGAGCGTTCCCCTGATCTGTGTACAAGAACCAGTCACTGACTCCAGTATAATTTTGGACACCTGAGAAGCAAATTGGTCTAACCCACAAAATTTTATAAAATCGAGATGTTTTGCATGCGGGCCAGGGGGGACATTGTCCATCGATATTTTTTACAATGGAAGCGCTATGAGAAATGAATACCTGAGAGGCAGACCGGTTTAACCCACAACTGTTGAAAATTCTGAAGTGCACAAAACTTTAAATGCTCTTTTTTTCTCGAAAGTGAATCTGTTTGAGTTAGATCGGTCTGCATCTCAGGTAGCCGTTTGTGTTTGACTGTGCCTGATCTAAACATCGCTTGCATAATATGGTCATTCGACTTTCATGGACAAATTTTGTTGCCTCCTCTTCATTTGCATAATAATTATGTCTTGACAACCACACTTCTGTAACAGTTAATGCAATAAAGACCTATTATATTATCCTTTCATAAGTGATTAGTCTTTTTGCGGGCCGATAACTACCGATGAACATGCAAGGGCAGTCAACTCTTTCTCGTGTAAAATAGGTCCAAGTTAATCGGTGTATTACAAAGGATTATTGCCGCTGTGATCTCTGTTTAATCCATCTTTCCTTGACCATTTTGTTTGTTTGGAAATTCAGTGTCAAAGACTAAAGGATACTCACTGTCTAGAATAAAAGGAATACATTAATTTAGAAGGAATTTGACTAGTCGGTCAGTACAAAATCAGATAAAAAGTGATCAAATTTGACTGCACAACTGGAATCAATACAATGATCAATAATTAGGATCCAGACAATCTACAGCGTCTTTTCCTTTACTCCTTGTTCATGTTGAATCCAACATTTACAAAAATTCTCAGGCTGTTCTCGGACTATCTGTTTGTCCACGATGGCTGGTCAGCTGAGCAGTTCGACAAAGATGTGCCCAGAGCTCTCGATATCTTCAACTCATGTCTGAGGACACATTCAACAAGAAGCTGTTTCTACAGTGATGACATGCATACCAAAATGCCGGTTTGTGCCGTGCATGTCTGCCTGTCTGTGTGGCTGGCTGGCTGGCTGGCTGGCTGGCTGGCTGGATGGAAGGATGGATGGATGGATGGATGGATGGCTGTCTATCTGTCTGAATGGTTGGAACGATGGATCGATGAATCGACGGATCGATGGACTACTGCGTCGGTTAAATGTGCGTAGTATGTGTGTGTCAGGGGTAGGGGTATAGTGAGGAGGGAGGATGGGAAATTAAATTTGTAGCAGTGATAACTTGATGAAGCACAGATGTATACTAGGGAGCTAGGGTTGATCACTCAGCTCAGCTACCTCTCAAAACGCCTACCTATCTCTGTCAATGACACAATATTCTTTGATACTGAAGAAAACGAACGTTTATTTACAAGACTGGCACAAGAGAGCCAAACAAGGCTTACGAAACAATAGTAATGCTACCCGACACTTAAACTTCCGCTTTACACATAGCTCGCATATCAAACACTCCCCCTTAAATAGATTTCTTCATCGAACTTCTAGAAAGTCTCGATAACCGACTTTAACCGTCTTGAAATTTCCAGAAAGTCCGCAAAGGGCCGAGGTCAGATATTTACAGCGACCAAGATATAAATATACTTTCTAGTAGAACACTCCAGTAATTACCACTAAAGTTCAATTGAGGTCATGTTGTTTAATAAACGAGCCTTTCTACTTACAAAAGTGCACAGAGGGAAAGGGGGGAAAAAAACCTCACCCGAAATCTGGGTCACCGCCTTAACGGCGAGTCAGCACAGAGCAAACTTTAGTGAGCACCAGCTAGGCATAGGAGGGGGGAAGGGTGGGGGTGGAAAGACCAATACATGCAAACGTTACAAAAATCACTAACAATTATCAGCAAATCAATATCCCAACAACCTCAAACATCCCGAGTGAAAAGTGAGAAATCAATTGCACCGACACTCTTATGTTATTTTTCACTGCAAAGTTAGACCTAAAAGGGATGAGACCAACCGTATCTTATCTCCACAATGAGATAGCGAGCGAACCAGCTAACCTTATGTCATTGCAGGAGGATGTTAAGGTTATTAAATTTGAAATTGTTTCACATTCACACGAGCATACTCGTTTACAGAAAGGCATTATATAAAATCAGCACTAATTTGAATATGTGTCTTGATAAAGTAGTTGGACTAGATCAGTTCTATGGATATTGCAAAAAATCACATATAGAACACAGCAGCTGGTTACAGCCAAGACAAAACAGCTTGGGGTGTCCTTTAATTTTATATTAACCTTTTGAACTAAAAAAAACCCCGATATTTCCCTTTGGGTTTAAAAAATGATCTTTCGGTATATTATTAGGATTTTATTATACCTGGCGTACCGAAAGATCTGACTGAAACATACACCGTTATTCGCTTATTCTGTGCATTGTTTAGCCCAGGACTCTAAGGAAACAGGCATTTATGTTGATTTTTGGGGGAGGGGGGAGGGAAGGCGAAGGTCAAGGTTCAGAATGTTATGGCTGTTCCAATATAATAACTGAGAGCTTGCACATTAGTGACGAGCTCTTTCACCATCGTAAGAATTACATTAGTGCATTTGTGCTGAATACTGTGCTCAGTGATGTTTAACATACATTAACGATGGAATCTCTTACAGTCGTAAAATTGCATTACAGCAGCGTTCAATGTGTGCAGACTTAACGCAGCTCGTACGATGGTTGGAGATGCCATCGTTAATGCGCAAGTTCTCAAACATCATCATGGTAACGTCACGTCATCCTTACATGCCACTACTCTGTGCTCACCTCCACAGATGCGACTCTACATCGGCTGTTACTCAGTCTACTTGAGGGACTGGTTCTCTGTGTTCCACAGGCGTCACTTCTTCATTATTCGGACGGAGGACTATGACAACGATATTGAGGGAACCATACGGGCGGCTTATTCGTTCTTGGGAGTCGGTGAGGTCTCCAGCAACTCCGCTGGGCTAGTTAGAGGATGCTATATTCATCAAATCACATTAATGTTGTTGTTGTTGCTGTTGTTATTGTTGTTGTTGTTTGTCTTCTTCTTCTTCTTCTCCTTCTTGTCGTTGTTATTTTTTTTTCTATCATGACTTACACTCTCTTCTTCCGAATCTTTGGTGCAATTCTCTGATCCTCTTCCTCACATTCTCACGCTTAGATAAGCGACAACATCACCACCACCAACAACAACAACAACCAACAACAACAACAACAATAACAACAACAGTATCAACAACAAAGTATTTAAACTCCATTCATTTTATTTGGGAACAATCCCTTTACAGGTTGGGGGAGTTGGGGGCGCAACCGATCGGGGTGATTCGGCTGCGCATCCTCGTAAAATTACAGTATTATAATATAATACATAAACATAAAGATATAATTATCAAATATAATTATATTTTATATAGCACCATTCATAAGAGCATATTAAAAGTGTATCATTAAAACGAATATTAGGTATAAGTGTAAACATTGGGAAATCTTTGGATGTAACACGATTTAAGAAAATATTTACATAAACAATCAAATTTTGCAGTAAAGTATTGTATGGTTCACAGCTTAATGAACACAGAGGCTTGTTAAAACTGGACATTTTAAGAAATTCAGAGAATAAGTCCTGTGCAAAGTGTTCCATACATATGTCATAAAATTCCTTATAAAACATTTGCCTGTACCTATCATAAAACTGACATTTATAAATTATATGAGATATTGTTTCATTCGCCCGTCTATCACATTTCANTTGCTGCCAATGGTAAATTGTCCGTCTTGTTACATTGAACATCATAGCAACCCTTCTGATGGACATACCGGCTTCCAGGTATCCAATGGGGCGAGCATGCTCTTCCGCACTCAAGCGTGGCATGGTTAACACTGAAGAAAAACTGCTTGAGTGAACAAGTAAATCCTAAGTAATAATTCAACTCTACATATCACGTGATGACCAGTAGATGCAATTAGGTCAAAACAGCACGTGCACATGGGGGCGAGTGAACCAATCGCGCGATCGTAGAATTTTTATTTTGAAATCATTCTGAGCATTACTCACAACAATCCCTGCAGACCACTTTGTTCTAGGTCCATGCCCTACATAATAACAATGTAAACAAAACTGTATACTTACTTTTGATCGTGAGTATATAAAATCAGCACAAATTCGAATATATATGTCTTGACAAAGTAACTGGACTAGATCAGTTCTATGGAATTTGCGAAATATTCTCAAGACAAAACAGCTGGGAGTGTCTTTGAAGTTTTATATTAAGTTTTTGAACTAAAAAAAGAACAAACCGATGTTTCTGTTCGGGCTCAAATGATGTTTCGGTATATCAGGATTTTATTATACCTGACATACCGAAAGAACGGACTGAAACGCCTACTGTCATTCGCTTATTCTGTGCATTGTTTAGCGCAGAACCCTAAGGGAACAGGCATTTACGTTGATATTTAGGGGAGGGAGGGCGAAGGTCAAGGTTCAGAATGTTATGGTTGTTCCAGATTAATAACTGAGAGCTTGCGCATTTGTGATGAGCTCTTTTACCATCGTAAGAATTACATTAGTGCATCCTTGCTGAATAATGTGCTCAGTGACGTTCAGCGTACATTAACGATGGAATCTCTTACAGTCGTAAAATTACATTACTGCAGCTTTCAATGTTCAGACTTAACGCAATTCGTACGATGGTTGGAGATGCCATCGTTAATGCGCAAGTTCTCAAACACCATCACAGTAACGCCACGTCATCCTTACATGCCACTACTCTGTGCTCACCCCCATAGATGCGACTCTACATCGGCTGTTACTCAGTCTACTTGAGGGACTGGTTCTCTGTGTTCCATAGGCGTCACTTCTTCATTATTCGGACGGAGGACTATGATAACGACATTGAGGGAACCATACGGGCGGCTTATTCGTTCTTGGGAGTCGGTGAGAAACTGTCTCCAGCAACTCCGCTGGGCTAGTTAGAGGATGCTATATTCATCGAATCGCATTAATGTTGTTGTTGTTGCTGTTGTTATTATTGTTGTTGTTGTTGTTGTTGTTGTTGTTGTTGTTGTTGTTGTTGTTGTTGTTACTACTTCTGCTTCTATTGATGTGGTTGTTGTTGTTTTTGCTGTTGTTAGTGTTGCTACCGCTGATATTTGGTTGTTTGGTTGTTGTTTTTTTGCTGCTTTTGTTGTTGTTGTTGATGTTGTTGTTGTTGTTGTTGTTGTTGTTCTTGTTGTTGCTGTTGCTGTTGTTTATGTTTATGTTATTGTTGCTTTTGTTGTTATTGCTGCTGTTGTTTGTCTTCTTCTTCTTCTTCTTCTTGTCGTTGTCATTTTTTTTCTATCATGACTTACACTCTCTTCTTCCGAATCTTTGGCGCAATTCTCTGATCTTTTTCCTCACATTCTCACGCTTAGATAAGCGACAACAACACCAACAACACCAACAACAACAACAACAACAACAACAACAGTATCAACAACAAAGTAATTAAACTCCATTCATTTTATTTGGGAACAATCCCTTTACAGGTTGGGGGAGTTGGGGGCGCAACCGATCGGGGTGATTCGGCTGCGCATCCTCGTAAAATTACAGTATTATAATATAATACATAAACATAAAGATATAATTATCAAATATAATTATATTTTATATAGCACCATTCATAAGAGCATATTAAAAGTGTATCATTAAAACGAATATTAGGTATAAGTGTAAACATTGGGAAATCTTTGGATGTAACACGATTTAAGAAAATATTTACATAAACAATCAAATTTTGCAGTAAAGTATTGTATGGTTCACAGCTTAATGAACACAGAGGCTTGTTAAAACTGGACATTTTAAGAAATTCAGAGAATAAGTCCTGTGCAAAGTGTTCCATACATATGTCATAAAATTCCTTATAAAACATTTGCCTGTACCTATCATAAAACTGACATTTATAAATTATATGAGATATTGTTTCATTCGCCCGTCTATCACATTTCACTGAACTGCCCTTACAAAAAGGTAGCACCGCAATCCACTTTACATTAGGAGAAGCAAATGTTGCCCCTGCTGTTCTACGTGAAGATTTAGCGGCATGTAAGAGGGCGCGCCAACGACGCCAAACAAAAACATCAGCTTGCAAATAATTAATTATAGGCATGCTGTAACCACCTGCTGTGTTCTTTTCGTATCGTGACTGATCTCGGAATAAAACTTTTAGATTTGGTTTTTCCTTTTTGTTGTTAGACATTTTAGTATCACTGTGAATGTTTTTAAATGCACTTTTCCGCATGAGAAGCCCATTTTATTATTCACACCAGGCCTAAAGAATAAAATTGTCTTTTCCCACGCTCCTTATTCATTCAACACGCTGACATTGTTCACGCCGTGAAACGCTGTTCATTCACGTTGACAGTGTTTTTTCTTATACACGTGGTTTGAATGGTTCATGCTTTTTATTTTCAGACTCGCTAACCGATGAAGCCGTGGCCACGATTGTTGGTAAAGAACGGCGCCACTCCACTCAACTGAAAGACCGCTCTGGGGTCATGTCAAATCGCACGCGACAGTTACTGGAGGATTTTTACGCCCCTTGCAACAACGATCTTGCTGAACTCTTGCAAGATTCCAAATTCCTGTGGCAGGACACCAAGGACAAGCATATCGCGAAAGATGGCCAGAATAATGTCAGAAATTCAGAGAATTTGGAGACTGAACACAAAGGCCTTGAAAACCAGTATAACACGGAACCTGGCATAATCAGTGCCGTTAGGAAGAGAGATCCAGTCGTAAAAGTCATGAGCTTTGAATCTGAACGAAGCCAGCTTGGAGGTCAAGAAATGAAACTCGAACACGAAGTGAAATACAATATGCAAGACAATGCTTTGGAAGGCGGTATTGATCTGAAGAACACGAACCAAAATGGTCGGAACAACCTGTTGGTTATTTTAAAGGGAGATTTGAATCCGCATGAAAATGTAGAAAATGCGCAAATGGAAAACGGCTTCAAAGATCAAGAGATTCATTTTGAACAAGATGTGAAATACAGGCCACAAGACGGGGATTTAGAAAGCGATGTCGGTGTAGAAAATACGGGCCACAACCTCCCCGGCAATGTAATGGTTCTTTTAAAGGGGAATGTGGATGTAAATATTGATCACATCAACAGCGCCCGTCAAGAAAACGACTTCGGAGATCAAGGAATAAAAGTCGAAAACAACGACGGATACAGTGAGCAAATTAGGATGTTAGAAGGCGATAGTAATGATCGGTATGTCGATAAGAACGTTCTAGACAATGTTATGGCTATTTTGAAGGTAGATTCGAACATGGACCACATCAGACATGGGTTTGATGGAAACAATTTCGAAGATCAAGAAATGAAAATTGAACACAGTGCGGGATATGCTGTGCCAGAAAGTATCATAGATGAACGTGATGATCTGAATAAAATTAAAAATAACGCTTGGGGCAATGTAATGGCTATTGTGAGGGGAGATATGAATATGGAGTACATCAAAAATGACCGTCAAGGAAACAACTTCAGAGATCACGAGATGAATATAGAACACAGTGATAAATACAGTGCAAAGGACCGGATCTTAGAAGGCAATCCTGGTGAACAGTATGCAGATACTCAAGTCATCGGCAATGTAATACCTGTTGTGAGGGCGCATAAGGACTACATCAGAAATGGGCTTGACATTATCAATTTGGAAGATCATGAAATGAATGCTGAGCATAATGACAGATACAATGTGCAGGACAGAGTCTTAGATGACATTACTGGTCTAAATAATGTGGACCGTCACTTCCCTGGCATTGCAATGCCTATTGTGAAGAGAGATCCGAACAATGATCACAGTAGAAAAGGACAGGAGGGAAACAACTTGGAAGAGATGAATATCGAACACAATGCAAGATACAATGTACAGGACAGAGTTAAAGAAAGCGACATCAGTCAGGAAAGTGTGGATTCCAAAATCCATAGTAATGTGATGCCCATTTTGAGGGTGGATTCGAATAAAGACGACATTAAAAACGAGCATAAAGTTATCAGCTTCGAAGATCAAGAAATGAAAGTTGAATACAACGACAGATACATTGTGCAGAACAGGCTTTTAGATGAGAAAATTGGTCAAAATAATATTGACTATCACGTCACTGGCATTGCCATGGCTATTGTGAGGAAAGATGTGAACGAGGATGATATCATAAAAGGACATGAGGAAAACAACTTGGGAGATCAAGAAATGAATGCCGAACACAGTTCCAGATACAGTGTACAGAACAGACTTCTGAAAGGCGACATCAGTCAGGAAAATATGAATACCAACATTTTTGGCAACGTGATGCCACTTTTGAGGGCAGACACGAGTAAGGACAATCTCAGAAATGGGCAAGAAGCTAACAGCTTCGATCATCAAGACGTTAACGTCGAAAACAATATGAGATATAATGTGCAGAACAATATTTTAGATGGCAATGTTGATCTAGGCTATGTAAATAACAATGCCCTCAAGGCGGCTTTTGCAATCGTGAGATCAGGTGAGAAGAAGGGTGCGTGAGAAAACACATTCATTAAAATATGTCTTTTGTATGGCATGGATGGTAGGAAATGAAAACAATAATGAGTGACACTGAGAATGCTGAGAGATGCCATTGTCTTTGTGTTAACACCGCGTAAGTGTAGTTAAGAAAACAAGACTCTTACGAGGTTTGAACAGAATGATAACAAGGATAGGAGAGTGAGGGGGAGATGAAACTGGAGAATCCGATGCACGTCTGGAATATCTGAAATATTTGGAGAATGTCTTGGACAATATTCCGGCTCGGATGAGGGAAAATGCAAATAAAAAGGTGATGGGGGAATTTCGCTCATGGATGCTGCAGTCTAGAATGTCTAAATATGAAATTCGGGTTATTAAGAGACATCATAGACACTGCAGTGCTCTGGAGTTCAAGATGAAACTCTCAGCATGAGTTTTTAGACTGGATGGTATCAAATACAATTTTCTCAGTGACAGTGAAGGCTGTTGGAGTGGTGCGACCCAACCATGAGTTCAGAAAATTTGCAAGAGAATGTCCATCTTATTATTCTGATCCTAAGAATGCTGAGACATACCATTGATATTGTGTTAAAACATTGTAAGTGTAGTTAAGAAAAGAAGGCAGTTACGAGGTTTGAACAGAATGAAAACAAGAGTAGGAGAGTGAGATGGAGGGGCAGCTTGAGAATTCTATGCATGTCTGGAGTATTGGAAATATTTGGAGAATGTCTTGGGCAACATTCTGGCAGATGAGGAGAAATGCACCAAGAAAAAAAAAAAATTGCAAATTTGCTCATGGATTTCAGGATATTTAGATATAAAATTCGGTATACTGGGAGGAATCATGGACACCTCAGTGCTTTAGAGAAGACTACAACATGAAACTGGCAGCATGAGTTTTTGGACTGGGTGGTATGAACTACGGCTTTTACAGTGATAGTGATTGCTGTTGGGGATTTCGGAGAACGTGCAAGGCAATGTCTATCTTACGACCC
>JAWQUT010000026.1:2420721-2447666 GCA_033807755.1 Ellobium chinense | reverse complement strand
CTTGACAAATGCTTACTGATGCATTCATTTAATTCTCATGTGCACATCGCTTCTTTCATTTATCCATATTTCACACAATAAAATAATATTATGCTTACATGCACTCGTACGGAAATCTTCGCATTCAAGTTTAGATTATACGTTACCACCAAGTACATGAAGCAAAATACAAAGATACAAATCTAGAAACATCACGTAAAGAAAGGGGACGCCTCGCCTGCCCTCTTGTTCTCTCAATGAAGCAACCGTAATCATAACTAATGCGACACTTGATGGTTCATAATGCAACAATAGAATGGAAACTTCATGATTCGTGTACGCTAAAATGCATGATTATGGCCAGGATACAAGTTTACAATACTTCACTTGACATCGATTAAACAAACCAACGCTTTAAATCAGTATTGTTTACAGGATCACTCTCAATGAGTTACCTCCCATTCATGATCTCAACCCGTTAATCCTGCATTTAAGTGTATGTCGGTTCTCTTTCGATGACGCAACCCTCTCCTTCTCGAGACTGGGCGTTTCTCTCTCCTGCTACTATGTCAGGCTGATCTGCCGAATTTGCACTACCATAGTTTCGTTCTACAATCGTATAATATTATTGTACATTCCGTACATTCCTCATAGCAGGCATGTTCTTTCAACACGTCTCGACGAGAGGACCATGTACTCTTATATCATTATATTCAAATTACAAATAATCTTGTCCTAGCTTAAGGAATTTAAAGCACATTCCATCTTCGTTTTACCACTGACTGAAGGATAGGTATGCCCTTCCTTCCAAAGAGTATTTTTAATGAAACACACCAGACTACCGACATCTTTCTTGCTCCCCCCCCCCCCCNACACACACACACCCGGTCCCCACTTGACATAATTCTGCTTATTAATGCATTCATGTTATCCTCACGTGCAAATCACTCCTTTCATTTATCTATATTTCACACAGTAAAATAACATTATGCTTACACGAACTCTTAATCTTCGCCTTCAAGTTTAGATTCTACGTTACCATCAAGTACGTGAAGCAGAATGATACAGATTTAGAAACAGCATGTAAAGGAAGGAAACACCTAGCCTAACTTCCTATTCGATCCATGAAGCTATTCACAGCTAAGGCGACACTTGATAGTTCATTTAGTGTAACAATGAATGCGAGACTCGGTGACTCATTAAACGCCAAGTTCCATGTCTAAGGCCAGGTGATTTACGATGCCTCGTTTGACATTCGTTTATAAAAACAAACCAAACGCTTTGAATCACTACTATGCAGGGGGAGTAGGGGTGGTATGCACCGCGTATAAAACTTTAAACGGGCAGATGGATAGAGTGAGCTACAAAAGGAGAGAAAGTGAGATAATGGAAAGAAGGTAAGTGCAGAATATTTGCTTTATGGATAATATGCAGTAACATGAAAATGAGAAATAGAGCTTTTATTGCCCCCGCAAGGAAATTGGTTTACAATGGCATACAATGTTATTCATATTATTATCTCCATCACAATATAAACACATAGAATAGTATTATTATATCAAACAGTATTTAGATAATAACAATTGTTAAAATATTACAATTAAAGCAATGGCTTGAGCAAGTTGAAAGACACAATAATAACTAGACTCACCTCTAAAAGGACTGCTAACACTGTGGAGACAATCAACAATCTGTTAACGGTGGTGAAATCTTCTTGTTGAATGAGCCGCTCGCGGACGGATGAAACGATAACACAGTATATCAGAAAATGCGCACTTAGTGCTGCCGTTCACTAGCGCGTCTTCGGTTCATTGATCTTTTGTGTGTGTGGATGTGTTTATTTATCACGGGCGTGTTTAGGCTAAGCATGCTTTTGATTTTGACTGCTTTGGAAAAACGGGCATACTAAGCCCTAGTGAAGTTATGTGCATTGGCCGTTTTGGAGGGAGGGGGAAAAGGGGGGGTGAGGAGGTTGAGGTTCTCCGAGTGCTCTTGAACACCCCCCTCTCCCAAACCAACCCCGAATTTTTTGTCTGTTATCAGTGCTCTAAATACTACGCATAAATTTCACCTTATAACTGTACGTAGTGTTCTTAAGATGCTATTCATCTTCTAGCTTTGCATTTGTTTACGACGTTATTTTATATAGACTATATGCAAAATTAGGGTAGTGCCCTACATCTTTTTGTATGGGTGGGTGAATGGATCAGACAATCGCGTTAAAGGATGTGCACGGGTAATAAAGGTACGTTTATTAGGCATTCTCATTCACGTTGTTGTACAGGTTGTGATAATCTTCTCTTATCCCCCTCTAGCCTTCTTTAGATCCGCCTTCCCTTCCTCCTCCTCACCTTATTCAACTGAAAATCCTCTCACCGCGCGTATCTGCCTTTAATATTCATTAACAACCAACTTTTATTCATTCCCATTTTTAGACGACGGCTAACTTAAATATCTTTAATTTTTTACCTTAACACACGAACAAGTCCTTTTCCTTTAATTTCAGCTGTTTCCATCGAGATCTATTCGTCATTGTTATTTTGTGTATTTTCTAAAGAGGATCGACTATGATCGAACCTCTAATTACAACATCTTCATGTTTATACATTTTTATTTAGGTATTTTGTTACAATTGTTTCATGTGTGTATTATATGCAGTGAAATGGAGATGTGCGAGGTAGTGTTATTACTTGTATATTACGAAATTTGCAGACTGTTTATGTGATATTCAGGGAGGTATCAGTGCAATGGTAAAACCATCCCCTCCTTTTTTTTTTTCTGGACCCGTCTCCGAATGCGTGGAAAAAAGATATCGTCAGGCTTGACGAACTACGTTTCATAGTCCTTCAAAAAACCATGGGTATTTTCAGCAGTGACGTAAGCTCTATCTTTCGTTGTGGCACTTTCAACTCGTTTTGTGGGACGAAGTATCTTTACAGTTAGCCTAGTAAAAATCAACAACCCCACTGTATTAATGATGACAAATTTTATATTCAGTTGGCCTGATCGTCGATCTGTTTCCACTACTCACCAACGAGAAGGTAGAAGACTTTCCAGGAGGATTTCATAATATTTGATCTTAAAATTGAGCTCTCAAACCAGTCACTTAAAACAGTTCGAAGTATAGTGACATTTTATATGATGATCTAAGATTTTATTATTTTTTACTAAGAACCTACAATTTTGCTGGCAGCTGATTTTGTAGCTGGTTTTGTCTTCACATTGTTCCAGAGAGTTAATATCATTCTGACAATACCTTTCAGCAATATATTATTATTCCTATATGTATTATTATTCCTAAACAGGTATATGATATAGGTGTAGTACAAGGTGGAAACGAAGCACTTTAGTAACAGAAGTAAGGAGTGAGCAGACGCAAACAGATGCTCAAACAAGGTAGGATAAAGAGGGAAGTGCTCATGAAGACAAATGCAGAGAAAAAAATGGAAGAAGGTAAGAATGTGATATGGTGGGAATCGAACCCGCGACCTCTGCGTCGGCACCCATCGCCTTGCCGTCAGTTTGGAATCAGGTACTAGACGTCTATACACGACCACGCCGCCACTCCTAAAAAAGTGGCTTAGTGGCCGGGGTCTTTCCCGAAGCCGAACAGAAGACTAGCAGTCATAGCGCTAAGCACGAGACTCACACACACCACAAGCTTCCCCGCCCTCTTCTTCAACCAAAGGCCGTTAAGCTTCATTTGGTAACTCAGCAAGACAAACACATAGACGTACACACGGTATATAATAGGTATTGAAAACCTATGCCACGAAACGAGATACATTATGAAACGAGGTCAATGTTTCACCAGTATTAGGGCTACGAAACTTGGGCTTCTTGGGAGATTTACCAGCGCACGCTCGGAACTGACTGGGCGTGCCTTATTTCGGTTGCTTAACAAGTATGCCGCTCAAACGGTACATCCGTTTTCAACACACCCTTTCGTTTCTGAGCACCTTTTCAGCCTATTCACTTTTTTTGAGGCAACTGTATTAGTAGGAGCAATTCGGATCCAAAATTTATACTTCGCATTTTATATAAACGAGTACTAATGTTACTGCCACGTTTTGTTGATCCATTCTGTGTCTGTCATGTTTATATATCTGATCGTCTGTTCATCATTCATGTCACCAATTTCAGTGTAAACCTACACATGCACTCGTTTATCTCTCACAGTACCTACTTTCTATGGGAAGAACGTATGGTATGGAATGGCAAGATGTGCGTCCTCAGACTATGTATTGTTCACACGACTGATGCAAGCACAAAGAAAATGATGGGACAAACAAATTTGCACTTTTCAGCGCAACAGCAGTAGAAATTTTAATCTCATCATTTGAAGTTTTCACTGATAATTTTGAATAGTTGTAGTATAAATATATTGTAGTATAAAACCGTTCATATCTTCTGACCATTGAGCAGTTGTTTTAGAATTGAAGACATCAGATTTTCCGAAAGGCTCCTCAAGATGGCAATTCAACACAGCCTTATTTATAGATAATGCTTTTGTTCACCATAGGAATAAGTTCACATCTAATTTTTGTGACAAATCTTGTAGATGAAAACAGGAGAATAAAATGGGAATTACTGGAAACCTTCATAAGATTAGAATATATCAATTTTAGTAAAAGTAAGCAAGCGTAGTTACGGTATTAGAAAATGAAATAGATGAACTTAGTAAAAAAAAAATCGCCGAGAATTCCAGTGAAGCTTCTCTCAGACAAAATTTGGAGCTGTTGGAAACCAGAATGGAAGCTCATCAGTTAGCAAAGACAAGAGGAGCACAAATCGGAAGCCGGATAAAGTGGATCGAGAAGGAAGAGACAAATTCAAAGCACTTTTTGGCTTTAGAGAAAGCAAGGGGATCTATTATTACCACGAAGCACGTTAAAACACACACACATGGAGAAATAATTTAAAAATCAAGAAAAATACTAAATGAATTAAATAACTGTTATCGAACATTATATTCTAAGAACACTAGTGTTGACTACACTAAAAATAAGCTAAATGAATTTCTGCAAGAGAATGAGCATAACCTACTTAGTAAAAAAAATAAGGAATATTGTGATGGTATTGTAGAACGTGAGGAAGTAGGCAAGGCACTTTTAAATAATAACTCGGCTCATGGTTCAGATGCGATATCCGCTCCTTTTTATACATTTTTCTGGGTTGAACTCGGAGAGTTGTCAGTAAGTCAAAGAAGTGGAATTGTCTCCCTGATACACAAGGGCAAGAACTCATGTCGAGATGATTATAATAACTGGAGACCAATAAGTAACAATGTTGACCATAAAGTGTTCACAACAGTCTTGGTAGTAGGTATGCGGAATGTCATAAAATCTATCATACATGAAAATCAGAGAACTGGAGACCAAAAAGTAACACTATTGACTATAAAATTTTCACAATGGTCTTGGCCGTAATAATCACAGCGGAAAAGTGGAAGAACAATTGCATCACATATCAGAATTATAGACGACATTATCCAGGAAGCAGACAGGACAGGCATGATATGGTTATTTCATTGGATTATTTTAAGGCTTTCGATTGCATAGATAACAATGCCATATGGCTGCGTTGGTGAAATTCAATTTGGAGTTAAATTTCAAAAGCATGATAATCTTTAATAATCGGAATATCATGAACATGGGTAAACCACTTTTCATAAGCAAATGTGATAAAGTCTGATCTGATAAAAGAGAATAACTTTAAAACCCTTGAAGAAATCAGACGTAAAAAGGGCCGATATCCTGGATTACAATTTGATTGTAATGCTGTGTAAAATGCTATCACAACAGACAAAGAAACAAAACTACTAACTGAGAACATACCCACTTTACAAATGGCCAGTGAGACTTCAGAGAATGCTATACTAGTCCTTTTTTTTAAACAGTAAGACAATGAGAAATATAATTGGTAAGAAAAACAAGACCTCGAGCTGTGGGGTGGCATTTTGGAAAAAAAAAAAGCATGATATAAATGTAATACCACACTTTCCACAGAGACCTGTTCTTGCATTACAATCGCCAAGCAAATACAGACACTTAACATGTGGGAAAATATTATTAATATCATGCATCCTCTATCTCTTCAAAAACACACACATTAGAGTACGGACTATCAGTTGGTGGTATTTATACATTTTCAATCACAATGAGCTATTTTTGGCCAAACACATTTCCATCTATTTCAACTATAAGACATATTCACATTCGCCCTCATACACTATCACATAGTCTGCCTACGCTTCCTTCACACCAATAACCAGTCCTCCTGTCCTTCTCTCATATCTTGACTTCTTGTAGCCGTGTGCATAACCCATACGTTAATTAACTTACTGAACACGTCTAATGTTTTGGGAGTTTCCCGTGGTTACCGCAATGCGTTAACTAACGTAAGGATTATGCATACGACCACTGGTCCTGAAGAAGAGCCTGTATCCCGATTGAGTTACCACACCTTCCCCGCACTTTGTTTCTCTAAGACAAACAATGTCAGAGTTATTCACAAATTTTCAAAATTCAAGGGTACATGCTCTACCTCCCAAGAACATTTACATTAAGATAGTATAATTTAACAGTTTTATATTTCAAAGTATTATCATAATAGTTGCTATTCTCAAATTAAAAATCATCATCACAAAGTACATCTTCATATAATTATACAGAATATTTCTCGTTGTCCTTGGCACTTTCATCCTCGCTGGGCATGGCCTTGCTTACATGTGGGTTACAAGGACATGTTTGGTTTGTCCAACCTTGAGATGGACAGGCTGAATCATTATTACACTCAATATTTAAACTTAAGTCTCACACGGGGTATGTAAAAGCATCACTAATTAAGACAGCATTTCTCTCTTCTATTAGATAAGTAGTGTTTTACTTGGTGGGATAACTGCTGCAATCATTTACAGAGATTGTAATAATTTCGTCTCGTAGGGTAAATATTAGCATTACATGGCAGTATGGTGACCATGTTACCTTTAACATAGGTACATGTATTGTGGCTAAATAACCTAAATAGGTTTGTGACACCTATTAGAAGGGCAAATCACTCATTGTGTACAACCCAATTAATCCGCTAATATATAAAATCCCCCTTTTCTGGGGCCTGCCAGCCAGTGTTAGGATGTCGAAATATGTAAAATGACCCGTGATCTAAATAAAGCATCCAAATTTAAAGTATCAGGTACAATAGATAAAAAAATAAAATGTGTAGACCTATGTATTCGCACGCGGTCAAAACTAGCCAAATGAAAAATTGGGGACCAAATCAGAATTTGAGATGACCTTTTTCGAAAGACATCTGTGACAAATTTTGGGCGTTAACCCCCCTTTTTCTTCCCGTTAAAAGATCGGGCAAAAGAAGAACTTCAACCTCCATGGAAGAAATTTCCCGAAATCACAGAGATATGTGTAGAATAAAACACAAAATGTTAATAGGGCTAAAAGAAGAAAAACCAATAGGTGTCAAAGACCTGAAAAAAGACGTCTAGCTAAGGGAGATAAATGTGATTCGTCCATTCAACGCTGAGTGATTTATTCAAGATGTACCTTACAGTTCATGCCAGTAGCAGATAGATCAATTAGCAGCTATTCAGACAGGATATGCTGTTGGCAGAGAGGTCAATGAGCAGCTATTCACAGGATAATTATGCTGTTGGCAGAGAGGTCAATGTGCAGCTATTCAGACCGATCTAAGTGAATGAGCGTTATGTGCTTATACAAATCACCCGTCAGTAGCACCGAAAGCTATTCTCCCTTCACTGACCGTCCAACGGAGGTCCGGGGGGGAGGGGGGGGGGGTAAATAAAGACAATGTAGTTTCACAAAACGGTATCCGCTTTCAAAGTAACAGGCTTAGTAACTGGGCCCGCTGGAGGCCGAAACCCAGAGATCAGTGATAGACAGCGTTGGATTACAATGACCTTCAAGAGTTCCGATATCCAGCTTGTCAATGAGTAGCATAACTATTCAGAGGACACCTCCTATTTCTTTTGAGTACTGATTGTACTATTCATATCATCCTCAGCTCCATCATTATAAAGCATTCTTTACACATAACATGAATTTATATAATTACACTATCATTATTACTATTATCATTTTTTTTTCCATACTGCATGGAAGAGAAGACTGGGCACGCACAGAACTGGGTATTATTTATATTCACTGTCAGATCTGAGCCCCCCAAAAAGATTTTTTTTAATAGTTAAAGATTGACAGTTCAGTAAGTCTACATATTTGGGAGAGACAGGCAACATTAACCCCTTTTCTGTGTATGATATTCATATATGTCCTGGAGGAAGCATTATCATGTCGTCTCCGACGTATCCTTATGCCCCTCTTTCCATATAATGAAATGAATTTAGACTCACAGTCATCGACATTTCCATCACTTCAGACGTAGGTGCAATGTGATGTTATAATTTCAATACTGCATAGTTATTGTTTATGTTGTTGCATTCTGTACTCTGCTGGCATGAAATGCTGACGAAGTGCAAGAGTTATGACAAAGACAATGAAGCAATATGATATGTCATTCTATCAGATTGGTCCCTCAATATAGAAAAAAAAGTGTCCATGGCCTAGTTTTGGCCCTCTCTCGCAGAGGGAGAGGGAACGAACCAGTTGTCTAACTACCCTAGAGATTTCCTGCCAAAAGCTGGGATTAAAGCTTCTTGGGACAAGAATGGGACATGCTTTCCTCTTCGTTGTTACTTTTATTTTCATGTTTAGCGACCGCTATATAATGTTGTCTCATAATAAGATGAAAATAATACATGGAGACTTCGTTGTATACTCTGCTTTTATCTACCGATTTCAAATTCGAAGCAAATGCAAGGGCTGACGGCACTATCCAGTTCTTGTCCAGTCGAGTTTATCAAGCCATTATATTTCATACATAAACGTCCGACAAATCTTGAAAGAATATTTTAAAAATATATATATCTGTACAAGTTCTCATGATCTTAACCCATTGTTTACACCAAATGTCCAGAATAATGCATGAACTCGACTAGATATACACATGACTGGATGAAATGTTGCCTTTGTGAGTTACAAGCACATGCAACGTGTCAGGACATACATGCCTGTTGATATGACTAATGATTAACTTCATTGTAGAAGCATTAATTTGATCTAGCCAATGCATGTTCTGGTNAGATGTGTATAAGAGACAGCATAAGCACATGCACCCCCACACGCACGCACGCACGCACACACGCACGCACGCACGCACGCACGCACGCACACACACACACACACACACACACACAAATAATTGCCAAGAACCAAAACAAAATATGCAAACCATGAAGGTATACAGAAATGTGTATGTAAGCTTCGAAACAGTAAGATTTCTGGGACGATGCCGTTGATAACGTATTTTGCGTCAAATATCCCCAAAAAATCTCTCTAGATACAACGAAAGTATAGACATTTATGTCCCATGCTGATTAGAGCACATTAAATGGTAACATAGAGCGATTTGAATACTCGTTGCTGTAGGCTTGGCCTCGCTAAACACCAACTAAACTACAGTAAACCAGGCATATCATTCCTACCGACTTACTGTCTGATGATGTGTTTTGTACGTCTCAGACTTATTGTATGATTATTTATTTTTGATCTTATTTTATTTTGATAAGACTAAATTTGCAAAAAAAAAAACGAAACCTGATAGCATTACGGACTGATAGCCGAAGCAACTTTCAAACGGAATACAATACCACTCATCATTTCTATAATGAACATTTGTTTGGCAAGGCTTGCTACTCATAAATGCTGTTATTTGTGCATTCGTCAAACATGTCTTATAATACTGGAATATTTTTCATAATGATGTATTGCAGGTATGGCATTCCATTCTGCAATGACCGCACGCTCCAAGTCATTCACATCGTTGATAACATGCTGGTGGGCCCTTCGATTGAGTTCCTCCTATGCGTGCTCGATCGTGTTCATGTCAGGCGAGTTTGCAGGCCAGTCCATTACATGAAAGAGTTGCTGGGCTAAAAAAAATTCTTGTTACGTTGGTTGTGTGAGGCCTCACGTTATCATGTTGAAAGATCAGCAGATTTCCATGATTCTGGAAAAATGGCACTACAATAGATCTCAGCACTTGATTGGTGTAGACGTCTGCGATAACATTCACTCTGAATACATGAAGGGGAGTGCGATGGTCATAGGAAAATCCACCCCACACGTGTACACATTCCATTCCATACCTGTCGTGCTGCATCACACAAGCATTAGCGAAATGTTCCCCTGGACGATGCCAGACGCGAACTCTTCTGTCTGCAAATGAGACATTAAAACGGCTCTCACCAGAAAACATCCATGATCTCCATTCTGCTCTCGGACGACGAATATTTTGTTGAGCCCACACCAATCTGCTGGTCATGTGACGCCTAGTGATGACGTGGCAAATGAGAGGACGTATGTTCATAAGGCCAGCGACATGAAGTCTACGACGTACAGTAAGTGCGCTGATAGGTCCCCGGTAGCAGGAGTTTATGCGGCTGTCCGGATTGCCGTCTGGAAGCGATTCTATGAATGTGAACGTCTTATCGGGCGATATTGTGCAGGTGTTGTTACACGTGGTTGTCCGGGCCTGGGGCAGTCATTGGTGGTTCCTGTCGCCTGAACTCGCTAATTAAGCTTCACAATGGTAGATTGGTTACAATTAAAATGCCTTGCAACTTCCCTGGCCTCCATTCCACTCCTTAGCATTCCAACCACATCGCTCTTAAGATGACAGTCGCGCATGATAAAAGGACTAAAAAAAATATCACGTTTGATGAAATCTGACACTGGCATTTTGCTTGCAGCAATTTGCTTAATGTGTGTACCCAATTTCACAATAATCTGACCTTTTATAAAGCCAGTATGTACCAAAACAATGATTTCCACGTGGGACTCGTTATTTTTTTGTGAGTATTAACTCATCAAAAAAAATGTCAACAAAAAAAAAAAGAACAGTGACACTTGCACGCATACCAGGTGTGAAAATCGCTCATCTGTGTACACATGTACACACTTAGCCTACCCAGTGAAAACAACTCACACTTTCGATGCGTTTTTAATTATCGCAAGTATATAATAATAATGCGGTTTATAAGTCTCATATCCAGGCTAATGCCCGCTCATGCGACTTCATACTATTATTACCCCAGCAGGCCTGATCACTCTATTACTTTCTCGACTCACTGGGGAGCATACCGTGTCGCTACCATTTACAGGCGCTGATCACTAGCATTCTGACAATATCTTCCACTGCCTATAGTCAGGTACCCATTTTACAGACGGGTGGACTGAGGAAAATGTGAATGAAATGCTTTCCCAAGGCACTTACAACATGACCGTGGTCGGGAATCGAACCCAGGACCTTTAGAACATCAGTCCAACGCCGTAACCATTAAGCCACGCTGCTTCAAATAATAAGCCTTTGGTGCATGCTCATAATAGTAATACGATTTATAAGTCATAATAATTATAAGTTATATCATTATAAGTAATTATCCAAGCTGATGAAGAAAAGATAGCATTTAACACTTTTTTTTGGTGCTGTGCCAGCAGGTTAGACCATCCTGGCAGGCAACTGAATCCATAGGTAATTCTTTTTTTTTTTTTTATTTTGGCCCGAGCTCCTTTTAATTCCGTGGTACTGATGTTCCTATGTTTAGTGCTTCCTTTCAACTTTTATTGTCTTTTTCTATTTTTTATAAGTCACATCACATCACAACTGTAACAACATCAAAACATTTGTGACATTAAACAGAATGACTTAGCTATTCAGCATGCTTGTTAGTATTCCTATTATAACCCCCGACCTATTTCTAGAGTCAGAGGCGGAGATCTTCCCGCATACCCGGCTCCACACAGGGAGCCACCAGATTGGTGTGTGTCACCTTTTGATAAAAATTCCCAAAATCACAAGGGGGCTGAGTGGTGACTGTTAGTTACTATAGTTGCTACATCCTGTTAAGTTAGTTACCGGAAACAAGGCCAACTACTGATAAACAAGATGAAAAATAAGAATACCAGAATTCAGACAGAGCTTCGAAAAATAAAAACATAAATTTTGTGTAAATAAATAAATGACTAAAGTAAATACGTAAATGAAAAGATAGAGAGATAAATAAATAAATAGATAAATAAATAGGTAAACATAAATATATAAATACATGAATAAATAAGTAAATAAATAAATAAATGAGTGCGGATGTGCAGGTTTTATTAGAGGCATTTTTTGACCGCTCTACGTGCTTGACCTTCATCAGGCCACGGAGCAGGTCAACTATGTAGAAGAGCCTCTCAATGATTATGGTCTTTGCTCACTCCGCCCTCTGATTTCATTTTCCTGTTTTCATTTAAATGATATTCCTTTTATCACAGTTCATCAATACCGTGCACGCATTACCGTGAACGGGTATAGACTTCAATGCATATAAGATGATATATTTAAGGTCGGTGATGGAATGAATAAACGAAAGACTAAATAAATAATTAAATAATTCAATAAATAAATAGATGACAAACAAGTAAATAACTTGATAAATTTGTAAATAAATAGTTAACCAATTAATACTTCAATAAGTAAATAAATAAATAAATAAATAAATAAATAAATCATTAAATAAATAGACATAAACACAGACAAATAAGTAGGAGAATATATTCAGGAATACATTCTGCAAATGCTCTTTGCCTTATAGATGCTGGTTATCGTTAGATCTAACCCCCTTGTGATATACTTAGTACCACTTTAATTGCCAAAAATTCTATTTTCCTACAAAGTAAGGAANAGATAAAAAAATAAAATGTGTAGACCTATGTATTCGCACGCGGTCAAAACTAGCCAAATGAAAAATTGGGGACCAAATCAGAATTTGAGATGACCTTTTTCGAAAGACATCTGTGACAAATTTTGGGCGTTAACCCCCCTTTTTCTTCCCGTTAAAAGATCGGGCAAAAGAAGAACTTCAACCTCCATGGAAGAAATTTCCCGAAATCACAGAGATATGTGTAGAATAAAACACAAAATGTTAATAGGGCTAAAAGAAGAAAAACCAATAGGTGTCAAAGACCTGAAAAAAGACGTCTAGCTAAGGGAGATAAATGTGATTCGTCCATTCAACGCTGAGTGATTTATTCAAGATGTACCTTACAGTTCATGCCAGTAGCAGATAGATCAATTAGCAGCTATTCAGACAGGATATGCTGTTGGCAGAGAGGTCAATGAGCAGCTATTCACAGGATAATTATGCTGTTGGCAGAGAGGTCAATGTGCAGCTATTCAGACCGATCTAAGTGAATGAGCGTTATGTGCTTATACAAATCACCCGTCAGTAGCACCGAAAGCTATTCTCCCTTCACTGACCGTCCAACGGAGGTCCGGGGGGGAGGGGGGGGGGGTAAATAAAGACAATGTAGTTTCACAAAACGGTATCCGCTTTCAAAGTAACAGGCTTAGTAACTGGGCCCGCTGGAGGCCGAAACCCAGAGATCAGTGATAGACAGCGTTGGATTACAATGACCTTCAAGAGTTCCGATATCCAGCTTGTCAATGAGTAGCATAACTATTCAGAGGACACCTCCTATTTCTTTTGAGTACTGATTGTACTATTCATATCATCCTCAGCTCCATCATTATAAAGCATTCTTTACACATAACATGAATTTATATAATTACACTATCATTATTACTATTATCATTTTTTTTTCCATACTGCATGGAAGAGAAGACTGGGCACGCACAGAACTGGGTATTATTTATATTCACTGTCAGATCTGAGCCCCCCAAAAAGATTTTTTTTAATAGTTAAAGATTGACAGTTCAGTAAGTCTACATATTTGGGAGAGACAAGCAACATTAACCCCTTTTCTGTGTATAATATTCATGTATGTCCTGGAGGAAGCATTATCGTGTCGTCTCCGACGTATCCTTATGCCCCTCTTTCCATTTAATGAAATGAATTTTAGACTCACAGTCATCGACATTTCCATCACTTCAGACGTAGGTGCAATGTGATGTTATAATTTCAATACTGCATAGTTATTGTTTATGTTGTTGCATTCTGTACTCTGCTGGCATGAAATGCTGACGAAGTGCAAGAGTTATAACAAAGACAATGAAGCAATATGATATGTCATTCTATCAGATTGGTCCCTCAATATAGAAAAAAAAGTGTCCATGGCCTAGTTTTGGCCCTCTCTCGCAGAGGGAGAGGGAACGAACCAGTTGTCTAACCACCCTAGAGATTTCCTGCCAAAAGCTGGGATTAAAGCTTCTTGGGACAAGAATGGGACATGCTTTCCTCTTCGTTGTTATCTTTATTTTCATGTTTAGCGACCGCTATATAATGTTGTCTCATAATAAGATGAAAATAATACATGGGGACTCCGTTGTATACTCTGCTTTTATCTACCGATTTCAAATTCGAAGCAAAAGCAAGGGCTGACGGCACTATGCAGTTCTTGTCCAGTCGAGTTTATCAAGCCATTATATTTCATACATAAACGTCCGACAAATCTTGAAAGAATATTTTAAAAATATATATATACACAAGTATAAATCTCAAGAAGAAAGAGATGTTTGTTCTCATGATCTTAACCCATTGTTTACACCAAATGTCTAGAATAATACATGAACTCGACTAGATATACACATGACTGGATGAAATGTTGCCTTTATGAGTTACAAGCACGTGCAACGTGTCAGGACATACATGCCTGTTGATATGACTAATGATTAACTTCATTGTAGAAGCATTCATTTGATCAAGCCAATGCATGTTCTGGTCTTATATTCTAATATCAAGCCCCCCCCCCCCNCACACACACACGCACGCACGCACGCACGCACGCACGCACGCACGCGCGCGCGCGCGCACACACACACACACACACACACAAATAATTGCCAAGAAACAAAACAAAATATGCAAACCATGAAGGAATATAGAAATGCGTATGTAAGCTTCGAAACAATTAGATTTCTTGGACGACGCCGTAGATTACGTATTTTGCGTCAGACAACCCAAAAATCTCTCTAGATACAACGACAGTATAGACATTTACATATTGTATGTCCCATGCTGATTAGAGCACATTAAAGGGTAACACAGAGCGATTTGAATACTCGTTGCCTGTAGTCTTGGCCTCGCTAAAATCCAACTAAACTACAAGTGAACCGCCATGTAAGTCTTACCGGCCTACTATCTGATGATGTGTACATTGTACAAGTCTCAGACCTATTGTATGCTCATTTTATTTTTTATCTTACTTTATTTCGATAAGACTAAATTTGTAAAACAATACATGATAACATTACGGCCTGACAGCAGTAACAACTTTCAAATGGAATACAATACCACTGATTATTATCATAATGAAAATTTGTTTGGCAAGGCATGCTAATCATAAAGGCTGTTGTTTTTGCATTCGTCAGAAACGTCCTAAAATACTGGAATACTTTTCATAATGATGTACTGCAGGGCAGTAGAAGACTGGTAAACGTCAGTAATAAGTATATTAATTATAATAAGCTTTTGGTACATGCTCATAATAATAATGCAGTTTATTGTGGTTATAAGTTATATCATTATAAGTTGTTTTCCAGGCTGATGAAGAAAAGATAACATTTAACACTTTTTTTTTTAGTGCTGTGCCAGCAGCATCCTGGCAGGTAACTGAATCCATAGGTAATTCTTGAAGAATAATCCATCAATCCATTACACCTGATCTTCAGCATTTCCAGGCATCAGCCTCCTTTCCTCTCGAGGTGGTCTGACGTTTTGTGGCATCCCTCCGTTGGCAGCTTCGGCACTCTTACGACATCTCAGCCTGTTCCTCACCAGTCTCACAGGGCACTTCCCTTTCATAACAAGGACAACACATAGACCTATGCTGATGCAGAAGACAACGCCTGAAAATGCCAAGACAATCATAGCTATTTCCCCTCCTCTAAGTGCATTGCTGTCGGACTTGGAGGGCTCTGTCGCGTTAGCATTTGACGTAGGCGTGACAGTGGTGAGGTTGGCAACAGATGTGACATTGACAGTGGGCATGGGAGGGTCTGTGGCGGAACTGTTGGTCACCGAGACACAAGTGTCATTTATTGCAATCATGTCTGGCTTATCGCAACACACTGTGTTCTTCTTCTCTGAGCAAGATCGTTTTTCAACCTTGCCTTGCTTTTCACAGACGCTGCAGCGATGGCATTGTCTATCCCAGCCAACGTAAAATCCTTCCACACATTTAAACACCGAATCAGCGAAGGGTGTGCAGTTTTTCACTAATTCCTCGCCAGATATATGGTTTTCTGCTGTCTTGCAAGGTATGCACTCTTTGTACGTGTGATGTTCTTCGTTCATAAATGTACCTGGTGGGCATGTTTCGCACTTATCTCCCTTCAGGTACTGGCCCTTCTCACAAGTGTCTTGCACTGTCTCCGAAAGGACGACAATGATAGCTGTTTGTGCCAGGAAGTAATAAGATTGTATTTGCATCTTGTCTTTTGATGGTGTTGACTACTATGCACAAAATATCACTTGCTCGTCCAAAACAGCTCCAGATGTGGTATGATTACTGCCTCGATAGTCAGTCAAGATCTTGAAGTTCTGAAAAGGCAAGACGAAATTGAAAAAAAAAAAAAGACTCAAAAGATAAGAAGCGACGTGAGGTGAGGTGAGGTGAGGTGAGGTGAGGTGAGGTGAGGTGAAGTGAGAGGTGATGTGAGAGGTGATGTGAGGTGTGAGGTGAGGTGAGGTGATGTGAGATGACATGAGGTGTGATCACGTGGTATGATGTGAGGTGAGCTGGGGTGAGGTGAGGTAGGGGGTAGGGGCTGGTGAGGTATGAAATGGTGTAGTGGCTTAAAATGAAGTGTGATCAGCTGTGGTGAAGTTAGGTGATGTGAAGCGAGGTGACATGAGACATTATGTGATCAAATGTGGTAAGATGAGATGAGGTGTGATTAGCTGTGATGAGGTTTGATGAGATGAGATGAAGTGAGGTATCATGTGGCGAGATAATCTGATGTGAGGTGGGATGAGGGGAGGGGAGTTGAGGTGTGGTGAGGTATGTGAGGTATGGTGAGGGACAAGCTGAGATGAGATGATGGTGTCTTTAAGTGAGTGCAGGTGAGTTGAGTTGATGTGCTATAGTGAAATTTGTAAGATGTGATGGGGATGAGGTGAGGAAATGTGAGGTATGGGAGATTTTCTAAGATTAAGTTTGTTGTGTGATTGTAAAACGGGCTGACCGCGCGACTTGACACGAGGAGAAAAAGGAAGGAGAAAGAAAAGTAACGGTTGATTTTTGTTTATGAATTGAGGTAAACTGTGTTACAGATCCAGAGATCATTCTAATATCAAGCCACACACACACACACACACACACACACACACACACAACACACACACACACACACACACACACACACACACACACACACACACACACACAAATAATAAATGCCAACAAACAGAACGGGTGCCACAGCTAGGTGCCACTGCGAGGTGCCACAGCTAGGTGCCACAGCGAGGTGCCACAGCGAGGTGCCACAGCGAGGCAGACAATCCGGCGCCTACCGCTTGATCTTTAGTTTTATTACGATGTTTTACACTTTGAGATGTAATGTTATTGTTATGAAACTGACGGGGAAAGACTGAGCATTTCACTGATGCTAAATTTTTACAGATAAGCCAAGCGGTCATTGAGTAATTGGACGTGTAATGTCGGAGAAAGCGGCGCGCGTGTCAAGTTCGCCGGTCTAGACTCTGCGCGCAGTACGCCCTTGAACTGAAGTTCATTGATCCCGCAGGAAATAGGTTTACAGTGCTGTACATCTCAGTCACAATGTAAACACATAGAACAGTAGACGTCATACAGTGTTTAGATATTACATATTAATGTCATAATAATAATAATAAAGATTAATATAATAATATTACATTTAGACTCCAACACCTCTAAAAGCAGTCAGCAAGATAAAGACACTCACTCATAATAAATAAGACTCACCTCAATGACTGCAAACACTACAAGCAAGGAAAGCAATCAGTCTGCAATGAATCGGCTGGAAGTAGCGAGACACACTTGACTGGGAATGTCACACTCATGCAGGGTGAATGTTTTCATTCACAACCCACCTCTTCACAACCCTAGCGTCTCCAGGATCTGTATGTGGTTAAAAAAAAAAAGCAATGGTATTGAAATATGGCCTACTTTTCATCTGAAATGCTTATGTTCACAATGTACTTTAGCGAGATTGCAAGATTTTTTTAAAAATGTTGTCATTATGAACTTTTAAATTTTTCGTAAGCATCTTGAGCACACACCAGAGATTGAGGTTGTGAAGTGTAGGTTTAAGGGGGTTAACATTGAACCTGACAGTTGATAATTAACGGCAACAAAATTTTTTGTTATTAACAAAATTAACAAAAAGATTAACCATAGGTTTGCCAGAGCTACGGTTAGCGGAGCTTAGCCATGAACTGAGGATATTAACTGTGATATTTAATGGTTTGCGAGGAGTATTTAAAAATTGATTTTCGATCAACATTTCGATAAGTCTGGAAATATTAATCGCAGTTTAGATCTATCCAGAGTTTTCAGCACAGAGCCTTGATGATATTGTAAAGTGTGGGTTCTAGGGATTTACGAAGGATCTAAGAGTTGATAACAGCAAAATTATTTTATATGCCAAGAAATAGTAGCCGCAGTCTTGCCAGGTCTGTCGCTAGCGCTGTCTCAATACAAAGGCTCCGCTAAAAACAAATCTGAGAAGATCTAGATTGTGATTAATGTTCAGAGACTTATCGAAATGTTGTCATTTTCTAAAGTGTTTCAGGTGTTTGTCATTCAGTATAGAGGTCATATCAACATTGCCTCTCACTGGATAATTGCCTGGTCTTCAAACAATCTCGCTAATTTCCCATCCACCCCATACTGACGGAATGCTTGTGCATTAATTTATTTGGGGTAATCTCCCCATTAAACAGGTGCTACTCCACATGCATTAACTTATGCGTAAACTGAACACGGTAGTTTGCAATGTCAAAGATAAGGCAGTTTTATAAATTTACAAAACGCATAAATATTGTCTTCGACTGGTGGGTAAGGAATTTAGATGGTGGACGACGGAGCGGAATTTGAGATCTTGGCTGAAGGGAAACGGAACGTACTTAGTTAGCAATATTTGGCAATGAACAGGAAACTGAACGGAGTTCGCCATATTTTGTGAACGTTTCCATCCCTGTTACTGAATGCAGGCGAGGAATAAGCAAGGGTTTATAGGCGACTGTGAAATGGGTATACGAAGTTTATCAAACAGTTCTTAGGCACTATGAATGTTATTTTGAAGGGAACGAAATATATCAAATCTTGTCTTGATATACTAATATCTCTTTACATAAAACTTAGACTATACCCCCAAGCATGCACCATTGAAGCCATAGAGACTGTATACAAAAAGAAGGGCAATACCAAATATCCAGAAAGCTACAGACCCATTACTTTACTAAACTGCATGAGCAAATACAACAATTAAATTTGTTTTGAATGATTGAGTATCCAAATACGGCAACGATCAAAAACACTTGAATGAAAACCACGCAGGCTATTCCATGACAAGTTAGACATTTAAGTTAGCATCTTCTTTGGAATAACCAACAATTATATATAATGAGGATCTGTTCAGATCATTTTCATAATATAAACTCCAACAAATAAATAAAAATGAACTTTTGATCGTGAAATCGACCCTGCAGTGGCCCTCGCTCTGTTTGAGACACAGTTTGAACCACACAGTTACGCGACACAAAGTAGATCCAAACAGCCGACAATCATCGATGAAACTTCAGACCACAAGAACACGGTAACATTTCAAGTACTTTTAATTCAAGTATTTAACTGATCTGAAGTTAAAACGTGAAGAGAACTAAAAGAAACGTTAAGAAACACTGACTGAAATTAAAAAACAAAAAATCGGAAATCTAGACGGAGGGAGACCCCATTGCTATGAAAATAGTAACAAAAGAAACGGCGTCAGAGAATCATACGCCTAGAGATTTCCAAGGCTTTAAATCAAAGTATTCGTAAGCACGTCAAAGGTCAAATTTAAGTAATGTGTGACATACTAACTAAAAATGTATTCATTTTTTTTTTTGTCACTGGAAATCAGTAAGCATGTTTTACGTCGAGAGCGAGAGAGAGGAAGTGGAACGATTACCACCTCTCACGGACAGGTTTAAGGAGTCTGACACGGCTGAGAGCCACGACTCAATCACGGGGACTAATCAGCTGGTGAACAAAAAAGAAAAAACGGTCAGTGGTACCATAAGTGTTCCATATGTACGTTCTGAGATATTGGAAATTCATCTCTTCATAGTAGTCCTTCAAAAAACACATTAACCTGGCAACGCATGCTTACTGATTGGTGTGGGAATGGTGGCGTGGGAAGGAGGAAGTGGGATTTGGGGGGAAGAAAGGGGGAGGGATTGTGGGGACATTCGTGATGTGCCATTACTTCTTATTTATACACCTGCATGGGTGGCAAGAGCTGACAGAGGGAGAGATATAAAGAAAGACGGACATCATAAGATTACATCTTGTAATGACAGAGTACAGTAGAAGTACATTAAGATGGGCTTAATTCCAATTTCCGTATCCATATGAAAAGCAACAAACCTTAAACCTTCTCAAATTATTTTAGTGACATATAACGTTAAGCTGTATGTCAGTATCCTTCAACATGTTTTTCCTGAAATATAATGATATTCTGATTCTGACGACATTGGCGGTGGTGGTGACTAAAACACGACGACAAAGGCAGTATGAAAGTGGAATTGACACGTGCTATAAGGTAAACAAGACCAGATGTGAAGATTATCGTACCTGTTACATCAGATATAAAATTGTGAGCAGTTAGCAAATGACACGGACACGTACTCAAAGAGCAGGTACTTGTTTTTGGTTCCGATTTTTAGACGCGTAATACAACATAAATACTTGCATTTCCGATTTTATGTTCCGACTTTAAAAAAAAAAAATGCTCAGTAGTTTCAGACTGGCATCACCGTTTCTTGAACAGGACATCTTTGTTGACTAAACATAGCAACAAACAAGAAAAAAATGGTCAGTGGTGCATGTGGTTCCCTATTTCCACGTTCTGACAATCAAATCGATGGATATCTAAGTAAGGATGTATCGCGATATCCTGTGGTGGAACAATGTACTACCAGCACACAAGCTGGAGGTAATAAAGAAAGACTGAGGGGATGAGGCAGGATAATTAACCAGGTTCAAGAACGGAAATAGAAGTGTCTTTATTGTCAAACCTTCTAAGCTACTTGTGAAATCGGTGATCATCCAGTCAAAATTCACTGCCTAGATCTGTCTGTTTTATGTCGAGAGGGAAGAAGTAGAACGATTACCCCCTGACACGGATAGGTCTAAGGAGTCTGACACGCCTGAGAGCCACGACTCACTCATTGATCAACTGGTGAGCAGTGACGATAGCGGGCCCCCGTGCATACAGGCGTGTGTACTGGGCCCAATCAGAGTGAGCGGTCAGTGTAAATAAAATTTTAATCGGAACGGAGGAAGGAGATTCCCCTAGTACAGGCCTGGCTCATAAGGTGTGGTCAGCGATCACGGGGAGGGAAAGGAGAACCGGTTATTCAGGAGTCGGCTGGTGACAGCAGAGAGGGGACAGGCCAAGGACAAGATCACAGTGCAGAGACTGTAGTGTATACTGGGCTCGATCAGTGTGAACGGTCACAACATAATTTATTGTTAGTGATAGTGAAGCTGACGGCATGAGTAAAAATTGTGCAGCGGAATTAGAGGCCATAGAGCCGGACAGCGATAATGGTGAGGGGATAGAGAACTCCGCTGTAAGGGAACCGGATGGGGCCAGGGGCAAGATCATAGTGTGACTGTGTAAGGTAGTGCGTTCGGAGAGCCGCGGTAGGCCGCTACTAAGAGTAATTTACCCCGAATGCTCACAGACAATAGTTCAATCACTTATTATATTCATGTAGATGATAAGGAACACAGATCGCTCTCACCAAAAAAAAAAAAAGCCGGAGACCCCTCACTCAATAAGCCTTCGCCCAGTAAGCGTCACTCCTTTCTAATTCGACAGAGTGACCAGGCTGACCCTTCGGTAACGACCTAGGACCGTCTAACGAACTTTGACTTTGGATAGCTCATTCGATGGAACAATCCCTTTCATTTGGTACGATAAATGTAAGAGGGTTGAGGAAGGTGATTAAACGAAAAGTAATTTTTAATCTTATAAAAAGAAAGAAAACAGATATTATATGTTTCATACAAGAAACGTATGTAACACAAGAAGATGAGTATTGATGGTCAAACCAATGGATAGGCTGTTTATTCGATTCACCAGGGACAAAACACAGCAAGGTACTACTTATACTTCTAGGGAAAAACGTAGATAGAGGGTAAAAACTGTAGAGGATGAAATGATACTGATTGTATTGGTGACAAAAGGTGAAAATAAGTTTTTAATTATTAATGTACAGTATATGCACCAGCTGCTCTAAAACAAAATTCCTAAGCCATTTAAAGGTTATAATTGATGAACTTATTAAACCAAAAATCTTTGTATTCATTGCAGGAGATTTTAACACAGTGCAAAACAACGCAGAGGATATTGTAACAGGAGATCCTCACAGCAAAGACATCGTTGCAGCCTTTAATGATTTTGTTGCTACAAACGATCTCATTGATGCATGGAGATTTTTCAATCCAGAAACAAGAGATTACACATGAAAACGTAATAGCCCTTTTTTCAGCTCGTAGGTTAAACTACATCTTTGTGGGCAGTGATAATAATTATTTCCAAAGGCATAGGGTCAGAAATTTAGTCACTGCCTATGACAGATCACAGAATGGTCATCTTTAAGTGCAAAATCACAAAATATAAAGTCTGTCATTCTATAACTTCGTTAACAGTTTGCTTTTTGATTCAACCTTTGTCACAGAAATGCAGAAATATATTAACCATTAATCAGATGAGCTTGTCGCAATGAACCCACATGATAAATGGGAAACAATGAAGGTTAAAATCAAAGTAATGGTTATTACATAGCGTAAATTGAAAGCCAGTGAAAAGCAGAATGTCATAATCACTTTGGAACAAAGACTTAATAAGTTAGAAAGAAATCTGGCAGTCACAGACAACAGGAAAGATATACTTCAGAAAATTGGAAGGGTGAAATCTGAATTAGAAGTAATTGCATTAACAAAACAGAGAGGAGCAGCAATTAGAGCCAACATCAAATGGAGTGAGAACGGAGAACGTGGAACAGCACACTTCGTAGGTTTGGAAAAAGTGCCCAACACAACACAAACTTACAAACACTATCAGTCAGTTTCCCAATATCTTTGCCGCCAAAATCACCCTACAATGGATGCTAGAACAAAGCAACAAAGCAAGCAACGAACGAGCAGACATCCTGCCCAAAAAAGGATCTGCTTGCCAACAACAAAGCAAACCAGTATCACAACAAACTGTTGAGCAAATTATCAAATCTTATTATGAAGGAGGAATGGATGAATGAATGGACATTGGGCAAAACAGGCAGGGCTGTATTTCCTTTCATGACAAGCCCAAACCCCAAGGACCCAATTAATTCCCTCAGAAGGAGAGAACAGGTTATTGTCTTCCGCCTGCGCACACATCACGTTATACTCAACGCATATTATTATCTGAGTCGAATCCAGCCCCAGATTGCTGCATTTGTACCTCTATGTGACTACCCAAATGAAACAGTGCAACAATTCCTTCTTACCACCCTCTCTATAAGATCTGCAACAGAAGTACAGCCCACCCAACCCCTTTGAAACACCCTATACGCAGACCATAAACAGCTGGGAAAATCTTGCACATACATACTCCCTTCTACGCAACAAGCAACACTGGCATACCACCGAGTGCAATGTTGTTTACAGAGCGTTTCAGCCTTTGTTATTCAAATTAGAAGTCACGCCAAGTCTGCCCTTTTTATCGATTAATATCTGGTCTTACAACAGTCTCGCTCTTATCCAGCTGCTCCATACAATGTGTGTATTAAGGATAATTAGTTTGCCATGCAGCAAATGCCACCAATTAATGCAATTAATATGTAAAATGAGAGTTCAACAACGCCAGGCCCGGGCCCTATCCTATGATGTCATACCCTGTCTATGTCCCCTATGACCTATTTTCAATCAGTCTCTGGCGCCATATCCCATCCTTCACCCATCCATCCATCCAATCATCCATCCATCCATCGTTTGTTACTATTCGTCCATCCGTCCCTTAAGATGTTAACCTTTGTAAGTAGTCGAATTACTTCCCCAATCTTCACGTTGTGTAAGTTACCTAAAATAGCCCGCCACTGGCTGGTGACCTGACGTGTATCCTCCTCCTCCTCCCCCTACTCTTGGCCGATCCCTTTTCATAGTCCCTCCTTCCCTCATGGTCCATTTATGTTATCATGGCATTGAATGCAGGTGAGGCACATGCAAGCTTTGACATGCGACTGTTGATCCGGTAAAAGAGAAGACTAGGCAGCTCGATTAAAAATTTGTTGAGCAAACCGATCATTTCCTCGAGCTTAATTAATCGATTCCAATTTTGAGGATCGAATTCAGGATCGATCGTTCGGTCTGATCATTTTGAGTCGCTTATCTGTCTTGCCAAAGAGTTGCCTGTGGCAGGCGTTACACACTGTCACGAAACTTTATTATCGTGGTCCCTTTATATTCAGGCAGTATTAGTGAAACTATTATTGTTAGATTATTATATAGGCAGAGATATGCTGGAAGCACTGTGTGCACAATGTGTGTCGGTGAGCATAATTGTATTGTTTATACAAAAACTCTCGGAGGCTGGAAAAAAAAAAGCACTCACTCCAAAATCACGCAAACTTCCTTGTTCTTGTTGTTGTTGTTGTTGTTGCTGCTGCTGCTGCTGCTGCTGTTGTTGTTGTTGTTGTTGTTGTTGTTCTTGTTGTTATTCTTGTTGTTATGGTTGTTCTTGTTGTTCTTAGCAGCCGCGTAGTTTCGACCCTGGTGCGTTCTTACCTCGAACTCCGTAGCTCAGTCCTCAAAGTCACTGCAAAAAGATCGAGCTTGAAAAAGATCGTGCTGGTATCGAACTTTGCGATCCGAGCCGGGAAAAGTTCAAGCTGATCCGACTTTCTAACACAAGGCATCGGCCTAACACTATCTCCTGTAAGCGGTGCACTCCCGGCACATTAACAACATGTCTTAGCTGCCAGAGTTTCTTCACCTTCCATTTTGACATTCTCTGTCATACCAAGACAGGTACATGGATAAAAAACGTTGTCGTTATCACCTTGCAGTCGCCTCTGATAACAGTCATTTTGTTGGGCATAAATTAAGTTTATATAATTATGTCATTCAACCGTACCCTCCCCCTTCCCCTGTCGCCCTGTTATTTACTTGTCACACACCTACACCCACACACACACACACACACACACACACACACACACACACACACACACACACACCTATACCTCCACCCTCCCCCCCTTGCCCCCGACAGCGAATTAATTCTCCACAAATAATTATTACACACAAATGTGATTCACATGTCACCTTCAGCTGCACCCTCTCCCCGTTTACTTACTTACTTACTTACACACACACACACACACACACACACACAAACACCTATACCTCCACCCTCCCCCCCCTTGTCCCCGACAGCGAACTAATTCTCCACAAATAATTATTACACACAAATGTGATTCACATGTCACCCTCAGCTGCACCCTCTTCCCCTTTACTTACTTACTTAATTACTCACACACACACACACACACACACACACACACACACACACACACACACACACACACACACACACATACACACACACAAACACACACACACATACAAACACACACACAAACAAACACACACACAAACACACATACACACGCATACACTCATACACACACCTATATCTCCACCCTTCCCCCTTTCTTCCCCCGAACCCCCAACTCCTTCTACACAACAAGCAACATTGCCTTAAAGTCCTGTTTCCTACAATCTTCCTATGGTCTCTTAATACACAGCCACATAACGTTGTCATTATTTTTCATATTCACAGCTACTCTAATGCAAAAAAAAAAAAAAAACGAGTGAAAAATTACTGCTTAGTTACCTAACAGTAAACCCTAGGATGTTTGGATTTATAATGTCTTTACAGAGCGAGTTTCAAGAGGATAAAAAGAATATGTCAGGGTTATATTTCTATGTATTAAGAGAAATTTTATAGGAGGATTATTTTTGGCAGTGTTTCTTGTGATGTAGAAAAGGTCACGGCAGAAACTCACGAACACAGATGAACAGTACAAATCATACAGTGTTTAGATAGTTGTTACAATAGTACATAATACAGACTCGAACATTCTTCAAGGCATGAGCAAGATAAGTGACACTAATTTAAATAAATAAAGACTCACCTCTAGGACTGCTAACACATCAATTATCATCTGCTGGAAGTAGTGAGAGGCACACGATTGAATGAGCCATTGAGAATGAGCCACTGAGTGACAGCATGTGATTTTTGCACTCGAGGTCGCCGACTGTACTGATAGTGATAAGCACGGCGGCCCGGCCGCTATCGCTCTGGCGTCTTCAGGATGTAGTGTGATTCTTAAGAAAAAAAACGAGTGGGTATTGAAATCTTATGAAAGGTTTATTTGGATTATTCTTAACCTCAGCCGTGCGAGACTGCAAGATGGGATAAGCTTTCCTTGGTTTACGAGAAACGTTGTCGTTTTCAAGCTGTTATTCGTACATTGTGACAATCAGTAACTCCGCTGGGCATCAACTGCAACACATTCTTCGGCCAGATATATTCACATGTCAACCAACCGTGACCCCCCCCCCTCCCCTTTAAAC
>JAWQUT010000026.1:2358125-2404387 GCA_033807755.1 Ellobium chinense | reverse complement strand
GGGGGGGGGGAATGCCTTCTGAATGACATTATCAATATTAAATGAATTTTAAGGCACTGGGAGGTTAGCCCATTTCGCAATGTAAAAGGACGTTCAGCTTGTGGCAGAACAATAACCGTGAGAACTATTGAAATAGAATATTAGTTCAATTCTAATTCAATAGCTTACAAATGATTTTAAAAAGTAATAAAGCTCGACCATCTTTTGACTGAAGAAAGCAGCAAAGTCCATTTTTAAAAGAGTGGATTACGTGAAAAAACACGAAAGTATTCTTTCATGTTTGTACCAGTAGAGTCAGACCTCTATTTACTATTTATAGATTTGGAGGATCTGGGTGTAACGATAATGCTGTCTCAGTTTTCAACCGAATGGAGTTTTAAACCACTCTTGTATTGATAAGTACAATTATGACTGATACAAGCTTACAAGCAGTCCCTCCTTCATTGAACTGGCTCGTGAAATTAAGACTCGTGCATGACCCCCTCTTAATGTAGTGCGTTCGCTACAGTGAACATTACTAATAGTTCGGGAGTTCCCGGTGTTTACTGCAATTTCCCGGTGGTTACCGCAGTTTCCCGTGGCTACCCGTAAGGATTATGCAAACGGCCACAGCTTCATAGGACTGTTTTCCTCACATTGTGGTATAATTAACTTGCATTTCTTTTCTATTGGCTTGTCCATGCATTACATAATAAAATCTCAAATTTGAAACAAGGAAATCACAATTGTAATACTGTATTATAGCACTTAAACAACAACATAGATGAGTATTTTTGATTGCTTTTCACAGCCATAAGATAAAACAAATAATGCCCTTAAAAAAAACGGTGTAGATTTTTTTCTCACACGCTGTCTGAGGCAAACTTGAAGTCAGACATACAGTGCATCTGTTGAATGCTTTACTTTGTTTTGAAGAAGGTGACGCAGTATTAAATATGAATAACTACAGAAACAGATGAAAAGCACCACAAGCAATACAAGAATGGCACTGCCTATGATTCTGTAGGCATACAATGTGTCTATGTAACTGTTCCTCTTACAATCTGGATAGGACGCAGGAAAAGATGTACTACTAAATAGCGGGTATTCTTTACAAGAGGTCTGGGTGTGTCTCAGCTCATTCATGTAAGTTCCCTGTCTGCACGGTCGGCATGTGGGGAGGTCTCCCTCATACCCGTTGTCTAGAAACTGATTTTGGCCACAAACTGTTTCATTATGTGTAGACCCGGGTTGAATTCCTGTAAAGAAAAGGATTATAATCTGTTTTCATACAGATAAATAAATATCGTTACAGTTATAGACAGTTCGCCTATCTCATATGAGTGACGTTTATTTAGGAGAGGGAAAAAAACTGTATTGGACAGCACAGAAACAAAAAAAGAAATGCTAATCTCAAGCTTTGGTGGTGTTTTTTAACCAGTGATTTTGTCCCTCACTTTGTCTGTGACATCTGACGGATGTTTTGGGTTGTAGCAAGGACTAAAACAGCCTGGTCTGCAAACTGCCTATGGCTATGACTGTGATGATGTAACAGTTGAGAGAAGGTAGGAATGAATCGAGTGATCGGAAGGATAATAATTTGGACTGCAATAATCTTGGCATTAACAATAGAATTAATATTTATATAATAATCAATATAGCATAAACAAAGTCTTTAGTCTTTGTTAGACTCTGGGCCCATAAAACAAATTCAATACATAATCTTCAATAAATCAAAGAAAGTCAGGACGAAGGGAAGAAAATGACGAAGGAAAGAAGCACGAAAGAAAGAAAGAAAGAAAGAAAACAGCATGCATTTTTCACGAACAACGTGACATATTCTTAATGCATTATACAATTATCTACCGTTACAAGTATATTTTCTCTTTCCAAAATAGGTACGAACCGTATGTATGCAACAGATATCATAAAATCTCATTTCTTTTCACACAAATAAAAACGTATTAACTGCTTTTATGGTTGTACTGAGTTTAGTTCATATACTGAAACACATTTAAATATCACACATTCAGGGTGCACCAAGAATGTGGGGATATTAAGTAAAAGATAAAGTCACATGGTGATTGTAAGGCACCAGTTTTTGCCATTATTATGTGTGGGTGCATGAGAAAACCTTCAACATCTCAACTGGGTTATTGATAGAATATTAATCCCCATTTATTTCTGAACGTTTTGCACTTTATTTGAGGTCATTATCTTTATTAATTCCGGAGGTAAACCTACCGTTGCCATATAATATATAGATTTCGAGACAATTGAGATTAAAGTCGTTGTAACCACACCTTTGAGCTATGGGTGCTTCATTAAAACACCAAAATACAACATTTAAACCTCCTGTCTGATTACGCATAAACTTCAACCCGGTCCGGGAACTCCAAATTCGACTTTTCAAGGCCCTGGCTCAAAATGACTCACTGCGAGATCATACAGGTTTTCCCGTGCGGCCACACATATTATAAAAAATTTGATTCTTACAAGTTAACACTGATTTCCTAACTGTATAGACTGAATGAGCAAAACAGTCACTCTACCTTTTTTTTTTTTTTTGAAAACATAGTTTGGTGAATTGTTAATGCTATAAAGAGCTTCACATGTGTGATTTCGCTGGGAGTCTAGCACCCAGTCAAAACTAGGCCTTTATCGCTCAAGTAGGAGCAAAGATATTATTTTATTAGGCTCTATAGATGATTGTTCCATTCAGAATATCGAAGGTTTGTTTGCTGTTGAAATTAGAGTAAAATCATTTGTCCACATAAAAACAAGGATTTCATGGACAAATGGTCAATAACTGTGGATAAGTCTGAGTTTCTGTAAGGCATATTAGATTAATTTTATGGTTTGAAATTGGTCTTCCATTGAGAGCCCCTTAGAATTTTAGTGACGATCCTCTTCAATCAACTGTATTTTAGGCCAAGATGTTTTTTCACATAATGAAAGTATACATATGACGCTTTCATGTCAACTAGTAACTTGATTTAGCCAAATAAACGACTTGTCTAATTCTGATTGGCTGGAAGACATATAGATCTAACATAATATGATTTACGTAAACTTACTTTTTAGTGCCGACAAACACTCAAAACCGCCAGGGCCTTCTTGTACAGTCATGTTGGGTTCAGGGCAACACACAGCATCATTGAACTGGTCACATTCTCTCCCCTCATACTTCTGATCTGTTGTAATGCACTGTGTGCAGGCTGAGCAACCAATGTCTTCTTTCGTATAGCCCATGGAGTGACTGATGAAATAACCTTCCTTACATCCAAGGTGAAGAGGGTGTGTACCGTTACATGACTGAAGGACGACTGAGTGCAGATGACCTAATGGCTTCTGACAGTCCCAACACTTGGTCATGCTGTGATAGTCAAGGTCCATGTAGGTATTATTCGGACATGGATTGCACTGAGCAGATTCTGGGTCATAATACTGACCTCTTCTACACATCCATGCCCTTTCCCGACACAAAGGCACACCGTCACCGTTAACGTAGATATCATAATTCTCTCCAAGACAGCACATGGTATCTTCATAAGTTTGACAAGACTTCGCCGTGTAATATGGATACCGACATTCACTGCACTTAAGACATGTTGCCTTCTCTCGAGGATTTCTGGGCAGTCTTCTGTAATAGCCAGGAACGCACTCAATAACGGCATCCTGTGTCTTGTTACATGGGCTGATGAGTATCTCCAAATGTGGATTTTCTATCTCGGTACAGGCAAAGCATTCCTTAAGGCGGTGGTCATAGAATGGCATGAAGGTCCCACTGGGACATAATGGGCACACCTCTTTTCCTCCACCAGGTGGTTTTAATTCATACGTGCCGCTCTGGCAGTAAGTTAGAAACGCGGCATGTCTGAAGAGGCACATCATAATGAAAACTTTTGCCGCAAGCTTCTTAGGCGGGAAGAAATTGGTAATCTTCACGTTCATACTGATTTCCTGAAACAAAATACATACCATATTATAAATTGTCAACAATATGAGTGGTTTTCTTGTCAAATATAACCACTTAATTTTCCCCAAAACAGTATTGACGAAGATAAGAAGTTCGCGAGACATTAGCTTTTTACTGTTGCTGGTTCTCAGCATATTCTAATTCGTCGGCGGAATAATAGAGTCGGCTAAGTGCAAAAAATTTCAACTTTCTTTTTATGGCTAAACACATGCTTATGGTCATCTCCGTATCCTGTAAAAATCTTACAAAGAAATGCGGAGGGCAAAAGCATTTTTTATTTTATTGATTTTATAATCATCTAGCTACGCAGGTGAAATAGGTGGGAATGATAGACTCGGCTGAATGAGGTTTAAGCTGTTGCAGTCGCGACTGTATTCTGATCACTGTTGACCGACATTAGTATGGTATAGTGAGAATATTTTTCGGTTACAATACATTTCCCGAAATTTATATAANGTAAATTTCGGGAAATGTAATGCTTCCTATTTTTCTTTGGAGAGCCAGTCGGGAAGATGTTTGCGTTGTAGCAGAGAACAGGTGGTCTGTCCTAACCCGAGTCTTTGATGTGCCGCGGCTACTAGTGTGACAAGCAGATTAACCAATGTGGTAGGTCGGCACCACTCCGCCACAGCGCAGTTTTTTGGCTTATTGTTGTTTGTGATCAAAGGGAGAGATAATTGGCCAATTACCTGTCAATGTCCGCGGCCGCAACTACGTGCTGCAACTACGTCATAGCGCAACTTAGCTTTTTCTCGGGAAACGCGACAGAGCTCTTCGTAAGTATTCATTCCTAGGTGCCATGCTTCTTTCTGCCGAGAAGCACCTGAGCTTTCTATGAAAACGCATTGCAAGTTGATCATGGACATGTTGAATGTACTCACTTTGTTTGAAAAACATTGACATATATGTTGTTTTGGTACCCTTGCTTTTGTCAGCGTTATTTTTTGTGTCAGCATTTTGCACTGTGGAAGAGAAGTGATCGGAACAGCATGGATATTATTGAAACCAAGCGCGGTGGCAAATGGAAATGTTCGTTTTAGCAGCTACGCCATAGCGCAGCCAAAAATGAGAGAGCCCAAGGCAATGTCGGCGAGTTGCGCTATGGCGTATTAGATTTTCTTACTGATGCGTAAAGTGCGCTGTGGCGTATTAGATTTTCTTACTGATGCGTAAAGTGCGCAGTGGCGGAGTCGACCCCAAAATTTTAAGCAGTTGTCGGTCATTCCTTCTTATTATTAACATCATAACACAGTAAGTAAAGAGGCTTGGTATTTCTGGCGTCTGCTTGTACTGCTGAGAGGAAAGGTGGTCACATCATCCTCTGTGTTGTTGTTTTTAATTATTACCATACATAGGGTAATAAAGATACACTTTGGACTGGTTCACATGTATATAAACAGCAATATTGATTCTAAACTGTCTCGGTCGATAGAATGGATCCCTTCAGTCGTGGTAAACGTATGGCTGAATTAGCTAAATTAAATACACGGCTGCAGTTGTTCCGAGTGAAAACACAGAAAACTGTCACCAAGATGCCCAGAACACATACAATCTGTCAACATCATCAACTATTGACGACATCGTTGCTAATGTTTGTCTCATCGAAACGGCAGACTTGGACATAAGTTTGTCCGTGTTTGATGATCACGGACTCCAGCATGACATAAGGAACGGACCTGGGACACCCAGTCTTCATCATGCCAATACTGGCAAGTCATCACTCCATGATCTTCATACCGAAGGAACTGTCACTTTGCCAGCGACTGGTTCACCAAAGAAAGACGCCGGTGTGTCGCAGAATGACCATAAGAATGAACAGACGTCTCCTATAAAAGCAGTTAGCCGACTCCATCATTCCGCCAATATAGCATTCTAATTTGCTGAGGCCAACTCACCAATTTGTCGAGACGAGGTGGGACCGGTTCTCAAGAAAATTCTGCTCCAAAACCCCCACAAAACTGCTTTTATTTAGACCGAAACATTTTATTACGAGATGGCTAAAATAAGCAGCTTTGTGGTCATCATTCGCATGATCATCGTTATTTTGATAAATTTTTTATGAGATTTCTAAACTTAGGAGTGACAAAATCGACACTCTATAGACTCATTCTGATGTCAGCAGATAACAAGATCAGGCAGCGTAAATGTCATCATACTCTCTATCAGTCTGCCTGCGTGCTTAATAATAAATACAGTAGCGCAGATATCCAGCAGGATATTCCCGATAATATATAATTATCGGGAAAATCCTGAAAAAACGCCTTACCGCACTAACCCGCCTCGTTGATCGCCCACGCACCACACTACTTATTGAGACACTGTTGTTATTTTACTTGAAGACATTGCAGAAGAATAGTCGTTGGAATGTTTTTTCGCTAGCCAGATCTGAGCCATAAAATTTTTAAAAAGGGGAGAAAGTGCTGTTATGTCTGATAACCGGAATGATTATAAGAGACAGAACATGAACCTTACAGGACAGGCACACTCCTGTTTAGGCATGTTTTTCACGGCATTTCTCACATGATTCCGACATGCTCCTCTAACGGCACATCATCGTTGAAGCTGGTAAATGCCTTTAAACAACATTTAATAATGTCTATACAAACAGCATACATATGACCTCATTCTCATTGCAATCTATTCCTGGTGAGGCCATGATCTAGGCTGTAAACAAATCTTCTATGATCTATATTAATAAAACGCTTCAGCCAAATTTGTGTCACAGATTTCTTGAGAACTACGAAACGTAAAAACATGCGGTTTTCACCTAAATTCGTAGAAAAATACACGAAAAGTAACTGTACACATCAGCCCTCTTTATTTTTTTTACCCTTTTAAAAAAAATGTGTATGGCAACAAAATACAATCTCCGATAGGTCTTTTCAATCCGCCCGATTCCCCAATCGTCAGCAAAGCCGGTCATACTTTTAACACCAACGCCGTGTTGTCATTATAAAGTGTCTATCTGGCAGAGTTTTGCGGCCTCAGTTTAATATGAGACGACATTTCTTGAAGACTTTTTTTTTGTGCTTTTATTTTCTGTGAACCGAAGGATTCCAATCCAAATCGGTTTATGATTCGAGTCCGAATGAAAAGCCAGGAGAAAGGGACTCGACAGAATTGAATCTGGATTCGACTTTGCCCAGGGGCCCAGGCATCACTGCTATACGAAAGTAAGCGCGGCACAACAGAAATTCCCTCAGTCAGACGGAAAACCCCAGTCGCTAGTTTTAGTAGCTAGACTAGGTAAGCACATCGGGCAACCACCATGTCGTTTCAGCAAAAATACTAATTATGTAGATTGCTTTTCTTGAATTACTGTCTACTATGTTGATAAGAGTCCTTTAGAGAAGTCTGTGACAAAATTCCTGCACTGTTAGTGTAATATTGTGGACACCAAACCTCTAGCCTCTTCTACTCTAGTCTAGAAATATATTTTGCGTTTGTAGGTGTTTTAGTTAAAATTTGGCTGGGTGTTGCATACGGATATAGGTAGTCTAGCATTGCTGGGTGATTTTGGAATGATTTTTCCTGATGGATGCATTGCACATACGAGTCTAGAGTTGGACGGATGAGTGTAATAACTAATATTTTACTTTCTTACTAGTCTAGAGTAAGTCCCTTTTGTTGTATTTAAGGCAGTTGTTTTTAAGTTGGTGTGTTGGAGTTAAGCTCGTATGGGAAAGAATTTATGAGGGCTGGAAAGGGAACCCAAAACATCCCGCACATTTGTCAGGTCTTTGAGTCTGATCACCCTCTTTTCAAAACGGTAGCAGCCACACAAGTGTACGTCATCCTCTACAGTACTCTAGCGATATCCTCCTTGTATACATTTTCAGAGTGGTAACTCTTCAACAATAAATGGCATGCTTTATTTTTTATTACCTCTAAAAGTACGTTCATCTTAGGTTCCTTTCAGTCCCCTTTTTTCTTAGTGTTGTTTGTCTGAGCAAAAGCTGCTCGTGGTGAAGAGCAATTTAAGCTTATTTTATTTGTCCTGTTGGCTGAGGTACCTAGGGGCCATTACATCTGCCCAAAGAAAGAGAAAAACCAACAAGAATACATTCTCATGCAATGTATTCACCCATCTATCTGTTATAGCAACAACATATTTTTAGGAGTAGAACCTCACTCATATTAACACTATAAAATTTTAAACTTTCACAGAAGAATACCACAATGGCTGTGCGGGGGGCCAGAGAGCCACCTATTATAATACTTTTCTGTTTGTAATCCATTTTCTGTAATTAATATTGTCTACACTTCACTTCTGGATTGCTCACTGGCAATTTTTTGGCATCTTTTCCAAATTGGTTTGGCTAATTTTGCCGACTTTTTCACCCTGTGTTGGCGGCTTCTCAGTTCGTGACCTGGCAACACTGATTGTCATGTGTTCCTTGTTTCCACTCAGACAAATGAATGATCTTTCAAGCTGCATAAAAGTCGTGGCACAATTGTTGGCGAATTTTTCACTGCATATCTTTACCTTCACGATATCCGATGCCTCCAAGCTACAAGTCCATGGTTGTTGACATTATGTAGATAGTAATTATTTTTGTGTTCTGTTTCAGATGATCAGTATGAAATTTTGGGCTGCTGTACGCTCTCTGCCCGGGATGCTTATGGTTCTTGTTGTGACGTGCTGCTTAGGGAATGCCGCTCCACTAATTTATTGCCAGAGTGGCACGTATGAATTAAAACCACCAGGTGGAGGAAAAGAGGTATGTCCATTATGTCCTGATGGGACCTTCATGCCTCACCACAACCATCGCAATAAGGAATGTTATAACTGTACTGTGATCAGAAATGCCCAGCTGGAGAGACTCATCACAACCTGTAATGAGACCCAGGACGCCATCATTGAGTGTATTTCTGGTTACTACAGGCGACAGAAGACCGAGTGTCTCAAGTGTTCAAAATGTGAACATCCACACTATCAAATAGAGCCTTGCCAAAAACACGAAGATGCTCTCTGCTGTTTGGGAGAGAATTATGATCGTGATCCTAACTCAAAAGGTGTTCTTTTATGTCGTGAAAGGGCGTGGTTGTGCAGACCAGGCCATTACTATGATACTCATTCATCTCTCTGTAAGTCATGTCCAGATGGCACCTTCATGCACCAAGACTATCACAGCATGACCAAGTGTTGGGACTGTCAGAATCCATTAGGTCATCTGCACTCAGTTGTCCTTCAGCCATGTAACAGTACACACCCTCCTGTTCTTGGCTGTAAGGCAGGCTATTTCATCAATAGCACTATGGGTTACAAGAATGAAGACATTGGCTGCTCACCCTGTACAGACTGCAACACTACAGATCAGAAGTATGAAGGGAGAGAATGTGGCCAGTTTCAGGATGCTGTGTGTTGTCCAGAAGCCAACATGACTGTTGTAGAAACAGATGACGGTCCAAACTGTCAGAGAGACATAGGTAAGTTATCTTTTCTTGATTTGTACCATTTACAGCTCGAAGGTGCTGTACTGAAATCGGAAATGGATGGGCAAATATCGTCACTTTATCCTATCATTAAAGAACCAAAACCGGCCTATCACAGCATAATGCCTCATCTGACAGATGATGCATTCGTGAAACCAAGCTGAAGCAATCCATTTATGTAGGGTTTGAGCTTTGACTTCACACACTCACTGATTAACAGACAAACAAGGTTGGGTTCAGTACTGTGGCCTACCACAGGCCTTGTTCGGTGTTTTACCTGGGCTGTTGCAGGTTATTTCAGCAGTGAGTGTATGCTCATTTTGCATGTTAACTTGGTGGCTCAATATTTACTCTATGTTCCTTTTTAGTGACGATTCACATGAAGCTGAAATACAGCAAACAAACAACATACAAATGCAGGCATAGACTACTAAGTGAACAACACCAGAGGAGCTTAATTCTCATAACTTAGACTTCTGTTTATTGAACAGATACAAAAACTCAAGACCCTGGCCTTTCTCAACTTTCTGTCTTGACTATCTTAAGAGTCAGCAAGATGTCACTTTGTCAGTCAGTTGGACACCATTCTAGATAGCTGCAAATTTGACAGCAGCAGTCAAGCGAGTTCACCCGACAAATTTTTTTATTTGGCAGATGTTTTTGGTTTTTTTAGCAGAAAAATGGGTCAGCGTAATCTATTATAAGTGAGATCTGTTTCTATGTCTAAATACTGCCAAATTCAAAAACAATGGCACACGTTTATAATGGCCAAATTTGGAAGGTACTGACCACCCCATATAATGAGTAATACTGTAACTATAATATTTATTTAAGGTTCATTAACACCATGAGAAAAAAAACCAAAGTGTCCTGTGCCAGTTTTTAGGAGAACATCTGTGAAAACTAGATGTCCTGTCTTCGCTACTGACTGAGGAATTCAAGTAGGCCTACAGATTTCTAATCCTGATTGTGAATTTAATTCAGTGCTCTGTGCATTCATTCTGGACACTGATCACTGAACTACTTAAAATTCTCCATCAAGCTGAACTCAAAAGTCATGAAAAGATGGAAAAATGTTCTGTCCAAACCCCATAGTGTCTTTGACATAATTCAAAGTATATCCACCGAAACAGAAATGACAAAAAAGGACTATGCACTCAGTCAAGGAGTTCATAGCCCGTCCAACAGAGAAAAGAGAAAAATAAAAGGAATTATATGGCGAATTGAAGTGAGTTGATCACAACATTCAGATCAGACACGCCTCCTTTAGCTGTCATTTGTTTAAAAATCATTTATATTGTTGAATTATTCACCCGTTTTTAAGGACTTGACCAATATAGTACATCATGAAAGGCTACAAAACTGCAAAACATAGTGTCAGCCTGCAAAATGAAGGGATAAAACTACTTTTTTAGTTGACACTATGATCTGCTACTGCCTCTAAAGTCTATTATTTTCGTCCATTTTCCCTGTGTTCTTCTGTGTTTCTTATTCTTCATCTTTCTGGCATCACCAATTTTAATAGTTATTTATCTCATTCTCCAGTTGTGACCTCGTCCACACCAAATGTTGAGGTTTGTGGCTTAGGGCAGTATCTTGTCCAAAACCCCAGTGATGGGTCAAGTAGATGTCTGCCCTGCAAACCTGGAATAGAAATGAAAATAGATGAGTTGGACCATATGAATCGAGCAAGCCAAAGCCAGAAAGACCTTAGCACTGATGGAGAAGATCCAGACAACCCTAACAGTGGAGAAACCAAGACTCTGGATGATATTGGTGGACATTCAACCAAAAATGGACAAGCAAACACTAAATTAATTGCATCTTTAACAGTGTCTGTGGCATTAAATATTATTTGCTTGGTAGTCATTATTGTCTTGTGCAAGAAGAGCAATAACGAAAACAGATTAGTTTCTGAATGTCCCCCAGCTTGTTCGCACAGATGTTGTTGGTCACAGAATCCAACACAGATAGGAGGCTCAGGTAGGGATATTATCATGTCAGAAAGAGATGCTAGTGAAAGGCTGTTGAATGAAGGCACAACAGATGAGACAGCACTAAATGAAGAAAATCCTCCAGCGGACATGAACGCAACAGGTACAACAGTGACCGAAGAAAGCATAAGACCAAGCAAGCACAGCCTGCCAGGCACAGCAGAAAGACGAGAAGACAACTCAGACTTGACCTGGTCAATTAACAAACTAGAAATGCCAGAAGCTTATGGTAGTGAAAGGATGTCACATGAGAAGAAGCAATATAAGAATAACAGTCCACTGGACCAGAGAATCACAGAACAGCATGGGAATAACACCAAGAGCCTCTGCCAAGAAAACATGCCTCTCATTCTCATTAAATGTAACGATAAACTGAACCACAAGATGAATGAAAAAGGTGAGTCACGAGAGGGAACTGCAGATGAAGCTGCCTTTATTGAAATGGAAGATGAAACTGAATTGAGCGAAGAAACTGTTGTTGAAAATGACATTTTGCCTAGCAAAAGCATACGAACACGGGCAAAATGCAATGATGTTCAGTCACTAAACCGAACAACAGCAGACAACCGCAGATCCAATGTAGATAGGCAGTTGGACAATAAATCAGAAATGAAGAGAAAACAAAATGAAGCTAACAGACGACTGGTGCCAGAGGGAGAAGATGAATTCCACGTGGATGAAGACATAATGAGCAGCATCACTATGCAAGCAGTTATAAAATAAATCTCAGTGAAGAGCTTTACAGTAAACATTTTGTATCTGTTTTAACTCCATAGCATTACAACTGGGCGGGAATCAAGGTAACAGTCTCTATTGGCTAAAATTCTCCTGAAACTTTTATTGGTCACAACTAGTCTTCATTATCCACAGCAAAAAGCTTTGGTTTAAAAAGAGAGGAGTAAGTGGTATTTTATGAAAACTAGTCAAAGCACCAGGAAATTGGCATGAATATTTGTGTGAAGCAAACATCCAAAACCACAATTACAATAGGGAAGAGTACGCACTAACAAGAGATGGTTGGAAATGTGACGCCTTTTAGATAATCAGAAGAGAAAGCTCGGCAACATTACGACAACTACCTATGGTTCCAAATTTATTAGCAGAACATCTTATCAGTGGTCTTATGTTGGAGGAGGATGTGGCAAGAATCAACAGTTATGAATGCTAACGAATGAGGCAAAGATATAATTGTAGTAAACATTGCTTGCAAGTCAGTGCAATATTTTCTGTCTCTTCCATATTGGTCGCAGACATCTTGGCTTGCCTAGAACCTCCTTTGCTAAGAGAGGGGTGTGGCTTGCCGTTTTGTCAAATTGCAGGGACCAAACACTCAGCCCAGCTTGGCTGCAGACACCACAATAGTAGAAACATCATGCTCATGAACATCAATATAAACAATTTAGCAGGCCATTCCAATATTAAGAAATCTATGGATTCTAAAGATCCGGAGACTGAAGGCACACTGCTGCTGAACAAAGAAAGACCAATCACAGTAAATTTATGACTCGCATGGTAAAGTTGATCCAAACTGGTGGGGAAGCAAGGGCATTGACAGGTAACAAACAAGATTGGGGGNGGGGGGGGGGGGGGGGTATTATGATCATAAAATATTATTTTTTTAGATTATGGCAATAATGATGTGGATTTTAGAAGCCATTAAAATCCATTCTTGTGTTTTAAACAGAATTATGTAAGAACCCCTCAGATACATATTATATATAATTAAATTCAGATTAGATTTCATTTCATACTGATACATTACTTAACGGATTTGAGTACTCAGAAATGAAAAACTTTATAGCCTAATAAAACCAAATTATTGAAATAGACAATCAGTCCCATGTCATTAATAACACATAGAAGCCATGAGAGAGGCCATGAGAATGTGACAGAGGAATTAGGAACAAGCCGTAAACAAGAACACTGATCTGAAACCTATTGGTGCAACATTTTTTCTTTATTTTGTCTTCACCTGGAAGCACTGGTTACATTCTAGTATAACTCACTCAGAGTATGTGTCGAACACACAGTCATATAAAACTCCCTCCAAAGATGTTTTTGATGCAGTTTAAATGCAGTCCTGCAGTACTCCTTTCTTGAACTTAACCTTAATGTTATGGGAACCTGGTCAGCTCAAGGAGCATTGCATCTGGGCAGCAATTGTGAAAATGTATTATTTTTTACATTTTGCTCCTATCAGGTGATAGATACCCTGAAAATTAGACTAAGTACTCAATTGATTATGAACATGATGTATAATATGGGCATCGTCCAGAAGAACATTTGGGTACTATGTTTATGATTGGTTTTTTTCATAACTGATGTTTGATATATCATGTTGCCATTGTTCAAATCTTCATTACAGCTGTTAACAAAAAGGCATAAAAAATTATATTTACTCTTCAATTTTTTTACTGAGAATTTTATGCCACAGATACTGAGATAAATCACACTACTAATCTAACGAGGAAGAAGTGAGAGTAACAGTGACAAAAATATTTCCATCCACAAAGTTTTATGTTTTTTTACATCTGTACTGTAGTATAAGTGTACAGAGTGTAGTATGCTAGGGTGTGTGAGTAAAATACTATATAATTTTATTTACCTCTTTATGTAAAATGCACAGAGCCTGTATACATAAAGGGATTTGCACTTTATAAATGCTGTGTATTATTATTACAGTGCCTTTCAAATATCATATTGGTAGTTAGCATTTCGTCATCTTGCTCCTATGTTTTTTACGAGCATTGTTTACACACCCTACGAATGAGTTTCCTAATTTGTGGTGCAAGCTGTTCCTTTTGATTCAGTGCTGCCAAAACTTTGGAGTCTTTGAAGCTGGGGAGTTGTTCAAGAATACTTGCATTCAATAAGTTCTGGAAATTTATGTATGTATGTACAGGGATGTGCACTATATAAATGCTGTGTATTATTACAGTGCCTTTGAAATATCATATTGGTAGTTAGCATTTCGTCATCCTGCTCCTATGTTTTTTATGAGCAGTGTTTACTCACCCTACGAATGAGTTTCCTAATGTATGGTGCAAGCCCTTCCTTTTGATTCAGTACTGCCAAAATGTTGGAGTCTTTGAAGCTGGGGAGTGTTCAAGAATACTTGCATTCAATAAATTCTGGAAATTTATGAAGTGAAGATTTTTAAAAAAAAAAACAATGCTGAAAGAATACTATACTTAGTTTTGTGAGAAAATAAGAAAATACTGTTGATGACACTTTCTTGTACTCTTGTTTGGTCCATAATAGAAGTTGTACATTGTATTTTTTTTTTTAGTTGTCCTTTCTTACGCTTACAAATACAAGTCTAAAGAGCGTGCCCATGGTTTCTCACAGACAAAGTTTGCTTACTAATTTTGAGATAGAAAGCAATAAATTGAGGTCGCCTTAGCTGCTTTTGTTGTTGGCATTGTGTTTGGTATTCATAACATTATGTATTACAGATTTACATATTCAGGTTTGTTGTAATTTCCTACCAGTGTCTCATTTGTTCTCCAAAAGATTGGATATTTCATTTGTGGATGGATCTCATGTTCTGTGTCATGCACTACAGTATTCCATATGCTGTTATACTTGTAGTCAGTTGCTGCCTATTCATTTGTAAAACACTGCTTTTCAGCTCATTTTCAAGTTTCATTATCATTTCATTTCCCTCAGTCTACATTATTTATTTCTGCAAAAAAGCCGATGATGTTCAAAAGACAAAGTAGACTTTACTTGTTTAGTTTAACGACAGTGTACAGAGCTGACATTTTTAGACTGTTTGTAGTGCGAAATGAGATGTTCAGTCTGTGTTTGTGAGGATACTTGATAAGTTAATATTACTTTTCATAGTGCAATGCATTGAATAGGTTTACCTGATTTAATGAGCTGGTGATTGTAATACAATTACTAGTTTGTGTTTTATTTAGTGGGCTTTCATTTGCTTTATTAATCAATGTACTAGACTGTGATCAGATTAAATGCATGTACACAGTTGTGTGGTTGAAGTGAATGGGAAGTGATAAAATCATAATAATTCAGTCACTTACACAGATTTGATAGCTTTTAATTGCTACTCTTCTTGATACATTACATGTTTTGCCAAATCGTCTAGCATATCATGCATAACATCATGTTCCACATTAATGAAGTTTGCAGAAAAACAGGATTAGATGCAATGATTTTATTAAACCACTTTGCTAGGTTTTTGAGTTTACACATGAATTCCAAAACTGCTGTCAGCCTTCCCAAAATTCAGGCTAGTAAGATACTATAATTTTGTAATTTATGACATAGTTTGTGGAATATGACTTAACACGTCAATATTTATGAGATATGACAAGTAAGAATGATTTCAAAGGGGGCATTATTTTAATATTATAATGGTGAAGGCATTGGGTCACATTATTTTAAATCAATCAACAACCAACTTAACTGCACAATACATGTTATTTATAAGAGACTCAAGTTCGGCCTGTTATATCTTTGAATTACATTTTTGGTGGTATTTGATTGCTTTAATCGTTTTCTTTCCACTTTCTCTCCAAATGTGAACATTTTGGGCATTATTGAAACTTAGAGTATTCTTTTCCTTTTAATGTTATAAAATCACATAAATGCACTTACAAATAGGCTTACTTTAACTACATGCTATAGGCTTGTCAGGTTTTAGGGATGAAAAAAGTATAATCTGGCCGGCTTTAAGTTGGATAATGTCAGAGAGCAAACTTTCTGTATTATTTATGTTTAGTTTAGCTGATCTGATTAAATATTGCAGTCAAGAGTGACTTTCTGGGCTTTCATTTGCTGTACATATCCATGCTCGCATCCATACTTTACTGTCTCTGTGTCTCCTTGATTTTGGAATCAGTATGGCTAAACTAATAGTATGCCCTGTTTCCCTTATCAGTCATGACAACCCACTCACAGAGTCCCTATGATGATGTACTGTTTAATATGTCATGCCAGTCCCATGACTTGTTAAATGTTATTTGACTGCCCGTATACAGTGTACGGTCTGGGCATAATTAATAACCTTGTTAAATTAGTGGCCATAATTTTGATAACAGTATAGGCCTACTCCATGAATACCAGTACCAGTCTTGTTACATGAAAATTTAGTTTCAAAACTATTATTTCAGAACAGAACATTATTTCTTGGTAGAACTAGTGGCTAGGGTGCTAAAATCACTATTTATTGACTGATTCTCTTATAACTTTGCATGTGCCATCAATATGGAATGAAACTTTTATTGATGTAATTTTTTGCATAAATTATGCAAATTAGGCATTCAAGATGGCTACCGGAATACTTAAAATACCAATGAATTTTCATGCAGGCCTGTGACCTCAAATATTGACCAATTACTTTGAAATTTCACAGACATTTTACTTTTATGTTGCTGCAGGGCCCCTAGTAGAATTATTAGTATATTCCTAAAAATAAACTTTTCACAAATATTTGAAATTTGACTTTGCCCACACTGAAAAAAATTCAACCTCATTAAATATGCACGGAGGTCTTAATTCTTGAAGTATGGGAGGGAATTACTTTGTTTAAGTACCAACCCTGCATATATGCCAAATTTCTAAAGAATTGCTCCAATAGTTTTTGAGAAATCCTGCATGAGAGTAAGCCAACTCTTCGCAAAAACCACTTTTGAGAAAAACGACCAAAACGTAAATTTTTTACCTTGCACATGTCATAAATTAGGTGCACTTATTAGCTAAGTAAGTGGTATTTCATAAACTGTTGGTGGAATTAGTTAAAGAAATGGTTATACTTAGAAAAAATGAAATAATCACAAATTCATCATTTTAAAGGTTTTGATCCAAATTCTGCCACTAGGTCTACCTTAAGGCCATAACAAATGCTTAATGTTAGCAAGCAGCAGGGAGGGAGAATTTGTCACAAATCAAACCATAACAATAAATACATACTTTTCCTGAAAATGTCATATTTTGCTGTCAAAGTTGGGAGTGTTTTGATATTGATCAAGCACAAAATACACAATAACTTTATTAGTTTTTGTATGGAATTTGGATACTCTGAAATTACTGGTCATTCATTGAAGCTTTCTCTCATCAAATCTACTGCCAAAATTATTTAAAGACATTCTTATTAGTTACTTTATTATTTAAACTGTAAATAAACATGCTTCAGCTTACAGTCTTTGTTGATTCATTTAGCAGTGTGTGCATGGAAGTTGTCGCAGCAGCTGCCAAGTGAATGGTGTAATTTTGTGGCCCAGTAGTGGGTTCGCTGAAAGTGCTAGTTGGGGATGTGGATGCTCATATGTTTTGTAGCCAACAACCAGATTGAGGCTAAAGTCACTTCTCTATATCCTGGAGATCACTAGACTAAGAGTTTATTTCATGTACTATCACTGATTGGAAATATTCTCAATAGCTGTAACTGTAAGAAAGTGGCAGGGGCTCACTCCTGTGCAATGGTGAAAATTATGAAAAACAAAAAAAGTTACAATACTTATGAAAGGAAAGAAAAACTCAACTGCATTATTGAATATGTTTAATCAACAACAGATAGTAAACAATACTGCAAAACTTAAAATGCAAATGAAAGTTAAAAAAAAAAGGGCACAAGGGGCTAATTCCATTGCAAATGTCACATCAGTATGATCAATTACTTCTTATGGTATGCACCATAGTTGCACAGTGCATTTTATTATGTATAGTATTGGCAAACGTGTGTAAGGTGACTATTTTCATCCTGTTAAAAGTGGTCATCTTAGACAGGTGGTCTTCTAGGGAATTTTTTTTTTTCTGGGTAAAAGACTGTTTTTCCCTCTGGGCTTGCAATATAACGGGACTTGATCACAGAATTGGGACAGCTAAATGGACTGAAATGGAAGAAAATAAATGGTGCTGTATGTAAATTGCACAGTGAAACCCTTGAATAGCTCCACAGGATGTCAAACTCACAAACTGGCAGGCTTTGTGTACAGTATTCTCCTTAGGGCCTACATGTTATACTTAACATAGGTGGTGGCTATAAGAAGGTCAAATACTGTATAAAAATCAGCAGGTGAGCATCACATGGAGGTGGTCACCCACCAACTTCAATTAAATTTAAATTCTACGCCCAGAGCATAGAACTAAAACTTATGGAAAACATTTGTGATAAATGGGAATGGCTAAAATGATTTCCTCTTCAAGCTTTCATTGATGGAAATAAACACACATAAAAATAAGTTATGGTAAAAACTTGCCACCTCGAACCTCAAGATCCTGAATTCTCCCCAATCTCGCTGAACTCTACATCTCTAAGTAAACCAAGATGAGGTGTTCCGGCATCACCCTGAAGGGGGCCACAAAAGGGGGAAACTAAACTCATGTCACATGCATACACCTACAGGCTATCTTTCTTGTATCAAAATCATTGTGATCAAACCTATTAAGCAATTTGGTCTCATATAGACAACTTGGCAACCACTGTTTGCAAATTTCACAGGTTTATCTGGCCAATCAGTGACATGCATGCGCAGTGAGCCACTGTAATGAAAAAATGAATGCAGCGAAGCCACAAGCAAAAATTGTATCAAACAAAAACATATTCCTGATCTTGACTAAGTAGTAAAAGTCACTTATGTCAGAATACAGTATCACATTCATTCAAAACCATAATACTGTTACTGATGTAAATTTGCACATGGAATTGTCCCAAAAAATGATATGGTGAACAGACCACAACTTCAAAAAAAAAAAAAAAGTTTATTATCATGCATACAAAATGCGGCTCATATGCGCAATTCATAGTCACTGTTGTGTCTGAACAGATCAAATCTTCACATGCGGAAAGATGTCAAGGGCAGTGACAGGGAATCTACTAATTTATTCATTACACTCAACAATATGATCTTGCGGGTCACAGATACCATATCTAGTAATAATAAAGGATAGACTTAATGGCAAAGAAGTTGAGCCTTGCTTCATCATTACATGACCATGTTATCTATGACCAGAGTTCACACCTCAATTTGGAAATCATCTTACAAGGGTATTCCATGAAACATCCCATGACATTTCACCTCCAGTGTTTTGTTGTTTTTTTTCCAAGAGTACAATTGGGTGCAATTAGGAATATTCCTTGAGAACAATACCAGTGGCATGAGCTGCATGAATTTACTGTTTTTGAAGTGTAACAAGTTTTCGAGAGGAAGTTGTGAATTTCAAAAAAATCTCCATGAAATTTTCTTTCCATAGCAATTCCAGGAAAATTGCTGAAGATCCTGAACTTCAATGACAGTGCAAAAACCCTGCTTAAGGATTACACCTGGTCTCTGGGATGTACTGAGTATAACAGTCACTTCTTTTTAATCAGTCCTATCAACCCATATCCTTTGTGTGGCAGTAAAGGCAGATTCTAGAGCAGGGATGCCCAACCTTTTGAGGCTGAGGGCTAGCATAGCTTTTGACATCTTATATAACGACCATATCTGGATGTGGTTGCATGTTTCTTCTCAATGCAAAATACTGAGTAACATATAACACTCTATATGACTTGCAGCCAGTCAAAATGAATCTTACGTCACTTTTTTTCTACTTCGAATTATCTGTGCGCACGCACTATAAGAAAAAAGCGTTGACTTAGCATTATTCTGGCCTGATAAATCGCCGTCTGGAACTAATACTGTCGCCCTAAAAGTTATACAAGAGTAATAATCCTGGGCGGCAATATAGTCCTTTGGAGTGGCAGGAGTTACTCTTAAGAATGAATTAATTAATTCTGAGAAAGTCATGACACTGAGGAACAATTTTTCACCTTAAAAGTAATCTAATTTGCCTCACAAAAACTCAAATATATCTACAATTTCTAATCATTTGCTCATAAAATCAATATTTTTATGTACAGATTGATTTTATTCTCAATTTCTGCAAGGAACAAAAATTTGATATAATTGGATGGTCCCAGTGACCTTTAGACCCTGATGTCCTAATTCTTGGTCTAATGACATAGCCTTATTTTGACTGGCTGAAAAACATATATCCTCTATCCTTTAGCAACTCATAGGACCAACAGTGAGCACTCCCATTTCAGAATATCTCATATTTTCTCATCAGTAATCATTTTCACAAGATTAACAGCAATCATATTTTCTGATCTGCAGTATAACAGTTGGTGCTATGGCCAGCTACGTGATCCCACAACAACTTGAAAGTTTACTCTTTTCTCATCCATTTCAGAACCACACTTCATACAGTACACTTAATTTCATTCAAATTATGCCAGCCAGAATTTGGCTTGACTGAAAGACAATCAGCCTCTGAGAGTTATCCTATCAATTCCATCATGTTTATCTAAGTTTGACCAAACTCAGAAGTTCTGATTGAGACATCTGTACTTCCGTAAAATATTAATCCTGTTACGCCAATATGATCATTCTTTAAACTGAGACATTTCTACATGACACAGTGAACACCTGCTTTGAAAGCTGAATGTCATTTACCTAAAGGGTACTTCAGGACCTTCTTTACGAGAAAACTTGTTTGTTATTGCTCTTGATACTCCATGAAGAATTTCTCTTAAGCAAAAAAAGACTAGACATTCAGGTCCTCAAACAGACTTCTCTGAAAAGAGCTAAAAGTCTATCCCAGCTGGTGTATAATACAGCATTCACTGCTCCTTCCTTGCACTGATGAAAGCTTGCTTCATGCTGTCTCAGCCTTCATGATACTTCAAGATAAATATATCACATGATATTCAATCTCAGCTGCCATCTCTAAGAACTCCTGGTGTACAAGACCACGCAAAACAAAAAATAGCACTGCCAGTAAATTCTTAGCATTTCTATGTCCCGAATGCTAACATTTGCCACAATACCATGCTTACACAAGTACTTTGCTGAGTACTAACACTGGCCGGTGTCGCAAATATATATAAGGAGACCTTATATCATAGAGATATGTCAAGTTCATAGCAGATGGCAGGTAGGACTTCATTTATTCCATATGTAGTGACAAATTCATAAAACGTCTGTACACAGAAATGTACACTTATACCAACAGCAAGTTGCAAAATTTAAAGAATATTAACAACTATGGCAAATAAAATTACCAAACACAGGTTGAAGACACAGCTTGAAGTAATCACAGTTGCAAAAGTTCCACATTACTCCACATTGCATAAAAAACACAATCACACTCAGGAAGAATACAACAGACCAACAATAGTGAAGCATACCACATACGCACACCTAGCAACTAATGTTGAGAAAATAAATCACAGCTTCAGTAAAAATAATGCACAATTTCATGCCAGGCACAACATTCAATGTGGCAGTCGGGGTGTTAATTTCTTTATTCACTTCAAATGTTATAATGGCATTCAGGTGTGCCCACTGTACAGCAGGCAACTGCACAACTTTTCTCCACAAGATACCAAAAATAAATAACACACCAAAGCATACAGGTCATATAAGCTCACCCTGAACAGTAAAAAAAAAACAATTACACATTGATGGATGGAAAGAAGCAGCATCATGATGTAAATGCAACCACTCAACTTGTTACATTTCATGCACTTCTTTCTTAAAGCTGGTTTACAGTACAGCAATTCATGCCATACTTCCCCTGTGATGGTCAACTGTCTACAGCCAACACAATGGGTAAATTCCCAGCTAGGGTTTATGAGTATGAATGTCAAAGTAGCATAATACACCTGTAAAGACAAAACACCTCTTTTTGTGTCACAACATTTTGTTGTTAAATGGGCTACTGTCCCATACGAGGTTGAGTCAAGGCTAACATGTAACCTGGCTATTCCTAAAGGATTCTCTGAAGACCCTATCAAATTACATACTTATCTTTAATTGAAAATGATTCTTCCCTGAACATTGCAATTTTGTGAGTAACAAAATTCTATCACATTTACCGATTACCATATGCATCCAATGCATAATATGGTCTAGCAAAATGACAAGCCAAACAGCTGTGCGATTTGATGGTAAAAATGTACAGACTTTCAAGTCCTCTTTGGAAATAGAAGGATGATAGTAGTTTTGTTTCTAAATAAGCTGGGCTTACACAGCTGGTCTTGTCACCTCTGTTAGTCGGTTATGATAACTGTCTGGTCTCCTGATAGCTCCTGCACAGATTAAGTGACAATTTGTCCTCAGGTGAATTTAAAAACATTGTAAGTTCACAGTCTAAACCTCTTGCCTCCATATCACATCTGCAGCTCTGGAAATGTCATTAGTGAGAGAATAAATAAGCATCAACGAACAAACCGAGTTCCTCTCCTACACATTTAAGCCAGTGCTGAAACTGCTTTGCATCAGTTCGAATTCAGGTACCATGCCGATTGGAACCGGTAATCTGGTCCTCCTTCTGTCATATGCTGTCCACCTCAGCATATTTGTGTGTGTCCCTGTCCATTTTGCTAGTCCATCCAGAATTTTCTCCCTGTCTTCCTCTGCTCTGTTTATCATTTAGTTTTCCACTTGTTCCCAAATTTTCACAATTCATTAGCTCTCCTAGTCAAAGCCCACGCATTAGAATGAACAATTTCAGGTGAGATAACAGAATAATAATAAAATAAAGTCTTTATGTATTCATCCGGTATAGATATTATTTCTACTAAATTCATCCCTTCGATATGCAAAATTATAAAGTTTCAGGCCCATTGGCAAGATAAGGCAGCAAATTAGGTTACATATTTGACTGCTCATAAAATTCATATTTTGATTCTGCTCAGATGATATTTTCACATGACCATTTCCATCAGTACCAAAAGATCTCTATTACTTACCAAGCTTTTGTTACCATTGTTAATTTACAATTCTCCTACGACACAGACACTCTTTAAAAGCATCTGTAGAGCAACTTACAATGATTTCAGAGCATGGCAATTATGTCTCCGCTTTGGCTTTAAGGACCTTGTTACAGTTAAGATGCCTTTTACAGCACGTAGAAATTTCTCCGAGATTTTGTCAACACAGGATTAACAGGAAAGTTTAGTCTAATTATGGTCTGAACACATAACCAGAATTCCACAAAACTTTCCCAAAAATTTGGGAATTTTAATCTTTCTCTCCTTCCAGAAACTGGCTACCATTTGCTCCAGCACATTCACTCCACCCTGAGCAGCAAAGCATGCAGCAGTGTTGATCCTCGCTCTTTGGTAACCCAGTCAATTTCTGAATTCTTAAAGTGGGGGTCAACTTGGGCCTTATCTTCATCGATCTGTGGGCTAACCTTGTATGACCCCGGTTTGACCCACACCTGGAAGGCAGCCCGGGCTTCATACGTTTTTTTGGTCTTTGGGTCTGTGAATCTGTTCAGAGAAACAGGAAACAATGTCAAATACATCAGAGATGGTCCCTGTGTTTCACATTCAACCAACATGACTTTCCAGAAGCCACAGTGTTCCCTAGTAGAAACATTTATCACAGGTTTAAAGTGTACCTGACAAGGCTTCCACATCTAAACTGCCCATTGGCACACATTCACTAAATGAGTGTCAAAACGATGGCATTGTCCAGAACATGGCAATACAGGAACCATAATGGTTGAAGGAAAATCCCAGACTGATGTATAAAATTTTGGGATTCTCTAAAACTTTCAGTGGTCTGAGTATTGTTCAAGCTCTATGAATAGCCTCATATAGCCCAACGTTGTGCCAGCAAAGTTCTTCTCTTAACCTTCGTATTAATTTAAAGATTTCAAATATCTCACTCTTGGAAACTTTAACTGATTTTATAGTTTAAAGAGAAACTCATGCTAATGAACTTTTATCATCTGACATTTTTATTTAAAAATATCAAATTATTTCCAAATAACTACGACAAATTAAAAAAAAAAAGATTTCTTATTAGCTATACAAGTATTTACCTATGTTTTGGGGAAAACTGTGTCCCTCCCGCATGTCTAATGGTGGGTGACAGGAAAATCTGTTTGCCCCCTAAATTTTCAGGTCGGGACTTTTCTGTATAGGGTAAGGGTCGAGGTAAGAGAAGGCTTGAGGAAGTGCCACCATCATCTGAAACATATATGCACCAAAGAATTATTTAAAGTTTGTTGTTGGTAACGTACAGGTGCTGTCACACTGTAGATAATTGAGCTGTGCTACAGTAGTACAATGCGCCTGCTGCAAATGTCATCATGACACTGGCTACACCACTACCATTGCAGTGAGAGACATGATACTTTTGGATCTAACAGTAGAACTCTGTTAACGCAAAACTGAAGGGACCAGCCAAATTGTTGCAGGTTAAGTGAGATTTGGCATATCTGTTTACATTAAAGTGTAACGGGAAATAACCACAGAAATATAATGTGGCACTGTTTCTAGATACCGTCTTTGATGGCCTTGACTGGATATAGTGGTGCTTGTTGTCGGAGATCAGCACACATTGCCACGTTTGACTGACACAACATTCACAACATGTCTGACCTAATCTCCATGCACCAGACCACCAATGGACAAGAAGAAGGGAAAACTGTTGCTACAGCAGCTTTTGTTTTTCATTTCTCCAGCACATTTTCCTCTCTCACCAGTGCATCATTTATTGTGTTATCAAAGGTTCTGTGAAACTCATTACCAAGTTAATCATAAAACTTTATTATGAGGACCTGCGGACAGAAAATTTTCTTTACAATCAGGTTAACAGAGATTTCAGGTATAATGCAGACGTGTTATGTGAGTTCTACCGTAATTTGTTCCCTGCAGCTCAACCTGTTGTAATTTACTGGATAACTCCTACATTCAGCAGCAAGCCTGGAAAAGTCTGTGCAGTATGCTTGCAGTGGTCACACATTACAGCTCATTAGCTTGCTAATTTCTCTCTTGTCCATAATTTTTTTTCTCCACATCTAAACTTTATTCTCCTAAACATGAATCAATGACAAATGACACACCCACAAACTAACTAAATCACCTGATGGCAAGAGATCAAATGTGTCGAGAATTCTGCGAACATCCGACATGCGCACACCATGATATGCTATGTGCCATTTCTCTGCTACATTCAGACTGTGAGCTTTGTTAGGAGCCCTAAAAAAAAAAAATACTCTTAAATGCATTGATCTGGACAAATATGAATAATAAGTGTATAAAATGATATCATAAAAACTGATTGTCCTGAAATTCATATCTATTTTTCTCCACATCAATAGGACAATATGCTCTTGAAATGTAGAGCTCACCATGTGGCTATGTCAGAAAGTTCCTCACAGACAGGAAAAAAAGTTCATCTCTTAGATGATGACTAAAGCCCTGGAAGTCTGCACATGGATTTAGCATTGCTACCAAAAAGATTTACATAGCACACAGAAAGCAAATTCTACTGTTAAAACTACTGAAATGAACTGAACAAAAATTCACCAAACTTTTCAAGAACCAGTGTGCCACAAATTCTTGGATCTGAAAGTGTCTCATAAGGTGGCACCTATAACAGAATCCCTTTCTAGTAGTGTATTACAAGATATCAGATATGCCTGTCCTGCAAAAGTCATCTCTCCCACTTATTGAAAAGAATCATTTACACCAAAATCATATTTTCACAGCAGACCCCAAAAAAAAAATGTTTGCAATGTTCTTCATGTTATCAATTGATCAAAGGCACACAGTTGGCTATCTCAGATATTATATAAATTTACATGGGAATAACTCAAATGAACAGACTGAGAATCCAGGTTATATACAAACATGCAAAAAAGGGGAATTTGACTCAGTCTGGTGAATAGTCTTTTTCTGTAGAATGACATATTTCATCTCATAATCTCCATCATATAAGGCAGTCCCTAGGGTACCAAACTAAATACATACTTTTGCAAATAGCTCCTCACCTGAGAACATATCTACACCAGCCAAAAGGCAAGACGAAATCTTTGGGAGGGTCCCCACGCCTCAACTGCGGGTCTTCCCCCCGTGACTTGTGACAAGCAATGCAGAAACAGATACTCTGGCCTTCAAAGTAACCATCTGAAATGTAGTAAAACATGCTTTCTATAGATAGAGGCTACGTTCTTGACTTACTGAATAAAATGAAGGAAAAACTGACAAACAGAATAAAACAGCTATGACATATGCCACAACAAGACAGGAAAACAGACATTTTTGTTTTTGTTTTTTGTAATGTTGATAGGCACTTCTCAAGCTTTCGTCTTGGCAGCAACTTTTAGAATGAATGAAATCGCGATAAAGAAGCAGAACCATAGTGCCCTAACTCACAGTAGTCAGGACAGAAAGGGTGGGAGCTCTGCTTTAACAGAATGAGAAGTATTAGTCCTTTGCATAACAACTTTATAAACCATTTCGTATTTCTCACCTTTGTTTTCTTCAGGCAAAATGAGTAACTGGTTATAGGCAATGAGATCTATTATCTAAATGAAGAGCATTTTTCCAAAAGTTGATATGTGGTCTCTGAATATTTTTTGAAATAAAGGGANTTTCCCGAAATATCGGGACTACGGTGCACAGGAAAATAAGGGGATTCCCTAAATATCGGGATAACGGGTTCAAAGGGTTAACAGAATGAGAAGTATTAGTCCTTTGCATAACAACTTTATAAACCATTTCGTATATCTCATCTTTGTTTTCTTCAGGCTACCCATCTGCAAAATGAGTAACTGGTTATAGGCAATGAGACCTATTATCTAAATGAAGAGCATTTTTCCAAAACTTGATATGTGGTCTCTGAATATTTTTTGAAATAAAGGGAAATAACATTATGGTAATTGCTTTTCACACAAATATTTTTATTTACTGATAAATTACTTCAAATTTGAAGGTTTTGGGCTTAATTTTTGTTTTAAATGAATTAACACAGAAAAGCAGCTTTGAAATCACCACCAATTAATTTTTCAACGAAATTGCATTTACAGACTTTTGGAAAAATGCTCTTTAAATGGTTGTAACAAGCACCTGTAAAATGCAGTGGAACTTCCACCGCACAACCATTCTGCGAACCAAATTTTAGAGGGTGTGTTATCAGAAGTTTTGTGTTATCTAGAGTGCTTTCAATAGGAAACAAAACAGATGGGACTTCTGAATGAGAGCATGCTAAGCAGAGAACTGTTTTAAGCACTAGTTGTGTTGATCACTGCAATAAGGGCAGTTCAAGCTCTGCTGCAAGTTGAGAAATTTATGACTGATCATGTCTGAGGGGGTAAAATTAACACACACCTATTTGAGGGGACAGCACCACAATATGGAACTGACAAACCTTGTTCTTCTGTGTTTTCACCCATCCCCGCCAACAACTTACCAGGCAAGCCCAATGAAACCTTCAACCTGTTGCAGATGTTTAGATATTCACAGTGCCGCATTGTTCCGCTGCTATCCACACCACTGCTGGACTTTTCCTTGCCCTCTGCAGACAATATTGAAGATTAAAGACTGAGTTTATCTGTAGGCCTTTTCCCAGTCAAATCAGAATAATACACCCCAGTGAATCATGTGAAAAATACATACACAGAAACCAAAACACTTCATATTCTGCTGCACTCAGCGCTTGACCGCTCTGATTCATTTTTGCTTGATTCCAGTCATTACCCCTCTACAGAAAACCTCTTTCATATATATATACACATATACCCATATATACACACAGACAAAGGCACATCCACCCAACACACATATTGAGGAGTGTCTGCCCAAACACCGTATCATTATATGACTTATATAAGAGAGATACAGCCTTTGCGCAGACACTTTTCGATATGCACAAACACTCATACATTCACACAAGCCATTGACAATGGGTTTAATGTCTATTTCACAGAATTAAATCATAGTACTGTTTCAAAATTTTGTAGACAATACAGCTACATAGGCACAAAGAAATAAATCTCTACAGCCAGGGTGAAAAGATGATAATGGAAAATAAGTGTAAATCCATCAAACAAGGAATCTTCAATAAAATCACATACGTTTCAAGATAACTAGAGCATAAGACAAGAGAATGAAATATTGCTGCGTGATGATGATGATTAGAACCTGATCTCCAAACAAGGGGTCGCAATACAATGACAAATGTAACTGTCTATACTAAACGCCTAATGACATTCCACCCATTTACACAATACTGTCTTTTCAAGAAGCTTAAATTGTGTAAACAAATAATGTTAGTTATTCAGATTAAAAGGTATTTTTACACATTTCATTTCTCACAGACCAAATGTTATGGTACCATCTCTGATTAACTACAAGCCAAAATCTGTCTAAAGAAAGATCAATGCAAGCGCGTATTACTGGTTCTAATACCCATTACATCATGCTTTGTATTCATTCTCATCATCTTCAATAAGCAATACAAGCACTCCTCAAATTCTGTTCCAGGGAATATGCAAAATCTATTTCACAAACATGAGTAAAACTGATCTTTTGATCTCTAAAATGTTGTCTTCTTTTTTTTTTCCATCCGTTTTTGTCAATTTCTACAGCCACCAGTTAGACCATCTCTCCTGTCAATACAGGTCAACAGCAACACTGTCAAATTACCGTAAGGACCTCAAAATGAAAAATCTGAATCCCATGGGCATGTCACATGCACATTATGACAACAAAGAAACTCTATTCATGCAAAATTGACGGGACCAACCAAATTGTCACAAATTGAACGAGTTTTGTGTTTCAAGTTGACAGTACAATTTCAGGGGAAATAACCAATGAAATTTAGGATGGCATTCTTCCTATGCGAAGGCTTCAACAGCCTTGTCTAGTTATATTGTTGCATGTGTTCCAGGATCATCACCTTTAATTGAGGTGATATTGATAATGTGTGAAGCAGCATGCCCGAATAGTCAGGGCATTGGATGCAAGATCTAATGTCATGGGTTCAATTCCTGACCACAATCATAATGTGAGTGCCCTGGGAAAACATTTCATTATCATAATTATTATTATAGTCACCATGCGCCCGACATGATCTCCAAATGTGACAATCAAAAACAAGGAGAGGGAAAACTACTATAGCAGCAACTCGTTTTTCCCTCTCGCCAACAATTTTTCCTCTCTCGCTGGTGCATTACATCAGATTATTGAAAGTTGCCTAAAACTTGTTATCAGATTAATCATAAAAGATTACTATGAATGATGGGGGCCTTTAGATGGGGATTTTCTTTTCTTTCGGGTTAACACAGATTTCAGGTAAGTGCTTTCATGTTAAGGGAGTTCTACCAATGTAGTCAATGCACATACTGTTCTCCAAGTCAGCCTTTTCACATTCTTCCTTGATGCCAGTGGCGGCCAGGCTCTCAAAATCTTCAGGAAGAATGGTGATCTGGAATAAGATCATAAAACAGCTTTTTAATTTCATGGATAGTGACAAACAGACTACACAATGAAACAATGAACAGGCTCTTCGCTTTCTCCCCTGACATATATCCTCTCCCTCTAACATCCCTCCTCATCCCCTACCTCCCCTACACCTACTTTAAAAAAAAATGTGTATGGCTGGGCTTTCTTCTAGGTGTAAATAACATCGAGTAACTGGCATCATCAATTCTAATCATTTTTTATCTTCCTTTGGCCTTTAAAAGTTCCTCATAAGAAAACCATAAACTACCACATTTCATTTTTTAATGTATTTAAAACAAACATGTTCCTCTATCAGCTGTTGAACAGCTCAGGACTCATGAAATCATCAACATAAGACTATTCAAGCCCTCACCTGTTCACACTGCCCATAAACGTCCACCAAAGGCCAGCAGGGGTGAGGCACATCTCTGGCTGCCACACCGTAATCTATTCCATTGACCAGCAGATGAAGACACGAGTCCTCATCTACCGTCACCCCAACTCGACTGTTCTCTCCAAGTGTGTCCAGATTTGGCCCATAATGGTCTTTTATCTGGACCGATTGGAATAGAGGATGTACACTAGAGACAGCTAACTACTCATTTCAACAAACTCCAAAATAAAACATGGAGCATGCAGCTTAATCAGAGATCAGGACCCTTGTGTCAAGAGCTTACAGATCACATCATCTGACAATGCCACTCTTCAAGACTTAACAGGACACACATATACTTCTATCCTTGCTACCTATGAATCATAACATAACTATCTTTTCATCATTATTATCATCATCATGAATAGAAATGAATCATTTCTTGTGGTACTTATCTGCTGACATTTTCAAACTTCTTTTGCACAATAGTATATATTAATGAGATGTTGACAAGCCACATTCATTACTTCAAATGAGGTTCCAACAATCTAGCCTGCCATCCTGTTCTTTCCTCTTTGAGCACAATGAATGCCAGCTATATTTATAATGTTCATACCAATGTACAAACAAACAGTGACACATTTCACTCCACTAGTCTTACTTTTTCTATTTAAAAAGGCAAAAGTTTCATTTAGATTTAGCAGAGGCTGAGCAAGTTACATACAGATTTAACTCAATCTTGTGTAATTTATAAATTTTAAACCTGACACCAAGATAGGCACATAGCTGTATTTAGATTTTAAAAAAGCAGGTAAAGAAAACACTCACTTGGACTTCAAAGGGCTACAAGACTTAAATCAAGATTTTGCTCAATCCTATGATTTTTTTTGTGTACCTTATAGCCTGAGACAAAGACAGACTCATTCTGCAAAATGATGCATGGTTTCCTGATGGCCATAGCTGATGTGGGAAAGGTGTACCTGTCTACTGGGAAGCCCACCACTCCAATCATCAGCGAGGAACTCCAACGAGGATTCAGCTTACCTACCCGTACCTGAGGATTACACAAATCAAGACTCTGATCACAAACTTCTTCTTCAATTACAATAGTGACTGGTGTAGGCAGTCATGGACTTTAACCTCTGTCTGCCTGTTGTCCATGTTCACCTCAATATTAAATAATTCTTTGTGACCCCGTCCAGCTTGTTTCTCCATCCATTTCTGTTTGTCTGTTTTGGTTGTGCTAATAACGCATTCAACTGATCACCTCCTTCCAGACTTCTGGCCATGGGCCCAGCTGAAATTTTTCACCAATCTTGAAACTCTGGAATTTGAAATCTGTTTATCTTGACATTTATCACCATATTCTTTTTTGGTATTACAGGACTTGGACAAAACAGGACAACAATCATGATATTAGCATTCTGCATTTTATTAGCACAACATATAAAGTATCACTTTTTGCACATGAAATGATAACCCAGTAGACAGCTTGAACATGGAAGAAGTGAATGTGATTATTATGATGGGCTGGCAAAAAAGCAGTAATTGGTTAAAAATTCTCTACAGGCAAATCAATATAAACCAAAATGTACTCAAAGTCTCCACACTAAAAGAGCATACTGAATCTGATTGCTGATGCTTTTGAATGGCATTTTTCACACTTTTCAGTGAGAGTGCCAAAATCATAAATAGTTCTGTTCTTAATCTGCTGGGGTTGTTCAGATATGATTTTTGAGGACCAACATTGTACAGCACTATCTTGGTTTTCATAAAAATTGTGGGGTTTGAGCCCCCAGTAAATAGTGGGCATTTACAGTTCCCAGCCTGAAATTGAAAAAAGTTATCAAAGAACCAAACATCAAATGACAGTAAAACTGAAACACATTACCTGGAATAATTTCCTTTTCTTCAAAGGTTTGTTGCCTACAACAACTGCCTGGTTATAGCTTGCCAATCTCTCAGCTTGCTTGCTTCCTTCCCTTAGCAGGATGTTTTTGCCATGGTTACCATGGAAACAAGTAGACAAGTGAGCTGATGTGTCACTATCTGGATCATATTCCTGTTGTTTCATGGAAAAATGTGTTACTGCCACATACTGAACCTTATTAATTGTAATATCATACAAAATCTTGTACAGTCAAAAACAGAACCCAGTTTTTGTTGCATCATGCCAAATGTTTTTATCATCACATACAGAATTATCTGTCAAATGCTGAATTCCAGAACTGTGGTATTATTCACAGTATCATACTGTCTAATACTGAATCATATTATAAGGGATCAAATGCAGAATCCTACATGGTAAAATTTACGAGGACCTTCCTAGGGGACAAAAGAGTGAATTTCATCCTCAACATAGAGGTCTAACCTAACAGGCTTAACCCTCTAATGCCCAGCGTATCAGATCTGATACATTTTGTGGAACGAATAAAAAGCAAACTTAGATAATTCTGATGCTTGTGTCAGCATAGAGGACCCAAATACTGAAACTCAAAATCTTTATGCTATTATGAATATGGCTGGGCGCTAGAGAGTTAAGTTAGGTACTTATTTCCACAATACCAGTATGGCAATCATAACTGATGCCATTTACAGTCTAAGGATGTGTAAGGGGAAAGATTTACACAAAAATATGGTTAGAAGTGCCAGCCAAGAGAAAGCTACCTAGAGTCAAAAGATGAAAAAGTTTACAGGACATATTCACCCTTCATCCAAATAATTATAAAGTTACTCCTCAATACCTAACGTAACTGCTTTGGCTCAAGAACAGAGTGACACATCATACTGCAGCTAAATTTAGATTATCCAGAATTTTGTTATCTGACATCACATAAAGGTCTAGAAGCACACATGGACACATTTCTTGCCCATTCTGGCAAAAAAAATTGATGGCTCAATTTTTATAGATTACTGTCTCAGACTTACCCGATTGGCCTGCTCCATATCATAGGCAGGGGAGAGTACAATACTTGATGTTTCAATACTGGCACTACTAGTTATGACTATTCCCTCCACAGCACCATGTAGATCAATGATAGCAAACACATTCTGGAGACAGAACATGAAAAGCTTACTCTGGTAGCAATAAACTTTCCCAAGTAGAAACTTCAGGGTAATGAAAAGTACCTATAAATTCTTTCTGGTGATTAAAAGGTTCTGAAAGATAAAAGCTTCAGGAACCCAATTTTCAACAAAATTTTCCAAAATAGTGGAAATTTCCTGCAGCCTTACTGTATAACAAACAAATGTATGCCTTACCTTTGGAATGCCACTAGCTGCCTCCCCCAGATCATCACCATTGAGTGTAACATGCATGGTACCATCTGAATAACGACACACACCTACTCTGTCTCCAACCTGTAAGATTAAAGAACAAGAATCCAACTTTTGAGGAAATACCCTAAATCAAACTGCATGGCTATGAAAGTCATTTTCTTTAAGTAAAAATGACAGAAAAGAGATTAAGGGCAAGTGCAGCACCCTGAAGGGGTAAAATTGTGTAAAATTGTGTAAAATGAGTCCAAGGCAATTTCTTTATCAAATCCTGAAGTTATTTTCATGATACCTGTTTCAAAAAAGTTTATTTTGGTGCAAAAGGAAATGATCACTCTTTCTCAAATGCATCTGTTGGGTAATCTTTATCGTCAATTATCTCAAAATCACAGTTTTTGTCACTCTATCCCTTCGATCTGACTTTTTTCTGGTCCAATTTACATAAAATTTTGCATAACAACTCTCCAAGCCCCTGTTTTGAGAATGTCGTGGGCTTTTTTCGATATCTTGAGTTTTTTGTTGTTTTTTTTTTAATTTTTAAAGTTGAAAATTCTCAAAATTTTCAATGTTTTTAAAAAAAAAATATTTTTAAAAAACTATCCAAGAAATCAAAAAAAGCCCGTGACATTCTATTTTAAATAAAGTGATCTTTCAAATGGAAGAAAAACCAGCATCCTACCATCTATTGTTCTCTAGATCGAAGGGTTCAAAGTTATGCAAAAGTCATTCATATTTTCCAAAATGGCGGCCAAACAACTGGCGTTTCCACAGCAACGGAGGGAGGAAATAGTGAAAAACTCCCGTTTATCTTCCTTCCTGGCCTTACGTGACCCATTTTTCACCCCAAAATGACAAAGTTCCCTTTATTAATGAAAATCACCTAGTTCTGCCGCACGTGCCCTTAAGAAAAAATATCTTAATTAGTCAAGACTTCAGACTTAACAACACAATTTTTTTAGATCCTGGTCGACAACCCATAGCTTTCTGGAAAGTGACTCGCTCTGCAAGAAAACATCAATTTCAGAGTATTTTATCCATTTGGAATTGGGTCCTGCAAACATAGAATTCTTTAACTTGAATAGAAGGTTTGTATAGATCCCTTCATTAATTCTGTCTCAGAAAATCTGAGGCCTCTCAATAAAAAAGCTATTCTTTGCCAAATCTGTATGAGACACCGAAGTGGTTATGTCTGAATTTAGTTCCCGGTTCCCACTAAAATTCTTGTCGACTTTCAATTACTATTTTAAGAGCATTCACACCTTCACCACATTGCATTGTAAAAGGACCAAGATAAGCTCTTCTGTTAGAAATGTTCACGATGAATGGAGGCCAGATGTAATTTACAAACCTGCAACCTCTGTAATGATGGAGCATAGTTGTCTTTAATCACTACACCACATTTCTTGACCTCTGACCCGGACACTACCCATGTGACCTTTGACATAATCTCATCAGCTGTAGAAGGGACGTTGACAGGGGAGCTGCTGTCTGAGATGGCCATAGTGGTAAGGCCAATCTTGAGGGAACCTGACCACTGGGTGGACACTTCACTGACTTCCACCTGGAAATACAATAGCAAAAAGGGCAACCTAAACAGAAGTGCTATCAGAGTTGTGAAATGACATGGCTGCCCAGAACATGAAAAATGGTTATAGTTTTTACAAAAATATTATAATTATATTCAGACATGTGCTTTGTGACTGCAAAAATACATTTTCTGAACTACTGTATAATAATGGCGTATCTGAACTACACTAACTGTAAAGAGTGAATTAAAGAATGTATTGATGGATGCTAAACTCTGGCTTGACTGATCTTTACAGAGTTGATGGCCATTACGTCCACTAGATTATTTTTTTCTAAGAGGCAGCTCATTTGATTAATTGCAACTCTTCAAATGCATGAACAATGAAGTTGCAATTATCCACTAATTTTCAAATGTGTAATACATTATTTTGTTATCTGAAAAATGTTGGATCTAAGCTTTGTGTGATTTAATGGAGTCAATTGTTAAATCTGCTGAGAAATTGCCACCTTTTGAAAGGTACCAATATACTCCAACTGTAATGTGTAAATTCCACCTACCTCAAAAATCTCATCATATTTCAAGGGCTCTGAGCTAAAGACGATGCCATGATTATAGCTGCTGATGCGACTGGCACCCCAGCAACTATTGCGTAGGGTTATGTTTTTCCCACAGCACTTACTGAGTCTATGGGTTATATCTGCAGAGGAAGAGACAAAACATATCTATTTAACAACTGGTTTTGGGGGGACATAAATGTGCAAAGGACCACTGCCAGGCACTGTGCAAAGAGCATGTAGAGAAAAACAGGATTTAAGCGGAGAATAGATACACTTTACCAGACAGCGCTTGAAGCAATGTTGAAAGAAAAAAAAAAAAGAGTAAATGTGCATACAGAGCATAAACCTGGTCAATACTGAAGATACAAATGCAAACAGGGAAGGAAAGAGGGGGGCACAAGTCTAAATAAAATAAAAAATAAATAATTTAAGAACACAACCTCTACAGGCAGAACAATTTTTTTAAAATTTTATATCTTTTAATCATGTTAAATGTTACGCAAAAGTATAAAATGATGCACTTTCTTCATCCAGTCCTTTTACAAGACATGTCCATGATTAAGGTGATGAAAAAAATGCTATTTAGCTAAGTTTTTTTAACATCTTCCATCAGGCAAGTCGATAAGAATCTTCTTATGCAAACACAATCAGTTACAGATAAACTATGAATGTGGAAATAAAATCTAAGGCATAAAAAGTTAAATGTGAGACACCATGTCTGTAAATAACCTATGTGTACATGCCAGATATCAGTCCGCTTTGTGGTCTTTGTTGTGAAGCAGTCTCATTTCAAATTCTTTCATGAAACACTTTACCCTGTAGTGATGTGAGTCGATATCCATAATATTGAAACGAAAGCATTTACTTTCAAGCTAACTTAATACGAATACACTAAATTATCTTATGTATTTTAGATAACTCCTTCACACTAAAGGATCACAAACAAATTTTGCAATCAAAGCATAAAATGTGAAGAATTCCACGTCTTCATAACCTTTTTCTAAGAATGGCAAAATACTTGATGATCAAGTCCTGTGTATTAATATTATAATGCAATTTCTTCAATTTTGCACTTAATAAAATTAAAATTATGATATGCCAGGCCCAAGAATTTTTCAGACGTCAGGCAGCCAAGAGATTAAGACTCATTCAAATAAAGCTGTGATCTGGATGTTATATTAAACAATGATATACCTGTATTAGCCATTGATGGTGTGGACATCTGCTCTGTGTTAACACTGGCTTGTTGCTGGAGCAAGTCAACAGCAGGTAGGACAACTGTGCCTGAGGACATGCTCACCTGAGCACACTGCCCATACAGATCTATCACAGCAAAAACACCTGGATGATACAATATATTCATAAAAGTAAAACTGTGTTACTGAATTACAGCAAAAGGCCCTGAGCATGAAAATTATTTCAAACCAAGTTAAAAATGCAAATGAAATCAGCCTGTACCTTCACATAACTCAAACCTGGATATGAAACAGGGCTAAATCTATATGGAAAAACCAGACAGGCCCCCTAAGCAATCAAAGCTGACACCATTTCCACCTCTCCTGAACATTGTTTGATAACACCTTGGCATGTGTGTCATAAAATGGTATTATGGCTGCAGGTTGAAAAAGATCTATAAGTTAATGCTGCCACATGCCAGGAAATGTATTATGAATTGATCCAATTACACTGTTAATCTCAGTGAACCATATTCAGCCGTATATAATTATCAACTACTAGCAAGCAAATAGTGAGATTTCAGCAAATCCGTTTTCCTGACCAATTAATTCTGCAAGTCATGGTGACTCTTCAATCATGAGTCCAGCAAGTAAAATCTTAGATGTTAGTCACTACCAAGGTTTCTGTCCTACGTAAGCAACACTGTGAGTTTGGTACTCAACTATATATATACTCACTATACATCCTACAGCACTATACACAGTGGCAGATATGAAAATTTTTCACAACTATTTAACTGTTTAAATGATACATATGCATGTCACTGACTTTGAATGCTCATCTGTGAGTGTTTTCATGCTTCCTGTGGTAGGGTATACATAAGTGTTTTCTTAACTACTATGTTCTGAGAATTTGACAGACAAATCTGTGATAACCCTATACAAGTATCTACCTGGAGCAATATCTGCACAGGCTACACCCTGGTCCACCCCATCCAAGTAGTAATGCAGTGTCCCATCTGAGCATCTCATCATGCCCACTCTTGACCCAACAGTGAGAGAGTCCAAGTCAAGGGGGTAACCATTACGAATAGTTGCACCATCCTGCATGATTGCTGAGCCACTGTGGAAAAAGGGAGGGCATTAAAATAAAAATTTTAAAAACCCTGTTCGGCTCAGAAAATAAGTAAGTGTATAGCTTTTTCACCCAAGTGTATTAGAGTCTCAGGCTGGTAACTAGCACATTATAAGCATCTACATGAAGCTAAGGAATACTGCTAATTTAGACTGACTGCATTACAATTTTCATCACTGATACTGCTTGTTCAAGAGTAGAGATGTTGCAACCTATGACAGTTACTGATAATTAAGACCTTTTATCTCTAAGTCTGATTCTCTGATAAATCATTATGGCAGAGGCAGGCATGCACATATATATATATGCACATACTACAACTGATGAATGAGAATTGGATATGAATTTCACAACTAATTCATAGAGCGCAATAACTCCTGAAAATGCCTTATATGTATGTCAATCTCCGCCATGTTGATCTGTAAGAAATCCACATCTGAAAATAAAAGCTCTCTTATGTCACTCCTCATGTTCTCAAGTGTCCATGTCCCACATATTTCTGCACAATCATTATTACCTGAGCATCCATGTGTCATGTTCAATGTCCGTCATGGTATTTGGGAATTCAATCTCTTCTGGCTTTACTAAAGTAACACCTGAAGAAAAGATATTTGACAATACTGATACATCTCAGTCATAACAGCGTCTGTGGCAGGCAATGCAACATACCTTCAAGAATCTATAATCCCTTTAGTTCAGGTGTTAGGAGTGCCTTTGTCTTCGCCCATTTCCACACACAGCAGTAAAATTGTGCCCATAATACACATTGGCTTATTTCCACACTTAGGCTAATAAACAACTAATGCAACACAATTTATTTTTTTTTTTGCATTGTAGGGGCTTTATTCATATGCAGCCCATCTCACAGGTAAAGTGAGTTTAGTGGGTACAGGTTAAGAACAACACATTCTTTCATGATGTAGTCTCATTCTTCCAACTCAAAGATTATACTGTAGATGTTTTAAAGCAAGTCACAGATGAATTGACTGAAAATTCCACAATCTTGTCTTGAAAGAAGAAACCTATGAAGGGAAACAATATGTTGAAACCCTGAAGCCAGTTCTACCTGCTTCCAGCGATCCAGACCACCTGTCCACCATTTTTTCAATCACAACTTCGAAAATCTCTCCATCCCGCAAGGGGCGGTTGCTCATGACAATGGCATCATTGAACTCTCCTGTTGCATTGGGTCGAGCAGCTGTCAGCCCATTATGAAGTACAGTTGCGTTCCGCCCATGTAGATGGTGAAACTTGAGTTGATCAGGGTCTGTAAACACACTTGAATCTGTGTCAGGAGAGGTTGAGGCATCTGGCAATATAAAAGCAATCAGGTCAGAACATATCTGAATAGATAACATGAATGTGTATGTGTGTGTGTGTGAATTGCATGGTCTATGTAACTTAATTATAATTAGACTGTTGTCTTGGCAATGACAAAAATTGATATGAGTTCATTTATCACTATTTAATGTCAGTCTTGTTGTTACATCAATCACACAATGGTATTAAAATGGAATGAGGTTCTCAGACTGTTAAAAAGAATTACAGTGAACCAAGGTTTGATTAGCCATATTATCATCATGCAAGATAGTTTGGATTTTTTTCTTAGCTCAGATTGGTATGCTGCCTTCTTTTATGTGCCCAGTAACTGTGCTGAGGAATATTTACTATGACTTTTACAATCCTGGCCAATGTATTTAAGTAAATAAATTATGTATATAATAGTGTGCCATCATTCACACCAACACTTTGACTGATCTTTGCTTTGTTAGCTGCCAGCAGACCTTCTGTTCAAATTAGTTCAAAATGACCACAACACATCACAATATTATTAACCTCTTCACTACATATTGTGTGCATGAACATCCTTATCCTTATCAATAATGTCCCATAACTTTCCCATCAAGTGCTTGGTTTAGGGCTGGGAGCAGCACAATGTGGGAAAATTTTGGAATACTGCTATCAGTGCTGAAAATAACATGGTATTGCAAAAGGGTTAAGGGGAACGTGAAAAGCAACTTTCATACCTGACAAATCAACAATTGTGGCCTGGGCTGCCATTCCATAGAGATCAATAACTCCATATACATTAGATGGAACATTCGTTGCGCAAGCTCCCTGATCGATTCCATTCACAAAAAAGTGTATTGTCCCATCCGGTTTACGAACAACTCCCACACGATCACCAACCTGATTTCAAAAAGAAAGACCGAAAGAAGATGATATTTGTAATCAACCTGACTGATCATATCAGAGGATGATTAAAAATACTCAGCTACCATCATACCTGTATGAAATAAATAAGTGAGTAATTTGAGCCATATATCATGTGAGACAATACTTGTTTACAAGGAATGCATGATAAAAGTTAAAACAGGGATGACAGCAGCTTATGACAAGACTTTCAGATATCATGATTAACACAGAGGTGGCTGTTAAAAACTGAAGTTGTTTAGTCATCCTTTCTATTTGCTCCTTTACTGAAATATGCTATTTTTCAGGTTAAAATTTTTGCTAAAAATTCCGACAATGTGCCATCCCTGTAAAAAAGTAATCAAGAACAACATCAGCCCAATTTATATCTTGGCATGAATTTTAAATTTATTTCACTGGAATACCCACACAATTACCTTCAGGCGGTCCAAATTCTGTCCATATTCCTCAATAATGGTTGAGCCATTATGCATGACTCCATTGCCTGTCATCATCCAAGTTCCTGAACGAATGTTGGTCATAGTTGATGGAAAGTCTAGCTCTGTTGGTTGGTGAGTTGTCAGGCCAATCTCTATAGACCCCGCCCATTTGTCAACCAGTTTGTCCAGTCGCACTTCAAATACCTCATTGGCTCGTAGTGGCCTGTTTGTTAGTATCACACCATTGTTGAAGTCATCAGTCGCACTGTGTGCAGAGAGACACAATTACTGGGTAAGCTGTGAATGTATCCCACATTATAACGTCTCGGTCAGTGGGAATGAATCTCACCTAATTGCATTTTGCTCAACTGCAACTTTGACTAAGTTATGTTCTTCAGCTGAAAGAATACTGCATTTTCTGTAATTAGTCACTGAATAAAATGCAATTTTTACCAGAGCTGCAATAGAGCACTCAACTGCAGTACCATCCATCTTTTCATTCTATCTTTCTGTCTCTCAAAAACTTCCTTCTACATACACAGGCTGCCATTGATGCTGCACATGCAACGTGTGCATTTCATGATGGAGACATGTGCCAGTGTTTTTATGGTTTGTTAGTGTGTGTTAATAAATGCGGATGCTGAATCCACCAAGTACTGTGCCCATGGCCCTCCTAAATGAAACTGTGTGCAAAATAATATTTCTGTCCCCTTTCAGGTTCTCCTCTCAATCACTCTATTTCAACTTTCCATTAAGTATCCTTCTGTCTCATTCACTTTTTCTCGACTACAGTTTTGGCTTTTTTCTTTTCTCACTACTCACTTTGGTCTGTGGGCACTCCTGTTGCCATTAATGACAGCAGCATGTATACCACATATGGGACTAAACAGCAGCTTTTCCACTTCCTCTGTCTCTGTAGGAAAAAACCAGAGGAGTAAAATGGCAATTATCAAGGGCTAAACCTGTCATTTTAAATGCATTCTATTCCATTCTATTCACATGTAAAGAAATGTTGCCCCTTGACAGCATATTTGTCCCAAGTGCCACTAGCACCTTTTTGAAAAGAAAGGACAAGAGTTTTGACCTCCATTACTTTTAATGCATAATATAAAACATTTAATATAACAGTTTGCTTTGTCCATGTCGATGTAAAACAATGCTCGAATGATTGTATGAAGTGCCAAGTCTCCAAAACCTGTGATAACTGGATTTCGCTCAAACTGGCGCTCAAATCAACAAAGCTCTCAAGAGACAATGTCCTATACAAAATAAGGGCATTTTACTGATAGCCTTATCAAGTGCCGCAATGTGAACAAGTTTTTCATCTTACCTTAGACCTTTTCTAGGCAACTACTAAGTTCAACAAACTAATTACAGGAATTCTAATAAAGTCTCTTATTTATCTCTGGCTTATATGGTCAGTTAAAAAGTGGATCCTAATAAAAATGTAAAGTCTAATCACAGCCAAATATTCTTATCATAAACATTCAGAATATAGAGAAAAGAAGAATAAGCTACACAAATTAACCAGTGAAACTTTAAAAAGAAGATGTCACCAGACTTTACAATAATAAAGATAATCGAATGACTTGGTGTTACATTTCAGCTTTTCAAATAATAGCCTTTGCATACCAAAAAAAATGGCAAGTCTTCAGTCTGACAAATTTCATACAATTTTTACTCAGCAGATAGGAAAGCCCTTTGAAAATCTGATCTCTTCACAATCTGTGAAATAATGTCGCTGCACTAGCAAATTGCAAGTAGTTTCCATTTCAACCTAAATCATTCACCCCAGGGGTCACATGCATAATCGTGACATTAGTTAACGCACTGCAGTAATCCCAAAACATGAATAGTGTTCACTGTAGTTAACGCAGTATGTAAATTAATGTAAGGATTAATCATATGACCACACGGCCTTACAGCTTATTATAATTATCTTACCTGTAGCTCCTCGAGACTCTGCCCTGTCACTGCCCTCACAGGAATCCAAGAACTGCCTGAGGTCATTGACCAGACTTCTCTCTACAGGCTGCAGAGGAACCATGCTGGCTGTGACCGCTTCTGTCTCAAGCAGGCTGCGGTCAATGATGGTCACCTTCACTGCCATACCATACAGATCCACAACTCCCCACACTGGAGTTGGGGCATTGGAGGAGGCAATGCCTTGGTCCAGACCATTAATAAAGTAGTGCAGGTGCCCATTTGATTTGCGAACTAGTCCAATGTGGTCTCCTTCCTGAGCAGGAACATGACAAAACAAATGTTCATAAACCTAAAAATATAAACTGTCTTGTGCTTTGCCTCATCGATCTTTTTAGAGGATGGTCAGTACCAAATGCAATTCTGTCTCCTACATAATCTACAATTATAGAGTAGACAGTGTGCAACAACATTTTCACACCAATTTCATAGAAACTCTTCAACATCAACCTTCATCACAAATGCAGATTACACACTGAGCCAAAAATCAAAATTGTAAATGATTTCTTTATAATATAATCTAGCTAGTGATATCTCCAGTAAGTTCTAAGGAGGGGAGATCTTGTCCAATATTTCATTTGTCCTTGGTAGGAGGAAACTGCGATATGATTCAAAATACTAGAGTATTAGATTTCACAAATAAATGCTTACACTCAGTTCATCCAAATTAAACTGTCCATATTCTCTTCTTGTGCCTTTGCCATTTGTCAAAATACCACAGCCGCTCATCATGATTGTGCCTGTGAGACAGAAGAAAATGTTTCAATATTCTCAAATTATCACCTTCTAAATATTCTCAAATTATCACTTTTTAAATAAGTAGTTCATCCAAATGTAAGTGTCCAAATTTACAGCCCGGAAATAAGAAGCTGTATTACTGTATTCAAGAAATCCCTCTTCAGACAGGAATTACATCCATCCTGAATTGTGGGAAGGTTATGTGAATTCTAAAATACCACAGGGCAATGTAACAAAACATCCAAATCAAAACAGAGTTGAAAAAATCTCAACATTGGGCAAAACAAAAACAGAGAAACTTGTTGAGGCATTTTAGAGTTTTTTTTCTCCCCTAGTAAGCATCTGTGTGTGCCCCAAATCCCTCCACTAATATTATGTATTGAATTCCATGCCCAATCCCTAAACATTAAGGTTGCTTCCAGCAACACCTCAGCGTCACATTTCAGTATACTTACGGCTAGAACTGGCATTTCTCATATTAGTCATGGTAGCTGGAAAGTCTAAGGTGTTTGGGTTGTGGGTAGTTATACCCACTTCAATGGACCCTGACCACTTATCCACTAATCTGTCTAGCCGAATCTGTGGAGAAATTGAGAAAGCTATGTAGTCTAATGAATTGATAACAAATAGCATGACTAGCTACACTGCTAGATCCTTTTCACTATTTCCCACATTTATCTTCTGTCTGTTTCATTAATTCCATTTTTTAATGTCACATATTCCCAACTCTCTCCTCTATGCTTATTTCTTCTTCCCTCTCTTATTTTTCTTTACAGTCAAAAATCAAAAAGACAGAAGAACCTGTTTTGCTCCATTATCAAATAAAATTAAATCATCAATCAATCAATCCCACCCCCAACCCAATCCCTAAAGCCAAACACATTTTCTATACCCTTCTTACATTATAACATTAAAGCAACTATCTTACTGTCACACTTTCGCTATTTCTTTTAATTTATTATTCATAAGAAGCTTCACCAATTACCACTCTTCAAAACAGTACCTCGAAAATTTCATTGTCTCTGACTGGCCTGTTAGTCATGACCACTCCATTGTTGAACTCGTCCAGAGGCCGCCTGCGCTCCGCAGACTTTCGATTGTTACTAAGCTTGACCAGGTTCCCACATCTATCATGAAATCTCAGACAGTCACGTGACAGGACTTCATCATCAGAGCAGCTGGTCTCCTGCTCTGCCGCAAGATCGTTTGCAATCTGGTTGGAAATTTCCGTTAAGAACTCATGCGCTATCTCATTTGTGAAGTCATTACTCAGAAGTGCTGAAATATGAATAAAAGACACCATGAAAAAAAGGTGAACAGAATGATTTCAGATCCACAGCATTTTACTATAATCTGCGGCTTTAAATCATGAAAGGAAACAGAAATGAGACGGAAACAATATAAAATGGTGGCAAATCTGAAACAATGTTTCGTTGCTGCCTCACTGTTTCTTCTTGACTATACTCCCAACTGCATAATAATCAACCCTGCAACAGGTAGAGAATTATTCAACTTGAACTTACAAATAACATTACATTCCTGTTTCATTGGAAATTTGAGGAAATAGGTATGGCAAGACCCCATGAACTCAAAATCTAGGGGTCCAGATAATAACTCCGAGATCAGAATTCATGAGTAAAATCTGACAGAAAAGCCAGCAACTCAGAGACAAGAGAATTATACCAAACGTACAGAGTTTTTTTTAACTACAAGAAGTGCGAGGTTGTGAATTCCTTCTGTGAAATTTGGAAATTCAGTATTACTTACTGTTTTCTCTTGCATTTACTGCAGATGGTTCTGAAATGGACACCTGAGCACATTTCCCATACAGATCAATTACGGCATAAACTGTCAGGGGTATGTCAGTGGCTGCTGGCCCCTGGTCAACTCCATTCACATAGAAATGAAGAACTCCCTCTGTTGTGCGCATGACACCAACCTGGATCAGAAATGAACATGACAGTGTTGCAATAGAAAGAGTGGTGATGGTGTGATGAAAGTGTGATACTATCAGAAGAAACACCTTAAGGGATACATACAATCAATTCTGCTTGGTCATACATTTCTCTTAGTAGCAATATAATTCAGAATTAAGTATAATATTATCTACCACATGTATTAATCTCCCAATCAATTTCCCAAGCTGTGGACCAATCTCTCAAAATGTCTCCAACGTCATTATAAAGACAATATCTATCATCTTTTAATTACCTGCCTACCATTCAACAACAGAATCATTTTCCTTTTTGCCACTTTAAAGTCAACAAGAAAGTTCCATCATTTTCGTCTCACACCAATAAATATGGTTGAAGCCTGCATGCTTTCTAAAAAAAGTTTACAATGTCAAATAGATCTCTTTTCCAAATTGCCACACTGATGTCACATAACACTTTTGATCATTATTCCCATTTCTCGTTCAAATAAAAATATTCCTCCAGTCTAAAAGTACTTCGTAACTGACAAAAGTTAAGACTACCTATAATATATCTTAATTCAGATCTTCGCGACAATTATAGGAAATGATTACTGGGCTTACCCTATCACCCTCAGCCAGTTGGTCCAGATCACAACCATAGTCTTCAACCATTGAGTGACCATCACAAAGGATTGACATTCCTGACATGACCCATGTCCCATCTCGAAATCCAGTGGCGCTAAATGGAAAATTCAGGTTGTTGGGCTCACACACCGTCACGCCAATCTCTATTGATCCACTCCATGAGTTCACCTGTAATGAAAATAAAGTTTAAATTTAAAACCCCAGTGGCATAGAGAGTGCTTCTTGTGTTCACATAAAGACTTGGATAATTTTCAAGACTTCTTTCCAATGCTTGCCTCTGCTTACAAAAAGGTAGACAGAAATAAGTCAAGCAATACCTCTCTAGTTCTGACAGTAGACAATGTTCCATCTTTTCTACCAGGGAATCCTTGGTTATTCCTTAAAGCTGTCCGTTGTTTCTCTGATGATAAGACAAACTACAATATCTGTGCACCCAGGTCTCTTCTATACTTATTCAATTACTTATTGCAATCCCCACAGGCCACCCTAATAAGACTACATGCGTGCTAATTGCTTTTACGCGAGTCAAATCTCGTGCCCATTCCTTGACCGGCTGTGGCTGTATCCCCCCTGTTTTCCTCGCTCGCTCTCTCTCGGTGACGTCATAAGTCCACAGCTACGCCTGGCTTGCTTTGTTTACCTTTGGTTCGGAGTGGAAGACAC
>JAWQUT010000026.1:2321380-2350823 GCA_033807755.1 Ellobium chinense | reverse complement strand
GGGGGGGGAGAGACATGGAGTGTCAACTATTCAATTATAAGATGCTTTGGTTATTCCAATCCATTGTCTCTCCATTTTTACTTCCATGAATATTCTGAACACAGGATGATGTCTGTCTGAGGCCAAAGACTGTATAACGTTAAGTGCAGTATAGTACTTGGTGTGGAAACAATTCCATCTTCTTGCGCCCATTTCAGTGCATCTGATCCTGAAGTGGAGTCAAAAGCCAAGCTTATGAACGGGAACTCACGCTTTCATGAATACTACTTAGGTGCTGGGTCCGCAGTGTTCCTCAGATCTAGCTGTTATATCACCTACATACCGTTAGCCTGGCGGGGATTGAATGGAGGCTCCGTTAGATATCCATGCTCCATCATGCTCTTTTTCAGGTCTAAAAGGAAGGTCACGAGCCCATAAATCTTAATCAGAACACCAAAGATGTGAAATATCACCCTCGAGGCATACGAGTTGTACTCATGCCCATGGACGATCCAGTCGCCGATGGAGCCTTCTGGGGATGGAACGTGTGTGTGGGGCAGGTCAGTGGATGGTTCATCATTTAGTGCCTCGCCGAAATTTGAGTACTTGACTGACATATGCCTGCCGTACTGCTGCGTGTCTGAGTCACTAGTGTCAAATCTTGTACTGTGTCTGCTGCTGGGCCTCCTTGAACTGGCTCGAGATTTCTGGGAATGCAGTGCGTCTGTGCTGGTGCTCACATCCTCTTCGCCTACATGGGCGCTAAAATCATTCTCACTGTCGCTCTGAGTGTGTTTTGCCGAGGAATTACCGTTGGTTTCTGAAATGATCTCTGGAAGGTAGACAAAATCATCAAATTCTAAAAACTGATCAGAATCGACGATCTTCAAAGTGTAGTCGGACATGTCCCTTTCGTCCAAGTTCTTCTTATTATACTTGAGCTCGCTTGAAATCTCACTGAAGTCCTCATGTGTCAGTGTTAATCCGGCTTCCAAACTATTTATTCCATTTAAAGGTTGTTTGGTTTGATGTGGACGTTTTCTCCTCAAATTTTTGTCGTCTCGGTGTGATTCAATTTTGTCTGCCAGTGCTGCAGACAGCTTCTTATCCGAGCCCTTTCGATATATCTGTTTCTTCTCCGAAGGTGGCTTGTTGTCATCTTCTTCGCCTGGCGAATAAGCATCACTTGCTATGTTACTTTTCTCCCTTTTCTCCTTTTCGTCACCCTTTACTAGAGCTGGTCCATCTTTGCTTTCCTTGTTGCTTGCCGAATGTTTCTTGGCGTATTTTTTTACATAAATTTTCTTTTTTACTTTGTCTTTAATTTGAGACTTTGTTTCCTTTTTTTTAACCGAAGTTTTCAACACTGAAGAGGACTTCGGCTCATCATGCCGAACAGGAATTAACGGAATGTCATCAAACTGTTCCTTTCCCTTTAGCCATATAAATTCGAAACTGTTTATTCTCTCTCTAGTGATTTCGCGTGAACCTCTGTCCTCCTTCTTCTTCTTCTCCTTCCTCTCCTTCTTCTTCTCCTTCTTTTTTTTCTCCTCCTTTTCCTCCTTTTTCGTACTATCATCGGACACCATCCTACTATTGTCGTCGTTATCGACGTCTTCTGTTTCCCTCAACCCATTTTCGACCATCGAACCGGTAGTACCTTCGCCTCTTTCAGCCATTCTCTTCTCTTTCATTTTCTCCTTCTTCATGCCAATCAGATCTCTGACGTCTTGTTTAATTTTTGACTGTTCATCGTTCCCTGATGGCGCACCGTCTTGTATTAACTTTACATCTTCCGGGGACGTCGAAATTAGTTTTTCAGCAAAAATGTCAGTTTCAGAATGTTTGACTTCAGATTCTACCTCTCCTTTCGCCATTTGTAATTTTACATTTTCCAGTAAGGCAGAAATATAATATCTGGTAAAGATTTCATCGGGCGAGGCGGAAGTGGTATCTGCTAACTGGCTTTTGTTGCTTACAAACCTATAAGGCTGGATGATGTGCTGAAAACTATCAGCGTCAGCAGGATAATAGGGTTGTATAACTTCAGTTTCTGCCCGTTCATTTTCCAACATTAACTTTACATTTTGCAGCAAAGCAGAAATGTAACCTTTAGCAAATATTTCATCGGGCATAGCAGAAGGAGCAAAATCTTTAGGCCGGCCTTCACCGCTTAGGTATCTTTGAGACTGTTGTAAACTACCAGTTCCAGTTTTATCAGGAGAATGTTTCTTTTCATTTTCTGTCTGTTCAGTAACCAGCTTTGTCCACTCACTTTCGAGCATGGGTATGACAGAAGAGACATCAGCTGGTCGGCCTTTGCTGCTTGAGTACCTCTGTGGCAGTAAGGTGTGTTGGAAATTATCGATTTCAATAAGGTGTTGATGCTGTGTGGCATCAGTTTCAAAAGGATGTTTATCTTCAGTTTCTGCCTGTTCACTGTCCGGTCTTGGCCAAACACTTTCGAGCATGGGTGTGGCAAAAGAGGCATCAGTTAGTAGAGCTTTGCTGTTTGGGTACCTTTGTGGCTGTAAGTTAGGTTTCAAGCCATCGATTTCAATTCCGCCAGGAGGATGTGTATCTTCAATTTCTGCCTGATCACTATCCAGCCTTGTCCATTCATTTTCGAGCATGGCTATGGCAGAGGAGGCATCAGCTAGTCGGCTTGTGCTGCTTGAGTAGTTCTGTGGTTGAAATGTATGTTGAAAACTATCGATTTCAGTGAGGTATTGAGGTTGCACGGCCTCAGTCTCCCTGCTTTCATGTTCATGCTTTGTCCTTACAATGTCCAACAAGGCAGAAATGTAGCCTTTGGCAAATATTTCATCCGGCATAGCAGAGGGTGCCGTCTCTTCTCGCTGGTTTTTATTGCTTGGGTTCCTCTGTAGTTGTAAAGCATTTTGAAAACTATCCATTCTAATATCATAGTGAGGAAATTTATTTTCAGTTTTCACTTGTTCATTTTCCAGTACTGTCCTTGTACTTCCTGAAGAGGGAACGACGGGAAAGATATCTTCTAGCCGGTCTTTGTTGGTTTCCGACCTTTGAGGCCAAAGAGTATCTTGTAGTCTGTTAATTTCCACATCATAATGAAGATGTTGATCTTCATTTTCTGTTTTTTCACTTTCGTGCACTTTAGAACTTTGCCATTTAATATAGTCGTCTTCATGCGGCACAACAGCTGAAGTATCCAAGAGGCCGTCCCTACCTGCTTCCGCATGGGAAAGATCTGTCTTCGACTGCGTCTTTGATTCTTGCTGTTTCGTGATAAAAGTCGGTTCCTGGGACACAGATGGATCACCGCTGGTGATTTCCATTTGTACATTAAGCAGTAAAGCCAAAATGTAGCCTCTAGCAAGTATTTCATCAGGCATAGAAGAAGGGACATCAGGTGGTCGGCCTTTGCTGCTTTGATACCTTTGTGGCTGTAAGGTATGTTGAAAACTATGAAACTCAGTCTCATCAAGAGGACGTTTATCTTTATTTCCTGCCTTTTCACTATCCAGTATTGTCCACGCACTTTCGAGCATTGGTGAAACAGAAGAGGCTTCAGCTGATCGGTGTTGGCTACTTAGGTGCATATGTGGCTGTAAAGCATATTGAAAACTATCAATTCCCGTATTATGAGAAGGATGTTCAGTTTCAATTTCGGCTTCTTCTCTTTCCCTTACTACAGAACTTTGACCTCTAAAATAGTCATCTTCATTAGGCACAGTAGCTGTGAATTGCAAAGGGATAGCCCGACCCTCTTCTATGTCGGAGAGGTCTGTCTTTGATCGCTGCTTTGATTCTTCTTGTTTTATGATAGAGATTGGTTCCTTGGGCGCAGATGGACCACCGCTGGTGTTTCCCAATATTTTTATGTTCTCCAGAATGGCAGCGATATAGCTCTCAGCAAAAATTTCATCGGGCATGATAGAAGCGGTATCTCCTGAGCGGTCTTTGCTGCTCGGATACCTCTCTGGCAGTAGGATGACTTGGAATTGATCTGCTTCAATATCATAATGAATATATTTATCCTCAGTGTCTGTCTGCTCACTTTCAAGCGCTGCAGCACTTTGGCATTTCAAACAGTGGTTTTCATCAGGTCCAACAACTGTGCTCTGCAGAGGATGATACCAACCAGCATCAGTTTCTGTGAGGCCTATCTTTGACCCCTGCCGTGGTTTTTCGCCTTTTACACTAAGAGTTAGTTTTTCGTACACCGATGGGTCAATGGTCGTATTTGTCAACATACACTTTAAATCTCCCAGTAAAGTCGAAATTAGGTCGATTCGTGCAAGTATGTGATTGGATATACCTGCCTCTTCTTGTAGACCTTCGCCGCGTAGGATTGCGCGAGGCTGTAAATCGACTTTGGAACTCCCAGCACCGGAATCAATCTTAGGATATATTTCTTCTGTTTTTGTCTGTTCACTTTCTAATTCTGTCAAACTTCGCCAATAAAAAATGTCCTCCTCATCAGCCTTGTCATGTAAACGATCCATGGGGTTATCCATACCTGTCCTGTCTGTAAGATCTAACTTGGACTGATATCGAAATTCTTTGTGCTCTTTGCTGATAGTTAATGTGTTTGAGACAGATGGATCGTTGCTTATGTTTTCTATGACACTGTTCACAATTTCCACTGCAGAAGAATATGGCTCGTGGTTGGTATTTTCCATCATGATTTTTACCCTTTCCAGCAAAATAGAAATAAAGTTTTTTGCAAATATTTCCTCTTCGGATAAGCCAGGCGAATCATGGGCATATTTTTCGATGCTAGGTCTTTCAATCATTCTTACAATTATTGTCTCTTTATCTATATCGTTTTTTTTCTTATCCCTGTTCCCTTTCATGTCCCTATCCCTGTCTTTCTCTTTGTCACCATAATCGCAACTGTCAGGTTTTTGAAAGCCCTTTGGATCACCCAGGTTCCAGATTTCTTCATTTGTCCAGCTCCCCACCACGCTTGTCACCATTGCTCTAGGCGACTCATCGTCTTTCTTTTGTTTTTTCCCTTCATTTTTTTCTCTCCTATTATCATCATCACTATTATCATCGTCATTACCACCACTCCTGTTTTGGTATTGTTGATCGCTATGTCTCTCATTCTCTTCATCGAGAGGTATGTTTCTGTTGTTCATATGCTGAAGTAAATCCGTGTGTGAATCATCATCCGAGTCTCCAACGATTTTATGGAATATCCCAGATCTTCCATAAGATGTTCCTTCTTCAGCATCGTTGCCCGTCTCATCCCTTTCATGCTGTGGATCCATATTATCTTTGTCCTGCTACATTAACAGACGGGTGAAACAAAATGCAGCAATGAATCAACAATTCCACCCAATGCACGACTGACAACAGAATCCTTGATCATTTTTTTTTCAGAGGTATTACCCAAGTAATATTCATTGATGTACAATGAAGGCTACAAGAGTTCAGAGTTTACGTGAGACTTGAGATTTTAAAGTTTAAGAAGAAACAGGAGTAACTGATATACATTAGGCTGACAGAAACTGACTCTCCCAAAAGGGTGTTAACCGATACTGCTGATGCATAATGGATTAGTCAAGTTATTGCTGAGAAGTATATCGGGCGTGCTCTTCCGTTGTTTTGCTGCTACTACTGTTGCTGCGGTTGTTGTTGTTGTTGTTGTTGTTGTTGTTGTTGGTGGTGGTGGTGGTGGTGGTGATGGTGATGATGGTGGTGGTGGTGGTGTTTATTTGTTTATATAGATGGATAGATATTCTTATTTTATCCAAGTTTCTTAATAATATCCCGAGCACGGTCTTTTTTCGTAGATAGCACGAAGGTCGAACTTTCGAGGAAATATCAGTGATAGTATGTGCTGCTTAATGTAACTGACTAGCATCAGAAATCCAATGACGGTCATATAGAACCAAGCGAAATCCGACAAACGATCCAACAGTCTGTCCCGGTCTAGATCCGGCTGCTCCGTTTCCTCTTCTGATTCAAGGTCGTCAGGTTCACCTGAAAGATCAGGCTCATTCCCAGCCATGAACTGAACCCCTAGGACACCACTATCTTTGTAGCTGCCATCAAATCCAAAACCATCCAGGTTCATAGATTCTTGGTCTGTGGCCTGCAGGTTTGAGGGATACTGGGAACGGAGATTTATAGATGCTTTAGGAGAAGTTGAAAGACTAGTCGACGTGGGACGATCTACAGAAACACGTGGAGAAGTTGCAAACGGAATAATCGGGTCGCTGTATGAAGGCTCTTCGGGCACAGTTGAAGGACGAGCTGTAAAACTGCGGTTTAATGATTCCTGGGGTGAAGTTGAAGGACGAGTAGCAAAGCCGCGATGTACCGATTCGTGGGACAAAGTTGAGGAACGAGTGGCAAAGCCGCGATGTACCGACTCGTGGGGCAAAGTTGAGGAACGAGTGGCAAAGCCGCGATGTACCGACTCGTCGGGCAAAGTTGAGGGACAAGTAGCAAAGCTGCGATGTACCGACTCGTAGGGCAAAGTTGAGGAACGAGTGGCAAAGCCGCGATGTACCGACTCGTCGGGCAAAGTTGAGGAACGAGTGGCAAAGCCGCGATGTACCGACTCGTCGGGCAAAGTTGAGGAACGAGTGACAAAGCCGCGATGTACCGACTCGTCGGGCAAAGTTGAGGAACGAGTAGCAAAGCCGCGATGTACCGACTCGTCAGGCAAAGTTGAGGAACGAGTAGCAAAGCCGCGATGTACCGACTTATTAGGCAATGTTGAAGGATAAGATGTTGAAAAGCGGTTTACAGGCTCATTTTCGGACATATCTCGAAAGCTATCCTTAATACCAGATCTCTTTGGCCATACTTCCTCCGGTCCCGTACGCTGACGGAGTCTTCAGAAGGTGAGGTACGCTCTCTTACAAATTCGTTTTTCTCAGTAGTTTAATAACATTGGTGCTCTTCGCTGTCAATACATCTGATCTCATGCGTTGTATGATATCGGCATCCTGTGTTCTTCAACACGCAGGTAAGTTTGCTCACTTTTTCCGTCAGTAGTGCTCCTACACCACTGACCAGATGGTCTTTGCATAGGATAATTTTCAACATTCTGAATTGCACGTGATCGCAAGTGTATGTGGCACTTCTTCCTTTATATCTGCATGGACAATTTCCTGGTGCTTGCATAGAATGTCTTATTGAAGCCACAGTTTCATCACCGTGGAAGGCGTTTGTGTATGTGGCACTTCTGTTATATTTTGTCTTTACAGTTTTCTGACTGCGCAATGGAATGTCCTTTTGAAGCTCGGCATTAACACCACAGAATTATATATTTCTTGGACATTTTTCTCACTATATCTGTCGGTGCAACTTCCTGGTTATAAGGTGGAACATCCTGTTGAAGCAGCAGTGTCAGAATTATAGAAAGCACGTGCGCATGTGACACTTTTACTTCTATTTTCGTCTGAAACGGCCTCTGGTGGTACTCTGGGATGCATCATCGAAGAATCGGCTTCAGCACATGGCAATCATTTGTGTATGTGGTATTTATTCTATTGTAAAATCCTCAGGTCGTAAAATGGAGGATCTTATTTGCGAATAGAGCTCTTGAAACGAGAGCTAGGATCCGCCACGCACTCATGAGCTTCGCCTTGAAAACTGACACTAGTAAAACTTAAATTGTCTAGCCGGCTTCTGCAATTTGAGCACTTGCGAGTCTGACTACCATAAAATTAAATCTTCCTAGATGGTGGGCGTCGTATACACAACTCCTGTTCACACCTACGATAGTGGTGTTACCTGTCTTCTTTTTGCAAGCAGGGTTCTCGAAACAGGGCGTATGTCTCCAAGGGACGTTAAATGAAACCAAGGAACTGAATGCAAAGTCTTAAATACAAAATGCCTGGCCATTTAGGTATGCAGCGCTATCAGCACCAATAACTTCAAAGCGTACACGTTCTCGGAGAAGAAGCTTTCACAGCCAATGTTTTGTTTTAATCCTTGCTCATGTTCGGACTATCGGCATGAAATGCTCTTCTTTTTTCTCATCTGGTGGATATTTCGGCATCAAGTGTGGACACTGTACAGTTATTTTCTCCTCTGATATTCCTTGCTTCTCTTTAAGACACAGCTGCGGTCTTTCATGCTGCACTGGAGATCTTTTTCAACATTCAAGTCAAATTGTTTCTACTTGGAAAGCTCCTCCTGCTTTGCCTTTGCCAAGGATCCCATTACCTCTCTGTTATAGGCGTTAAAAAGCCCTGATTTGCTAACGATGACACAGTGATGTTTTACTCAAAGATTTGGAATGGATACGTTACTCTTGCCTCCAGTGCCTGTAGTTTCTCATGCCTTGCTGTTGCGAGGATCTGCATTGAGATATAAAATAAATGATCAGCTGTGATAACCAGCTCCAACGTCCTCTAACTAAAGAGCATATATTGGTTTTCCCGCCAAAAATACCTTTTTTTTTTTTTGCATATTCATGGTCTGTACGTCATTACTGTACATAAAAAATATCTACTCCCAGCACAATCTCCCTACGAAACTGTGAAAGTCCTTGATATACTTCTATAAATTACACAAGAATTTTGTTGAAGCAAAGAGCTAATTTCAAACAGAGAAACTCAACTTTCTCAAAAGCAGTTTTGGCAAAGATAAGTCCTTTTTTTCGGAGAACGCTAGAACTTATATTCATTTGATAGACGATCGTATGAAAGTTGTCCGTAATTATTGTAGTGATTCACTCTAGTGGCTTTGAAAATTATAGTATTTATACCAAGTAAAAAAGAAACAGATTTCACCTTTGGATTCTTCGTGTCCTCAAAACAGGTGGGACTAAAAGTGTTTTTTTCTTCACTTTTGTAAAGATTTCAAGAACAGATCAGTAATCTTGAATCAAACATAATACTACAAGAATTTAGTGTGACAACTTACACACTCTGTCGCTGTTTACTTAACGCAATGTATATCTATTTCTGTAGATAATGCCAGCCACCGGAGAAACTTAATTTACTTTTGATGGTAACAATTTCGCACTCATCTTTGCCTGCAACTAGTGGTTTATGGGTAGAGCTGTCTTTTGCCCTGTCTATAGTACTGTACTTGGTACATGTATTCCTCTTTCGCTTGCTATGCTACAAATTTCATAGTCATGGCATCAGTCATCATTATTTTTGATTGTGTAATAGTATTGTATGTAAGAATAGCTCATATTAAAGGCATTTAACGGTTGCTTTGGGTTTTCACGATGATTAGCTGATTAGCTAAATAAGCCCAGGTAAGCAATACTGAGGTAAATTAACTTACCTGAGTATATATTAATCATAACTTGAATGAAACTTATCTCGGTTTGTCTCACCAAAACGTCGAGGAACTACCAACACTTGCATCGAATATCAAGAATTTACTATGAAACTTTGACTAAGGCAGCCGACTCGAACAGCGATTCGAATATCATGCGCAGCGTTTTAGACTTTCCACTGAAGCTTCCGTTCCTAGCTGGTTTATGATTATGTCCTGAAGTTGAGGTGATGCGCCCATGAAAATTTCGAGATCTGATACATAGGCTGTGAATCTACACTACATGCCTCACTGTTTAATCCACTGCATTGATTAATGACACTTAGTCTGATCTGTGGATGGCCACGGTTATACTTTGATCCCTCCCAACGTTTGGGGGCAACTATTAACTGAAATTTTCTATGGTCTCAGCGAGTCCACTCATAGGTGTAGATCTAGGTCTCTCATCTTACTTCTTTCACATCTTTGGAAAATAGTGCCCAGGACTTGTCGGAAATGCTGCCTCAGCTAAGACGCCATAGAAAATTTAAAAACTTGAATGGGATTCTTGGATAATTCGAAAAACAAAGCGCAATTTTTTTTTCTTTTTACGAAACGCCTTTCGCTATGGCTCAATTCAGCAGAGCTGTTTCGAAATTTTACTTTGAATCCCGTTTCTGTTTATCCTAAGTGAAGCATACGCTAACCTTAAATAATATGCCAGGTAATTGATAAATCCTTCAAAACACCTATTTGAAAAACACGAAAGATCCACTCACGGTTGCTAAGTTTTACAATAAAGTGAAAACGTGTATTCTTTAAAAAATTGCTTTGTGCGAGGACAAGTCGCTTTTAGAATGCCAGTCTATGCGTGATATGAACGCCCAACAAGCAAACTGTTAAAAGTGGAGAGAAGGCTTATCTAATTTTAAAATTCTTTTTTTATATTGTTTTTAGAGTAACGGTTTGCAGATTTCGTTTGCTTGCCTTTATAACCGAATGCGATTATTTCCTGAAGACTTTATCAAGTGAAGGAATAAAGAATTGATCAAAGTAGGATCATCAGACCTAACACTACGAAGCGGTATAAAGGCAACAGATGACGAAACAAACAGCTCGACTGACTTTAATTCATAAAATATCTAAATCTTGAATGGAAGGGTCCATAAGACAAAAACATTTTTTTATGCCAATTCGATGAGAGTAATTTGAATTTCAAGAGCTGAAGCTTTATTTAGGTCACGCTTTGAGTAGAGAGTAACTGCAGGCCTACACTATCTTTGATGTCGCTTTCAATAACCTTTACCAGGCCTATTAAAATTTTAAAATACTATGGTGCGCAAAGTTAGTGGCAAAGAAGTTGTAACACTCGCAATGGGCGTTTCGGTCTAAACCTCGACTAGGATCAGTCCATCAAACAAAAATTCCTCAGAGATTCCTCATGTCTCAAAATACAGTCATTACCTCCCCACCAGATTTTACATAGACCTATATACTTAAGATAGACTAATGATTACAGTGACGAGACTTTTTTTTTCTAAAAGTTGAGATCCTATTATATCTTTTCGAGTAGCAACCTCTTCCTTTAGTTCTATGTACATTATTCTTGAGACACAAAATTTGACATGGTTTCGTGGTACGACAGAAAACAGCAAAATATTTCTTTATGTAATCTATTATCCACAGGAGCTCATGTCGGAATATTACACGCACAAGTTCAATCACTTCACTAAATGTCTGTAATGGAAAAGCTAGAGTTCTTTTCGGACATGAAGTTATGTCCAGCTTTTGAACCAAGCATTGTCAGCGACAAAAAACACTAAAACTGATTTTTTTCCCCTTCAATTATAGCCCAGTAAGCTCTTTCGGACTGAATAGACTGAATTCTATAAACTCATACATTACCCCGCATTCACCAGTAGGGATGACTTTCAAAGAATTGTCTTTCTAGATGCAAGTTTACGAAAATGAGATAGTTTTTTGCTTATATTGTAAAAGTTAGATTTTAGCGCTCATGACAGTTATCGGGGCATTGCACTTAAGCGACAAAAAGTCCATCTGACAAAGTGCATGTACATCTAACCCGTTAATTAAGCATACGTGTCCCGAGAGGAACAACACTTTGGTTATTATCGTTATTAATAAAGATTCTAGATGATCCTCGCTATTAACAAAGATTCCATTACGATAAAATACCTCATACACATCAGTTGCTCGCGAGTTTAGGAGCTGTTTGCGCAAAATAGAAATGAACTCGCGTAACAGATAATGATGGGCCGAGAATGAGACAATACCAAGCCTGATTTTAATATTGATAGGCTGCTGTCGTAGGGGAATCGACTAATCTCTGTTTGAAGCGTAGAGTCCCTATAAATGCGGGAAGCAGTAAGGGCTGGAGACTAGACGACCCTGCTGATTGCTGAGGATAGACCGAAAAGACTACGAGGATCTTCTTCTGTTGTTGCTACTGTAGACTACAGTTTGACTGTCAGACATCAGCTACTTCCGAGACATCATGTATTTTTCACTACCTCTTGGGGTAAAACTGTCTACATTTTTATCTGCCGCTGGTTACAGAAGTCTTTCTATTTTCCTGTTGCTTGTGGCGTTGCTGTGCTCTCTTTCTTTTTACATCCTGAATCCTTCTCTCTTTCCTTTCTGTCTATTCTTCCACTTGTATATTATTTTTTTGTTCATTATTGTTTTCCTGCTTTATTTTCCTCTACCATACATGACTCTTGGCCCGTATTTTTTTTTTATTTTGGTGTTCCTGACAATTATTTCTGCCCTAGAAATGATCTCTTTTTTTCTTAAATCTTAAAAATCCTGGCATTTTTGTTCTTCACAATAAACTGCTGTTATTTTTGCTCTTTTTTTTTCTTTACGTGAGGATCTTGAAATCTCCATGATTTTTTTTTCAGTCTGTCTAATAATTTTGATAACTTCATTTTTGTCAACAGGTTGTCTTTCTATCTTGGAGAAGTTGGTAGCTTCTTATATCGTGGGCACATTATATTCTCATCCATCTGATCCAGACAACTTTTCGTTTTGTCCGTAGATGGTTTGTCTTAAACTTTCGATCCCGACAGCTTTTTTTCCTCATCATCGCATGTTTCTTTTCCCTCTTGCAAATTCTGTCAGCTTCCTTTCTCCTCCAGTAGGCTTACACGATTATTCTTACCTGTTACTTTTTAAAAACTTGGACTACTGAAAACTTCATTCTTCGCCAATACACTTTGTGAATCTATATTGCAGGTTCTAGCGGCTCCCTTCTCATCATTTACCCGTTTGTCTTTTTATGTTGAACATCTTGACAGTTTCTGTTTTTGTTAATGGATCAATATTTCTGGTCTAAAGTTTCGGGTCTTAACATATTTTCTCTTGCCAAAAGATGTTTTTCAACAATCTTAACCCACCTTGATAGTCTTTACGAACAATAAATGTTCGTTCAGCAATACACAGGTGTTCTTTATTTTGCAAATCATAACAGCTTGCTTCTTTGGATGCAGGTCTTTCCTTTACCTGGCAAATCATGACAATTCTTTCTTTTACTAAAACATTTTTGTTCTTAGAGCCATCTTCTGCTGGGCGATCTTACAAAAAGCCAAGTCTTTTACACACACACACACACACACACACACACACACACACACACACACACACACACANCGCACGCACGCACGCACGCACGCACACACACACACACACACACACACACACATACATACATACACACACACACAGCTTTCTGGAATAGTACATGAGAGTGTCCTTGAGATTCTGAGATTTGAGATTCCCGAGAACCTCCAATTTCGGCAAAATCTGAGTTTGATTTATTACTGCCATATCGAAACAGCTTCTGTATAAATTTGAAGCTATGCCAGCACACCAGCAGCACTTGATTTTGTCCTGTTTTCACGCATTGCTTGCTACAACAGACATGTTTTAAAAAATCACTTTAAGCACAGGTAAACTGTTGTCTGTGTCTTGATTGATTATAATATTTCCATGTCATTCTTGAGTTAAACAAACTTTTGATAAAACACTGTTTTGGTTCCTGGAGCCAATGTGGACAAAGCGCGTAGCGCTTTGAATAGTCGGATATCAGTGATGTGTAAAATTGCTAAGAACATAATGCAAAGTATGTTCAGTATACAAGACATTCATTATATACTTTATGTAGAGAGAAATTTATGGAATTACAAGTGTTAGGGTGTCTCTATTCATAAAAACATTGAAATCATGATTTGCATATGGATGATAGTACAAACTCAACGATCCTCTGACTCAGCACTGCATACAGCATTCTCTTTTATCTTGCAGATCCTGGTACTGATATCCCTGTCCGGACACGTCTCTGGACGTACCACGGAGCAAGCAGGTATGCATTATTACTATGGTCACCACTTTCACCATAATCATTTTCCACGTAGCATCAAGGTCATTGTGTTCGTCGTCATCATCATCATCAGTTTATTTTAGTATTTTAATAATTAAGAACGTTGGAACAGACGTAAAAATGTGTTTCCACAGATAAATAAAATAAATTTAGTATTGCAAATTTGCGACCTGAAATGGTCTTCTTCACACAAAACACTGATCATATTCACCACCATACCGTCATTGCTATTACTACCACAACCGCCAATATCACCATCATCGTCTTCGCTGCAGGCATCACCGTTGTCACTGTAATCAGTATGAATGGAAATTCATTGCACAACCCCTTATTGCCATTGCCGCTGTTGGTGTTTTTTTCGGGGGGGGGGGGGGGNGGGGGGGGGGGGGGGTGTAATAAGTTTTGCAATTTTATGATAAAGGTAATAATGACGTGATTTATAAGTCTCTTTTCAAGGCAAAAGTCTGCTCATTTTTTTATCATTACCCCAGCTGGCAAAATCACTTAACGCCTCTCTTAATTACCTAGTTTACGTTATACTGCCGCTGCCATTTTACGGGCAACAAACACTTGCATTTGATAAAGACTTTCCTCCCAAATCTTTGCCTTCCACCCAAGCATAACACGCTAACATCAATATGATTTCACCAGACTAGATCATTCAGAAACTTTCCTAGCTATTTTGTACTTGGTGAATATCGACAGCGGCTGCCATTTTACAGACTCTGGTTAGTGGCATTTAAACTTTTTCAGTCACTTTTCTCTCTCTTTCTCTCGTTATCTCTACCCCTAATCACTTACCACTCCTATCCTCAACATTCATCCTTTGAATGTTTTCAGAAGGGGAGCTGATTGGAATAGCCACAGGCCATTTGTACTACATAGATTCATTGACTGGCGCTTCAGAAAGGTGAGCAAATCGGGTGTGCTTTGTGGTCATTGAAAAGTCACGCCCAACGTTCTGCAAGTCGATGTGTATAATATACCATTTTATATTAACATTCGATCACCGCATTATGAGGGTTAAGACGACGTCACGCGCTTAACGACCTCCTCTCCCCTCCCCACATTACCTCCAAATACCAGCAAAAGCTGAAGATTGAAGGGGCTCGTGCCAGGAAGGTGCTCAGCCATTTACAGCAAATCCCTTTGAGTTGAAGTGATTTGAAGCCAACTTAATGATTAATCAGTTGGGACGGGCATGTGGGGAGGCTGTCGAATTTTGCAGCCTAGTGTCAACTTATCAGACAGCAGACAACGCACGCAACGGGTATTATCCGTGATAATAGGTCATGCAGCCAGCGGGAGGCTTGACCAGAAGCGCTTCGCGATACTAGAGTTAATATTTGTTTGGTTGTTTGTTGGTTTATTTGTCTATATCTGAAGACTCTAAATATACTCAGAGGCAAAAGAAACGCGAAACATTAATAACGAAAAGAGTGCACTAAAATTAACAACGGTTTATCATAGTTTGTAAGTGAAATTTAATTTAATTTTTCAAATTTCAACACTCGTAAGCGTGTCAGTGGATGAATGTTTCAGTAATTGTTTTACGTCACTGGGTTGAGTCTATGACTTTGACCTTGGAGCATAAAGTCAATACCGCGTGTGACCTCCGTTGGCTGCAATGACAGCTCTGCATCTTCGTGTCATAGAGCCGACTAGAGTGTTGATTTGTCCATTTGGGATCTGCGCCCACACATGGCCAATGGCTGCAGCCAGTTGAGGAGCTGTGCGTGGTCGTGGTCTCAGCTGGTTGAGCTCTCTCTGGATAGCATCCCAAACGTGTTCTATGGGGTTGAGGTCAGGCGAACGGGACGGATGAGGCAAAAGATTGATGTTGTTCTGCCCCAGAAACTGTTGTGTTGCACGGGCAGTGTGAGGTCTCGCATTGTCTTGCTGAAAAAGAAAGTTTTGATGCCTCTGGAAAAAGGGCACCACATGAGGCTGAAGAACTTGGGCGATGTATCGCTGAGCTGTGACCCAATTTCCTTGTCCACGACCCAGATTCTGGAAGACGACTGGTCCAATCCTTTGATTCAGGGCGATTGCTCCCCAAATCATGACGCTTGCACCTCCCCAAGGGTCTCTCTCTAGGACGTTGGCATTGGCGTAGCGCATCAGGTCTCTGCGCCACACACGGATGCGTCCATTTGCAGGGTCAACGCAGAATCTGCTCTCGTCTGTGAACAGCACTCGTCTCCACTGTCTATTCCTCCAGTTGACGTGCGCCTGAGCCCATTGAAGGCGGTCACGGCGATGCCGAGGGGTCAGAACTGGTCTACGACATGGCCTCCTGCACTGGAGGCCCGCAGCTTGCAATCTCCGCCTCACGGTTCTGCTACTCAGTGCTCGTCCAGTTCTTCCGATGGTGTTCCGGGCGGTCTCAACGGCTGTCTGGAACGGATCTACCCGGTTCTGGCGCACGATGAGGGGGTCCTGGGCAGCAGTTGTCGCCCTTGGTCTACCACTTCTGGGGAGATCCCTGGTGGCATTGGTGGCTCGAAACCGGTTCTGCAGTCTGTAGATGGTGGACACGTGGACGCCTAGAGCAGTTGCCACACGATCAACTGAGTCACCAGCCTGCAGCCGTCCAATGGCCCTCTCACGGTTTTCCGGTAAAAGTCTTGGCATCTTGATACTGCTTTCTGTTTCAACTGAATCTTACATTTCGAGGCTTCGAATTTATAGGCCACGCCTACGTGACCTCATGAGCACAAACTCAGAAATCGAACGATGTTACAAGTGAGTACCCGTGGGCTGTTTTCATTGTTTACTTGTTTGTGGCGTAAGCGACCAATCAAAACACTGAAGTGCTCGAATGAGGTCGCTTTAGAGGGTTCAGACCATTGCTCAATAGGATATGTAAATAGTACTCACATTTGGAAACTTTTATTTGCTCTGTTAGCACGATGGACATTTCGCGTTACTTTCGCCTCTGAGTATAGTTATGTCCTCGTCGATCCGGTGCTTCACAGGCTCAGGCGTCGCCATGTTGAAAACGCCGATGAACGTCATAACATCCGGTTGGAGCTGAGGTCAGAGGGCAGAATCTTGGACATGGCCCTGAAGCAAGGCTCGGTGTGGACTAAGGACTCCAAAGTCGTGGCCAGGCATGGAGACTACGTGGAAGAGATACCAGTAGAGATTGACTCAGCTTGTTTCCTGGCAGGACCTTTGACCTCTGAGGATGGTGTTGCCAGTTTGAACTATTGCGAAGGCGTGGTAAGTTAAAAATAATGTTCGCTTTTTATTTATTTATTTATTTATTTATTTATTTATTTATTTATTTCATCTTTTCAATCATTTCTCTTCAAAAAAAAAAAAGATCGTCTTTGTGGCTCACGATCTGCAATGGTCTCACAAAATTTAGAAACTATTTTTGACTTTTAAAGTTTGCTTATTCTTTATATGTATAGTCGACCCTTTCAGCCATTTTGGCCAGAGTTTTGAAGGCCAGCGGGTATGTAGTTCTTCTAGCCTCGTGTACAATCTAACTGAACGAAAACACTAAAAAATACGGGTACATGGGTAGTCTGAGACTTCCAGTGTAATTTTAAACATGATGCCTTCAAGTTTCTGTTGGTTTGTTGTTGTTTTTTTTCTACAGCTTACGGCCACAGGAAGTCAGATTCTGGTACTAAGTGTATCTCTTTCTTTTCTTTGTCCACAGTCTGGAGTTATTCACACCCGTGACGTGGACTATCTCATCGACAGCATCGCGTCCAGTGACGACGATGAAGAAGAAGAGTTCCCCGAACTGACCGTCCAGATGCTGACCCCCACCAACGACTACACGCCCCTGCAGAACGATGACCACGACGACGAACACTGTGAGATGCACGAGGATGGTGAAATCTGCGAGAGAGATGTCGCCTACAACGACACGGAAGACGATGGTCAAGATAATGAGGTCATGGTGGCCAAAAGAGGCAAGAATATTTGAATAATATTGGACGTCAAGAGCAAAAGTTATGTTTTATATTTCTGTTCCTTATCGAGAGAATTAATATAGGTGTCACTTTAAAAGATTAAACCTAAGCAAAAGAAGGTTTACTTTCGTCCCTATAAATCATTTTTAATCACTATTGCTATTACAATCTATTTCTATCCTTCGGCCATTCATCTTGCCAGTGCTGAGGTGTCAGGGGGCAAACGAAGCAAAAATGTTTAGATACTAATGGACACCGAGAACAAGTTATATTTTGTGCATCTTGTCCTAATGAAGAGGATCGAAACAGATCTTACCTTAAAATAATAAAACTACGCAAAAGAAGATTTAATATCGTACAGGTTATTATAAGTACTAATGTATATACAGTCAAGTAAAGCCAAAGCTAAGATTTCAAAAGAAGTAACTCGACCCAGCATAATATGGCCAAATTTATCGAATACTTAGCAAACTCTTTGCGTGTCGCTAAGTTAAGATCAGTATGCAGTTAACTTCTCTGTTTTGATGTCCATTCTTGACTAACGTTTCAATGGCAGTATTTTCATGTACTTATTCCTTTAAGTCTTTTCCTGATTATCCCCTATCGCTTCATTCTAGTCCATTACATTTGATTGTTGTTGTTGTTGTTGTTATTATTATTGTTGCTGCTGTTGTTGTTACTGTTGCTGCTGCTGTTATTGTTGTTGCATCTGTTATTATTGTTGTTCTTGCTGTTGTTTCTGTTGTTGTTTTTGCTGTTGCAACCGCTGCTGCTGCTGTTGTTGGTGGTGGTGGTAGTGGTGCTGCTGCTGCTGCTTTTGTTGTTGTTATTGCTGCTGCTGTTGTTAGGTTGTTTTTGCTGCTGCTGCCGCTGCTGCTGTTGTGGTTGTTCTTGTTGTTGTTGTTGTTGTTGTTGTTGTTGTTGTTGTTGTTGTTGTTGTTGTTGGTGTTGGTGTTGATGGTGGTGGTGGTGGTGGTGGTGGTGGCGTTGTTTCGTCGAATTCATTATACGATACCCCCTCTGCAAAGGATGCTTAACTGTTCGACTGCTGAGTAGAATTGCGAGGCCAGATAGGGAAACTGTCTCTGGAATGGGAAGTGTGATCTCAATGACGGTGAAGCGAGAGTTCTCGAACTCTATCTGCGCCCAGGGCCGGACCTTTGGCTGGCAGGGTCAAGAAGTTTACGCCAAAGGAGGATGTCGCGCGGACTTCGAAGTTTGTCTTGGAGGCCAGTCGTCAACCGGAAGCGGGGGGTCATCGGGAGGTCAGACGGGCTCTGGGTCAGGGTCACAACAGAATGGTACGTAACTAATATTAACTCTAACAAGAGACAAGACGCAAAGGTCGCCCCATCGTGCATTAAATGTTTGAAGCTGAGCGTCGGTACAGACAGGCAGAGTACGTACTGGATGATTGATGACGCAATTTAGTAGAACCCGTTTTTGGCGAACGCCAATCGTTCGTTATAGAACTCGGTTGTTTGAGACTGGTGATCTTCTTAGGCAGGTTGAATTGTTTTGGTTCCGATGTTCATTAGTTTAAATGGTCTCCAACCTACTGTATCCCGCTCACAGGCTTGGACTGTCATTTGCCATGATAAAAAGACAAATCGTTTTATTTAAAACATACCTCGAAGAAAACTTTTATAACCCTATCTTCATCAGCAAAAATCCAAGAATAGTCCAAAAGACAGTCGCCACATACAATGTGTCCATTGGTAGCTATCTATAATGTGTCCGTACAATAGCTATCTATCCATATTTGTAATGTGCCCCTTTAATATGTCCAGTGCTGGCTTTCTATACAATATGTCCAGTGGTAATTATATTCCATATTTGTAATATGTGAATACAATATATCCGGTGCTAGCTTCTTTTTTTTTTAAGCTCAGACTATCTGTGAACATTATGTCTTCCTGTTATCGTGCTCTTTTTTAAATAAATAATGGTAAAATTAATAGATAAATGAGAAATAAAATACCTATAATATATATATATTATATATATAATATATCATATTATATTATATTATAATATATTATATTATATATTATATATATTATATAATATATTTTATATTATTACTGAAAATAAAATAGGAAAAAGAGTCAACAAGTAAATGTGTCAAAACATTAGATAAATATTTGTAATGTGTCAATACAATATGTCCAGTGCTAGCTTTCTATCCATATTTGTAATGTGTCAATACAATATGTCCAGTGCTAGCTATCTATTCACATTTGTAATGATTTTTACAAAGGATAATAAGGATCTGAATCTGAAATTGTGTTTCATAATATCTGCGACACGAAAAATGGCTGTCGCCGTCGCATTAGGAGGTATCGCTTCTTTAGCAGTTGATCATAGAAATTGTGAACGGCAAATGGCAGCCAAGTCGGAACAATGATTGTATGCATAATCCTTATGTTAACTAATCTATTGCGTTAACCAGGGTGAAAACTACTAATGTTTTGGGAGTTTCCCATGCTAACCGCAATGCGTTAAACAATACAAGGATTATGCATACAGCCACAGGTTCGACTTCATTTGTGCGTGATCTGTGACCGTTTATATACTCCTTGCGTTAATTAACGGATTGCAGTAACCACGGAAAACACCGGAAATATCAGAAGTGTTCACCATAGTTACAACAATGTGCAGATTAACTCGGGGATTATGCAAGTGGCCAACGAGTACGACAAAAAAAATGTGTTCTCGGGAAAGGTAATAAAATTAATTTCTATCGATGTGTTCCTTATTTTGTTTGATTAACAGCTGACGGAATCGCTGCTGAAGTCGGCGTCTGGGTTGACCAGTACTTCGCAACTTATTTGAAATCCCAGGGCAAGAGCAATGATCAGGCCGTGGTAAAATTCATGATCAACAAATGGAACACGGTAAGCCTGGAGAAGCTGTGGTAAATCTAAAATCATAGGTGTGGATGTGCTCGTTAATACGTTCAGAACAAACATGACAAAGCGACGCTGTAACTGAGTCCTTTCCATCATAAATTAACCGTCCACACCTGACTACCTAGCTGAAATGGAAAGCTAAGTTATACTAGCGCTTCTGGTTTAGATGGTTAATGAATGGGAGTTAAGAGGTTGGAAGTTTAAAGGTTTCTTGTTGGGCAACTTCAGTACAGCTCGGTTGCTTTAAAATGTGGTCTAAGACTGGGAGTCCGAGGTAAGAATTGATATGGGAAGAGATTAAAAATACGATGTGTTCACCGTCTCCTATTGTTAATAAGTTCATCTGTCTATTCCATTTTGTATCTGGTTATGTTTTATGGCAGCACTAGATCTTGCAGACATAGCACAAAGAACGCTGATACACTTGTAAAACAACACCCACTATAATCTGTATTGTTTATTTAATTCAAAGTTCAACAATTTGAAGAGTTTGTAGACTAATATAAATAGGGTCTGTAATTGCACACTCCATTGATCTAGACTAGGTGCAAATCTTTTATCACAGCTTTTAAAAAAAAAAAAGTCGCGTGACACAAACTGACGTGCAGGGAGTAGTGTGTCAGACACGCACCGCATAAACTATTGTTCGACATGGGTTTTTAAATTTCAACAGTGCCAGTGGTGAAATTATGATACCTAAATATTTGATGGAGCATTAGCAAGTAATATCCATTTGCTAATATGTGCCAAATTTCAGCCGCATAAAATTTGAAATGTAGATGTTATTGAACTTTGAAATTAAGTAGGTTGTTTTGTTTGTTTGTTTGGGTTTTTTTGAGGGGTGGGGGGTGGGGAGGGAGAGAGGAGACATGGAATGCATATATGTATATTTAATGAGGGTAATGATTTTAGTTTTTACAATTGTTAATTTTGTCCACAGGTTGCCCAGGTTTATGGAAAGAAAGCTGATGTTGGAGTAGACTTTGATATTCAGCTTAAGTACGTTGAGGTGTGGTGGAAAAACCCAGTAAGTTGGCTTTGTGGCTAGAACTGACTCACTGGCTTGCTGGCAGAATAAGTAAGGTTAACAGACTGCGTGCCTGACAAACAGAATACAACTTGTGTTGACAGTAAGTTATTCAATAGAAAGATATCTGACTGACTGGCGATCACAGACTTTGGTTTCTTTGCTGTGATACATTTCTTACTCTAGAGTCAAATTGGAACACAACATTTGAGAGACAGCCCGACCTAGATCAGTATTTAGTCCTATCGAGGAAGCTGACTGGCTGCCACGTTTGAAACATTCGCCCCTATAGGCTGCCACAGGTCTCTTACCTCCGGGTTTATTTATGAATGTATGTCAATTCCCCAGGGTTTCTACGCCAGCGTCCAAGCAAATCAGGTCATGGGCAACCATCTCAATGTATTCTGCCGCAACACAGCTGGGAGTGGAGACTACGACCACAGAATGCTCTACACCATGTAAGAGACAGGGTTGGGCAGAACTGAGATCAGATGAACGCAGTTCGTGAACTAAAGTTCAGTTCTGATGATCTTGATTTGAGCTTAAATAATTATTTTGGACTAACTGATCTGGATCTGAAATGCAGCTACTGTGGGTACTTAGTCTGAACTTTAATTCTCTTCTTAAATTTCAGTTCAGTTCACATCTTTCTCGAAAATGAGACGCGAATGCAAGTTTTAAAAACCAAGAGGACTGATCTGATCTGGAAACTATTTAGTTTTCATGGGAACTGAGCTAAACTGGATATTGGGCTTTTTCCCCTTAGTGAACCGACCTTCATCTGAACTGACTATTTTTAGTGAACTTGCCCAACTCTGATAAGAGGGTTACAGATTGTGTTCATTTTACATACCTTTCAAACGGATTTGTGTTTCTGCGAATATAGTTTTCAGGGAATGGTATAGCCATTTGTTGGGAAGGGTATGCAGTAAAGGAGGAAAATGTTTCAGGCGATTTGGATGATACCAAAAAGAATGGAAAATGATAATTTACCATGCTAACAATAGCAGAGTAATGATAGTAACACTACCAAGACTTTCACGGTCTGGCTTTGAAAATGCTTCAAAAAACAAAAAACTTCCAAACTTTTCTCACATAATCACCATGTCCTGCAAAGCAATACAGCTTTATTTGGTATTCCAAACACGTAAGTAAGCTAATGCTTTTTCCTTGAAACTGGTCATGACATGTGCAAAACAGAGAAAGGAAAATTGAAGTTTTGTTGTTGTTGTTTTTTTTGGACAGAGCAAACAAAGTGTGACACATAGAATCATAGTATAACCAGAAGAACCTTGAGGTGTTTGTGAAGTCACAAAATGCATAGCCTAGAGGCATATATTAAGAAAAATGCATTCATACGATTTTCGGTGGTAAATTTTTATAGCTGATTTGGAAGATAGTGGATTGCACTGCAGTACCTCTCTTCCATTTCCCTATTGCACGTACTGACCAATGATCAAGCCTTGCACACTTTTATGAACTGGCCGACAGCGTAAATAGAATATAAAATAGAATATCTAGGGTTTTTGTTCTGCCAAATTAGCATGGTGGCCGCTTATCTCTTGCTGAGGACAACGAGCTCATAAAATCCCTGCCTTTTTGAAATCTGCCTTTAGACTAGCATTCCCTGCTGAGAAATCGGCACTTCAATCATTTGTTTATTCGTGCTGTACTCTTTTTTTGCTGTACTCTTTACTTTTCCCCTTTCTCTTCTCCTCTTTCCATTTTCCCTCATCTCTCTGAGTCCTCGGTCAACACCACATTATCAATTACAAGTTCATTTTTTTTTTTTATTTTTGTCTCTTCAGCAATGTTGGCGGGAATGTCATGGGTATTGCTTACGTCGGCGGAATCTGCTCAAGCACCACTTCCTGCTCTGTCGTCAGATCTAAAACAGACAGGGTCCGGGTAGAGATTCACGAATTCGGACATAAGTAAGTTGGTTGCTAGACCCATTCACGAATTCGAACACATGTAAGTTGGTTGCTAGACCCATTCACGAATTCGGACATAAAGAAATTGATTGCTAGACCCATTCACGAATTCGGACACAAAGAAGTTGGTTGCAAGACCCAAGCACGAATTCGAACACGATTAAGCTAGTTGCCAGATTTCTGCACGAATTCGGACACACGTAAGTTGGTTGCTAGACATTGCTTCAACCCATTCTGGAATTTGGCTCCGAAAGAGCCAAATGTGGCAGTCTTGTATAAATTAGTATCTTAAGACAGAGACTCCAGTCTGTAGCAGATGGATTGAAGCTTCGTTAATAGTAAGCCTATGAATATCCTTTTCCTCCTCCTCAGCATTATCACTGTTTCTTCATTTCTACTTTCACTCCTGATAATTCACTGATAATGTGTATGTGGAATATAATAAAGAATTTCATCGAGTATAACTTTGAAACGTTTCAGCGGTAGTCTACACCTTCTTCATTAGTTCTTGGATAATGTAACACATCGTTACCCTTATTCCACTTTTTCCTAAATCATTTTCTGAGGTTTTGAGAAATTGAGCCCTCTCAACCTGTTGCTCAAAGCAAAACAGATGTCGTTTAGCTTGTGAATTTAGATAAATTTAATCGGTTAAAATTTTACATCGATTTAATAGGATAAAGAAGAGAAATGGAAGATCACTAATATAGACAACTCATATCATCACATAAATGTCTTAGGCAAATGTGGAATGGGCGAAACATGTTGTGAAGACAACACAGACAGACAGATCAAAAGTGCTCATCATCATCATCATCGTCGTCATCATCAGTTTGAGCAGTCGGGAAGTGTGTTAGGGTCACGGGTGAGCACTATGCTAGCAGGGAACATATTTAGGCAGTAGGTATTTAAGAATCAAATTGCTGTGAAGTTAGCGTCCCTGTAATGTAGTGGTAGCATGTTCAGACTTGCAAGCTGAGAGATGCTGGTTCGATTCCCGACAGGAACAGGAAATTTCTAGTGTAGGTTTTTTTCGGCCCAAATTCCGATAATTCACAGTAATTTGGTAAAATCCCTGATGGCACCCTTCCTTAAAAAATAATATGTAACATCAGACTGAGCTCACATTCCTCCCCCTTAATAAAGAGAGAAATCGATACTATATACCTTGCCACCTGCTTACATCATCATCATCAACACCACCACCACTATCATTATACTCTTCATGCCACAGTCTCGAGAGGTTTTTATATTTTTGGAACCACTATCACTATCATCATCATCATCATCATGAGCCTGCTCATCAGCTCCAGCAAAAGCATTAACATAGATGCAACAATTGTCATCGCCAGCCTGGGTTTCCCCCACCAACCCCAGATGGAGCCGTGTGATGGCGCTGGATTCATGGGCTGGGACAACACCTACAACTTCCCTGACTGCTACCGGAGAAATCTGCTGAAATATATCAAGTAAATCTATCTTAGAAACTTCAACACTTTCAATAGATCCCCCTTCTCTTCTCCACCCCCTCCCCCCAGTCAATTTTTATTACGTTCAGATTTAAAACACCCTCTTACCGTCACGCAAGCTTTATTTTATTTATTATTATCTTGTTTCGCCAATCCCTTCACTTCTCTGTCTGTCACTTCCTCTCTCTTTTTCTGCCTCTCGCTCTCTCTCTCCCTCTCCTTTCCTCTCTCTCTCTCTCTTTCTCTCTCTCTCTCTCTCTCTCTCTCTCCCGTTCCCTCTTTCCTTCTCTCTCTCCTCAGTCTATTGTATCTTCTTTGTTCAGAGAGATCGATAGACCATCCGGCAGACGGACCCAACCTCTTCTTATGATACTGACAATAAGACCGACACCGACCACTGTCATGATGATGATGATGATGATGATAATGATGATGATGTGGTTGGCTTATGCCTAGATGAATAAACTTGAATAAACTTGATATATTATTTCATTAAAAGTTGATCCATGTGGGGTTGAAGTAAAATAGTGTTTTATAATTAATTTCACTTACTTTACAGTCATGATGATGAGGATGAGAATGATAACGATGATGGTGATGATAATGATGATGATGATGTTGATGATGATGACGATGAAATTGTGTCTGGCAGTTGATACTTTTTTAATGACAATAACATCTATGGAAATGATACTGCTGATGATAACGAACATAACTGTGCACATTTTTCTATTCTTTCCTAAATAAGATTATCGTCCAGGAGTTGTTTGTACAAAAACAACGTGAACAAGGGAAAGCTGAACTGAATAGTAAGCATTCATTCATTCATTCATTCATTCATTCATTCATTCATTCATTCATTCATTCATTCGGTTGGTAATTCCTTCACTTTGTTTTTTTGTTTGTTCATTCATTCCTTTGTCCACTCACTCACTCACTCACTCACTCACTCACTCACTCACTCACTCACTCACTCACTCACTCACTCACTCACTCACTCACGTTTATTTTGTTTTTTCGCAATTTCAATGTATTTCTAGCAACATTCAAGATAGGGTGCTCAACCTTTTCAGAGAGCCCGCCAATTTTGTGTTGTACTAAAATTTTGAGGGCGGCATCTAAAAAATCGGTTCATTTTTCATCTGAAATACCTGATCCTGAATAACATAATATTCGCGGGCCTCTTACGCCAGTACATCCTGGGAGCGCCATATCTATTTTGACCAGCAAGCAACCATTAAAGCGCTTAGGCGCTCCAGATTATTTTGGCTGCAAGCGACTTCTTAGGTGCTTAGGTAAATCATACCTATTTTAGCCTGCAAACCGCCTTAGGCGCCTAGGCACGCCACGTCTCTGTTGACGTTCAAACCTCTTGCTTTCCGTTAAGGCTATTCTATTTAACCTGCAAGCCACCCGTTGGACTCTTAGGCGCGCCACATATGTTCTGGCCTGCAAATCATCTGTTTAAGCACTTAGCAGCTACCATGGCTATTTTGACCTGCAAACCTTTCGGTGAGTGCTTGGGCGCGTCCATGGGCGCGTCACATCTCTTTTGGCCTGCAAACCACCTTTTGGACGCCACTGTTTCAACAGACGATAACATCAAAATAGGATTTCCATCAAATCTTCTCTCTGAAGTTTTCTAAATTTCGACTGAAATTTGAACTCACTTCAGTATGGAGAGATGAAACCAGGATATTAGTATTAACAATAATGCGGTTAATCAGTCTCCTGTCCAGGCTTATGCCCTCTCATGCGATTCACAGTATTATTATCCCAGCGGGCCTCTTCACTCTCAGACTTTCTCAGTTTCTTGGGGAGCATACAGTGCCGCTGCCATTTGCAGGCGCTGATCACTAGTATTCTAACAATCCCTTTCAGGTACCAGTTTTACAGACCGCTGGACTGAAGAAAATGTGAATATATTGCTTTTCTAAGGCGCTTCCAATATGACCGTGGTCGGGAATCGAACTCACGAATTTTAGATCTTGAGTCCGAACCCTAACTCTTCCGTCATGTGCTCTACATCAGTGCCATTAGGTTTTCATGACAACAAAGTTCACTTAGTGTTGTTTTTATCTTTTCAGCTTGGACTGTGAGCGAAGACCGTTGCAACGAATTAAACACAGTGCATACACGGAAGGAGAAAGGACTTTTTTGTTGATGTGACGATTGATGCTTTTATCCTCTTTTAGCTGTAAAGATTTATCATTTCTTTCATGAACTAGCATTTATCATTTTCTTTAATTTGTTTATTTGCCGTGCGATACATTAATCTCGAAGATATCTCTAGACCCATATGCAGCAGTATATGTACGCATAATGGTTCCTGGATCAGGAATAGATGTGCCATCAACAACATCAATTCTATAAGTCTCTCTTCTAAAATTATTTTACATCTTGATGACAAACAGTACATTTTCGAACAATCACGTGATTAAATTTGTGACGACAGGCTATACCTCTTGGTCTTATCCTACTCAGTTGTTTTAATACAGCTTATATTGCTATAGTATGACTTGTTTACATTTTGTAGTCCTGTGATTTGATTTTATAGGGCGAATCTATCTTTCCATTTGAAGTTTATATATTATATTGAATAATGCATTTTACTTTGAATGACGGTGAATGGTTTTGACATTGAACAAATATGATGTGCCAGTGTGAACTGGTTTAGAACAAGAAATGAATAAATAAACTGTATTTGCGCAATGTGAATCGTTGTCTCATTTTTTTGAAAAAAAAATTACGATAGCTGAAAAGTCCCGGCCTTGCCCCAGAAAGAATGGGAGAGGCTGGACAATCGAACATACAATAAGGAGAGGGGGGAGGTGATAGTAACAGTCTTGCTCAAAATCATGAAGCAAAAAAAACGAGGCAAAAGAGAGAAGGGGAGAAAGAGAGAAAAGGGAGGGGAGGGCAAGAAAACGGAAGAAAGTGAAGAAAAGTTAGGAATAAGCCCAGACCGATGTAAAATACCCTGTGATCTAAGTAAAGCATCCAATTTTAAAGTTTCAGATACAATTTGAGTCTTCTAGATAAACAAATAAAGTATGTAGGCCTATGTCAAAACCAGCCAATGGAAAAATTGGGACCAAATCAGAATTTGAGGTGACCTTTTTCAAAAGACATTTGTGAAAAATTTTGGGCGTTGACCCCTNNNNCCCCTTTTTTTCTTCCCGTTAAAGATCGCGCAAAAGAAGTACTTTAACCTTCATGGAAGAAATTTCCCGAAATCGCAGTGGTATGAATAACACAAAATATTAATAGGGCCTAAAGAAGAAAAAACAATGAATGTCAAAGACCAAAAGGACAGCTTAACGGTCGAAGGGAAGCAACCGGTAAAAATACAATAGTGAGCTAGTACACTCATGAATTGTCTCCCATCCATATCGGTCTATAATTTACACGATTATGAATTTTGTAACACGTCATCTTCTCTCTCTCTCTCTCACACACACACACACACACACACACACACACACACACACACACCTACACACACTTACTCACTATTTCTCTGACCCTCTTGCTCTGATTATAGTGGTGGTGGTGGTGGTGGTGGTGGTGGTGCTGCTGCTGCTGCTGCTGCTGATAATGATGATGATAATGATGATGATGATTACGATGGTGATGATCTAAAAGTAATGATATTCTGAAAGAGGAACAGTAACGTTGAACCCACGAAGAAAAGAAAAAAAAGAGCAGACAATGGTGTAAGGGAAACAACCAGTAAAATGATGATTGTAAGCTAGTGCTTTCATGATTTGTCTCCCATTTAGTATGACCTTCAATTTTCACGATTATGTCCCTTCGACTACTTCATTCCCTCTTCTCCTTTTTCTCTTTATTTCTATCTCTCTCTCTCTCTCTCTCTCTCTCTCTCTCTCTCTCTCTCTCTCTCTCTGTGTGTGTCACTCTCTCTCTCTGTATCTGTCTCTCTCTCATTCTCTCTCTCCGATTTTTAAGATTATGTCCTTAGGTAATAGGACCGACTACTCAACCATCTTATTTGTGCGTGTGTCTTCGTTTGCCTGCATGCACATGTAAGTGCGTGAGTGTGAGTGCCCGTGTCCGTTTGTGTGTGTGTGTGTGTGTGTGTGTGTGTGTGTGTGTGTGTGTCCGTCTGTCTGTCTGTCTGTCTGTGTGTCTGTGTATGTGTGCATGGGTGTGCGCATGAGCGCGTGCGTGCATGTGCGCGCGTGATAGTGTGCTCGTGTGTGCGAGCATGTGCGTCTATGCAAGCATGCGTGCGTATGTGCAAGCGTGTATGCTTCTGTGCGCACCAGTTTTTTTCAGGTTTTTTTTAATTCTCTTGTTCATCACCTTATATGTATCCACGAGGTCAGCAGTGACGTTGTAATGTGAAGGTGATACTGTCACTGGCCTTGTTGCTGCTGATACACTGACCAAGAAAGTGATAGCTATGGTACAGCAGTTAGGTAATAGTGGTGATGGTTGTGCCTCAGCTCGACGACGGTGTCTTAACTACGAATTCTGTGTGTGTGTTTGTGTGTATGTGAGCCTCTGTGTGTGTGTGTGTGTGTGTGTGTGTGTGTGTGTGTGTGTGTG
>JAWQUT010000026.1:2285831-2307885 GCA_033807755.1 Ellobium chinense | reverse complement strand
AGTAAAATACTAGTAATTTAGAAACTGAACCTTGTTTTCATATTGCTTATCATAAGCACCAGCGGTTCCCTCTGGGAATTTCTCCCTGATTGTCTGTGTTGTGAAATAAAGACAAATTATAGACTGTTTTTGAAATCAAATCACTGGTGTATTTTTTTGTATAATGTGCATCCTGTGTACCAAGAGCATGAACAATTATCACAGTGTTGAACACAACAAAAGTAGGCCTATATTTTGAGAGGAGAGCAAATCCCACCAGGTCACCCACGAACTGCCCATTGTAAAAGTTCCTACTCGATGAATAATAATGGAATGATAAAGAGATGGAAACTAGCGTGACAGAAAATGATTTTTGCATTACTAATGTTTGAGAAACCTAAAGCGTGGAGCAGCTTTTAAAAATGCTCTAAATTATACATGAATAATGTACTTTTGTTTTGCCTTGTTATGTAGTAATTTTAGATAGATCTAGGCTTAAGAACTTACCCAGCTGCGTTGAAAGCTTCTTTCCAGTCCACCATTGTCATACAATTGGTACCAGACGAATGTGTGTTGTCTCAAAAACGAAAAAGTGCAATACTACTGTAAGGAAAGTGGGAGTGTAGTTAATCCCACATCGTACAGGGAAGGTTTTTTTCCTATTAGAAAGTAGGGGTGCAGATGCTCCCGCATCGTACTAAGAGGATGGGAACCTTTCTTCCTCTATAAAAAGTCGGGGTGCAGAGAATCCCACATCATACTTGGAAGGTGGAAAAATTAATCACTATATTATGAAGTCGGGGTGCAGATGATCCCGCATCGTACTCGAATAGGGGCATTTTGCATCATACGGCGAGGGTTAAATGAAAATACAGGATTCTATCAACTGTGGAGCATGTGATTCGTCAGAATATCCAGAATAGTTTTTCTTTGAATGCAATGATATCGACTCTCTGTTGGAATAGATAGAAGACAACAAAAAAAAACCAAAAACAACAAAACAAACCATTATTTTATGGAGAATAATAATTAACCCGTAATTAGGAGATTGTTTGTTTGATATCACTAAAGCCTGGTTAGATAATCAAGGATATCCTACATAAGATTAATCATGCTATTATTCATAGGAAAACTGATGGTTTCACGATGTAAATATAATAAAACGTACAATATTACTGCATAGTTGCTAAAGATAACTGAGGGCAACCCCCCCCCCCAGTTCACAATTCATTCCTTTCCAACCCCCTCGACAACTCTATTGTGGGTCAGATAGGGATATGGATCATCGAATAGGTCAAGTGTATGCCACTGACACGTTCTGGACCTGGGTTTTACGTATCTGGCGAAACATGTTTGGGCATGTTCATTAGTGACATTAGTTAGCTACTGCCCTATTGGGGACCATGAGGAGGAGGAGGAGGAGGATGGACCATGAGGAGGGGGAGGAGGATGGACCATTAGGAGGAGGAGGAGGAGGAAGAGGAGGATAGACCATGAGGAGGCGGAGGAGGAGGAGGAGGACCATGAGGAGGAGGAGGAGGGACCATGAGGAGGAGGAGGATGGACCATTAGGAGGAGGAGGAGGATAGACCATGAGGAGGAGGAGGAGGAGAAGGAGGACCATGAGGAGGAGGAGGAGGAACCCATGAGGAGGAGGATGGACTATGAGGAGGAAGAGGAGGAATGTTTACCAAAATATTTACTACCCTCATGTGTAGGTTGCTAAACATAGCACCTGACACCACAGTCATTCACGAACACAGAGCGTCCAGTATAGTTTTGTCAACAAACCTATTGCGCTAATGATAAGCTACAGGTAAAGGCCACTTTCATCGCAAGAATAATACTGTAATTGGTGGTGACAAAGGCCGGGCTTCGTTCTGGGTCACTGGGGACAGTGGCTAGACTTGAATGTATTAGGCGAACATGTGGGCAGGTTATGGACATGTACAGTATGGGAGGGAGGGGGTATGGGGAGGACGATGGATGGATGGATGGATGGAGCGAGGTCAAGAGTTAAGAGGATTAGGTCACGGGGTCATGGATTGGGATATGACGTCACAGGAGGGCTACAAGGCCATGTTGGTGAACTCTCATTTTACATTTTACTGTGGATGCCTCTGTGTGTGTGTGTGTGTGGGGNGGGGGGGGGGGGGGGTTACATGTAGTGTGGATCTGTACATAAAATTAATAATCACAACACGCGTGATTAACAAGAATCTTTAAGTATTATTTTCTGTGATAATAATATTTATTGTGACAAATTCCACCTTTTTCTAATTAGGGGTTTAAATTCAAGAGAAATGGGCTCAAAAAATGGATTTTTTTTTTTCAGAATAGGCTCAAAAGGGACGCTAGGTGCAACATCATTTTTTCGGAGAACCCCCGGACACTGCGGGGTACGCGTAAAGCTCGAGACCGGAGTCCCTTATTTACCTTTCACCACGAAACTGAAGGGTTGCTTTTCCCGGAATTTGACTCAGGATGTTCACATGACATTATCCTTGGACTCTCCCGCCTAGTGCTTGGTTTAACGGTAGGAGCAGGGTTAGGAAAGAAAAAGCGCCCGACAGAGTTGCTACTTTAACAGTAATCATGTCTAAGGATTGTAACAAGGGTGGTCTCTTCCCTAATGTATTACCTTACCCCAGACTCTACCCTTACCAATACTGGGGGAAATCCCGAGATATTGACTAAAGGCGTTTACATTTTATTTTCTAAACGAAACATTTATGTCCAGAAATTTGTCCCATATAACCAGACGACCGAGGTTAATTCTCATTCCATTAATAATACCACAACACTTGGTTTGACCTCGCACGGGTCACTGAGATGGTTAGAAAGGGGCCGGGTTGGAGGAAGACACTTTCTTCTGTTGTGGTTCCGTTTGCAGTTTACCCTGTCTCAACACGCGTTAGATATAGTTATATTTACTGATACTACACTAGTTGAAGTAGTTACCGTCCCAGTGAGCGTAAACTCGCGTCCCGGATGTAGAGCAGAACTGTACAGTAACAGTAGGCTAGGCCTGCGTAAATAGTCCTTCCACAGGACCCACAAGGCCAGAGACTAACAAAAAGGGGAAACCAAGGGAAGGGATTCGGTGCATGATATTCTTTAGAGTGAACTGCCCAGTTCAGACACTAGCAAACAAGCCAACAATTATTACTAATATTACGTAGATGAAATAATTTGTCAGGATACAAAGTAGCCTACCCAACAATACTGGAACGGTCTATAACACAAAAGTACACACATGGACTATTAGATATTAAGATCAGAGCTTAACTTTTCATTGGTATTTTTTTTCAAACCCGTAACTACCAGTGGACGATATTCGTAGTTTTTGTTTTTTTCATTTTATTTTCAATTTTACGCGTCTTAAAGTCTTAAAGCATAAAGGGGGCCNGGGGGGGGGGGGGGACAATAAGAAAACTACTGAGGTCAGTTATCTCTCTTACCTCGGCTACAGTTTTATAGTGCGTTAAGTATACTTGATATATACAAGCACACTTCCATGTGTATGACTCAAGTGACACGAAGGAAAAAAAAAAGACTTTTTTTTAAACATAGTCTATCTCAGCAAATTACATGTAAAGTGACTTATTTAAAGTGCTATTTTTTTCTTTTTTTGCTATGAGGCCATGAGTAGAAAACTGAAAACCTGAATGAATGTGCAGAGTATTCGAATGACACATGTATGTAGTCTTTTCGAATAAAATTTCAGAGTTTCATGTGCATGTAAGGCAAACTATGAAATCCTAAAGTTAATCTTGAGGTTAATGTGATTTGCCTGTGTGTGCCTGTTTGCACCCCTTTGTGCAAAGCTGTATACTATCATAGTTTTCTATGCCAAATTCGGCATTTCCCTGTTCTCTGTGGCTGCTTTACTTTGTGCCTCACCTTTCCTTGTGTTGCTTACTAAGCTTTCACATTTTATATCTGTTCCAGCTTTGAGTAGTTAGCAGTCATCATGAATATCTTTCGACGCTCACTTGCTGAGGATGCTGTGGACCGTTATAACCATACCTGGTCTTTCATGCTCCTGTTGGTGCTGTCATTGGTAACATGGTTCCTGCCACTGAGTCCAGTTTTATCACCACAGTCAGTAACAGCTTCTGAAAACTCTCATGACACAAGATCTCAGGCGGAAGCTTTGGATAATGTCCCCAGCCACCTTCAAGATATGCAAGACAAGCCTAAGTACACTGCTCAGTGTTGGTGCCCTAGTGAGTTTACCTCAGCCATGGTGAAATACACAGACGCTGTTTGTGGTTCAGCCTTCAATCAAGCTGTGAATGGTAAAGATGAAGATGCAAACTATACATTAGCAGCTTCTCTGTATAATATACCATTGGACATGCCAATTCCTATCAATCGATCTCACTTGAGGTTCAAACCAGACCGAATCAGTACAACAGAAGAGGATATGGTCAAAGGTATAATCAAAGATTCAAATAAACATGTGGACAAAAACTCAAGCAAAGAAAAGGCAGCGATGTCATCAGATATCATTTATTTCACATCGGTCAAGACTCCATTGATTCTTTTTGTGTTTGCAGTCTGTTTGAAACTACCCCATATTATATGGACGATCTTATCAGGATGTGGAGGTTTTAATATTGATCAGACCTTGCAGACTGCTAAAGCTGGACAGATCTTGAATAAAGACAGTCGAGAGCAGTTGAATCGGGATCTTGTTCATGCCATTTCGGCTAAATCAGCTTCATTCTCAACAAGCTTTCTGTATCTCTTCTTCAAACTCCTCATGTGTGTCGTAGCAATTGCATCGTTGGTTGTCGTCTATAACACCTTGCCAGACATTCAGAACCTTGCGAGAAATGTAAATGATCAAGAGAACAACGAAAGCACTGGACAAGCTCAGAATCTTTGGGAAAAGACTGCCAGCCAAACGAACAACAAAGGAATGCAGTCTGAACAAGATTACAGAAATATGCCACTGGTGTGTGAGATAAAAATACGTCAACTGCAGGCCATGCAGCATTTCTCAATTCAATGTGTGTTCACCCCAGTTGATTCTTCCATAACAAACAGTATGCTGAGAGCATTTACTGGAAAGGGATTGCCTCAGGCATCTAATGAAGGAAATAGAGCACATCTTGGCATATATGAAGCTCTGTATACCATCCTCTTGGCCTTCTTTGTGGTTCTTGCCATCATCAATGTTCTCAGTTTGCTCATTTGGTCATCCAAACTTTTACTAAGTCCTTGTCGTGGGCGTGTCAGCTCCAGCACCAACTTGCAGGTGGACATCTACTTGTTGTTGTACATGGCATTGGAGAATGTTGGTCATCTTGCTGCCTATGATCTGGCAGAGAACTTCTCCAGAGAGACTAGAGGCGGCAAAACAGAGGAAATGCAAACATTGCAATAGTCTAATGTGTAGCATGACTCTGTATAGCACATACAGCACAATATGAGCACTTTACAGAATTTTCAGAGTGCAGTGTCTTCATAAATTATTCAGTTGGATCGATAGAGCTTTCTTGGATGATGCAGTTCTCCCTTTTCCAAACTATGTTGCTTTATTTGAAAATTTTTGTGGTAATATTTTGTAGATTTCAGGTTCAGTGAGTTTGCTAGGAGAGATATGGCATATAAGCAAGAGAGAAGATAACTATTCTCTGTCATTATCAGAAATTACTGATCAAGAAATACTTCTGTTAAAATGAAGATCAGGGTAAAAAGTGCCAGCCAGAGACACATTCTATTCTAATAACAACAAATTAATACAGTACCTCTCACTACTACTTCCTATCTAAAAATCATGCAAATAACTAGTACTGTATAATGATCTACTAACCACTAAGGTCCTTTTAGAGAGTAGACAAAATAACTATAACTTGGGTACTTTTAGGCTGTAATTGATTTTATATTGAGTTACTTTGTCACTAAGTGATCATTAAGCCTTAGCCTTTCTTTCCCATCTTGCCGACCCTTGACCCAGTCTCTCAGAACAGAGTGTTCTCTTAGATTTTTTCACAGCATTACATCTATAACAGTCTCTAAAAACTGACAATGTTTAGTTTTGGGACACTGTAAATAGATGCACTAACCCAGCATTGTATGCATTAGTGTTCTGTGTTCAGAACATAGAGTTCTTGAGTAATTATGAGAAATCAAAACACTGCATGTGGCACTATTTAGATGTTTAATGATATTCTGACCTGAAGAAAAGAGTTCACAGCATATCATTCCTGGTCCTTGAAAAAATGTATCATCAAGTCATGACAGTGGCAGATGTTATTTTGGAACTTTGTAATCTGAGATTTTTTGTTTTGTATTTACTGTAAATCTTGTATACCATTTTTCCTCTCATGGTACATTCAGCAGAACTCTGTAAACACAGATTGAAGGGACTAGCCAAATTATCATAAGTAAGTTAAAAGAGTTTTGTGTTGTTCATTCACTGGACAATATAAGGATAGATAGCCAAAGAAATATCAGATGGCATTGTTTGTAGGTGACTGCTTCAATGGCCATGCTTGATTTAAAATAGTGTGTTGTGGAAGATCGCTGTACTTTGTCATCACCTTTGATTGACACAACATGCACTACGTGCCAGACCACTGAGAGACAGTGGGATGGAAAACTGCTATGGCAGAGGCTCATTTTCTCCTCCCTCCATCACTCTTTTTTATCTTACTAGCACATCACTTATTATGCTATCCAAAGTTACCAGAAACTTGTGTTGACTGTAAAATTTCACCCTCAATAAAGAGGGGCTATGAACAAGCATTTTCTGTCCACTTAACCGAGATTCAGGTGAAATGCTGTCATGTTAAGTTAGACTAGTTCTGTTGTGTATACGAAATAGAAAAAAACCTTTACATCCACACTCTTAAGTAACAATGTAAAGAATATCACTATGTTGCTGTATGATACTGATGCTAATCAGCGACAAGTGGAGGAAAAGGACTATAAATTGTCAGGGGAAGAATGACAACATGTGAGGAAAAGTTTTTTATGTATAAGTGAAACTGCATAAACCAGACACATTTATGTGAAGAGCACATCATGATCATGAGTGACTTCTTTGAAAGGATATTGAAATTTGGTCTTTGTGCCTGAATAAAAAGTTCGTAGTGCTCTTGACAGTAGATAATGTATGCGGGCTGCCATTGTGCAAAAAAAACAACAACAATGAATAGCATCAGTGCAAATTACATTTCTTCTGCATTTGGGGCCATCTGTTCTGTAAGTTGTTTACCACACTACTATTTCTTTGTTTCTGTTGCAGTTTCTTGTTCATCTCGTAAGTGGTCATCAATCATGAGTATCTTTCGACGCTCACTGGCAGAGAATGCTGTGGATCATTACAACCACACCTGGTGTTTCATGCTGCTTTTGGTGCTGTCACTGGTAACATGGTTGCTACCACTAAGCCCTTATCTACAGCCACAGACAGAATCTTCAGATCATGTCACATTCCCTCCAGGAAATGTTCAGGGTATGCAGAAGATTAAGTACACTGCTCAGTGTTGGTGTCCCAGTTATTTCACATCATCGTTGATGAAGTATACGGAAGTTGTCTGTGGAGCTGCCTTCAATCAAGCTGTCAATGGTGTAGATGGAGCAACAGATCATGCACTTGGAGCTTCTTTAAGTTATGTCATGTCAGAGGAATTGCCTTTTATTGCAAGATATGATAATAGATTCAAGCCCTACCCATTCAACACACCTGATAAGAATATAAACAAAGACTCTGACAAAGGCTCAAACAGGAGAAAGACAGCAGTATCATTGAACATAATTTCTTTTACTTCTGTCAAGACTCCATTGATTCTCTTTGTGTTTGCTGTTTGTCTGAAGCTCCCTCATATTATATGGAAAATCCTATCAGGCTGTGCAGGTATCAACATTGACCAGACTTTGCAAACTGCTAACATGGGAAAGGTCTTGAGTAAGGATGGTCGAAAGCAGTTGAATCAGGACCTTGTTCATGCAGTTTCAGAATCAGCTAAATCAACTACCTGCTCAGCAAGCTTCCTGTATCTCTTCTTCAAACTCCTCATGTGTGTCGTGGCAATTGCAGCATTGATCATAACCAACAACACCCTGTTGCCAGAAGCTCAGAACCTGTTGAAAGATGTGGCCACTGATTCCACCAGAACTAGCCATTATGACAAAGAGAGCAACAAAAGCAGTGGTATCATGCAGTCTGAACAAGAGTACACAAATTTGGTACTGATTTGTGAATTTCCAATTCGCCGAGTAGGAAATATCCAGCACTGGACAGTTCAATGTGTGTTTAATTCAGATGAATCTTTAGTGACAAACAGTGTACTTCAATGGGCATCCAGTGCACAGAGATTTTCTCAGGCATCCACTGAAGAGAGGAAGACACATTTTTGGATATATGAAGCTTTGTACACCATTCTTTTGGCTTTCTTTGTGATTCTAACAATCAGCAATGTTCTCAATCTGCTCATTTGGTCCGCCAAACTTTTACTAGATCCTTGTCGTGGGTGGGTCAGCTCTAGCACCAACATGCCTGTGGACATCTACCTGATCTTGTACATGGCACTAGAGAATGCTGGTCATCTTGCTGCCTGTGATCTGGAAGAGAACTTTTCCAGAGAGATTGGAGACAAGAAGAAAAAGGAAATGCAAACTCTGCAAGAGCATAAAATGTAGACCTGACTTTACCGAATCTTGAGTACATTATGTTTACAGTGCAGTTTAAAGTAGGATATTTGAGTGTTCATTTCTTCAAAACTTCTTGATTTTAGTTTAATTTTCAAATGTTTAGATCTAACCTTTCCTGAGTAAGTGCAACCTTGCCTAAAGATATTTAAAATGCTGTAGCTGGATATCTTCATATTTTATGCATGGATGTTCAAAACTTTGAGTACACATACATCATTGCTGAATGGAAAACTGTCATAACTTTTCAATACCAGGGAAGTTACCATACGTAACTATTCAAGTGTGTTTTTAGCTACCATGAACTTACAACCAAATTTGGAAATGCGTTATCTCTCTTTCTGTGTGGAGTAGAATGCCCATCTTTTTGCCAGAGGTGTACCTAGGCCATTCCTTTTATTATTGGGTGTCAAAAGCTATATATGGCCCAAAAGTTATTTACAACAGTCTTCTAGTGAAACAGCAATATGCACTCATGTGAATCAAAGCATAGCATGATCATCATAGCTGTACTTTGATTTTGCTAGATGTAACTTATTAAAAAGACAGGTTGGGGTTTACACTGATTAAAACATCATTATCATGTGATGATTTCTCATTATAACAAATCAATATGGCAAATATCAAGTATCTTTTCTTTTTCCTGAGATTTCACTATTTTCATCTGTGTATGTTTAACTAGTTTAAGTAATTCAGTATGTGAAGTGTAATACTGTATTACCAAGACATCAAGACATCCAAATACCACTGTGCCATTTTGTGCATCACAAATTACATTATGCTTCTTTAAGAGATTAGAGAAAGTTTAGTGGGGGCACCTATACATGTTTCATTAAGCCTCAGCAGTGTTTGCTAGGTTATCTCTAAAAGAAAATAAAATGAAAAAGAGTAGTATTAATATATTTTCCATAACATTTGGTTTCTGAGCTTTATGCCTCTTGTGAGCAGCTCACCTCACATATTCTTTATTTCTGTTGCAGTTTCTTGTTCATCTAATAAATAGTCAACAATCATGAATATATTTCGACACTCACTGGCAGAGGATGCTGTGGATCGTTACAACCATACCTGGTCTTTCATGCTGCTGTTGGTGCTATCATTGGTAACATGGTTCCTGCCACTGAGTCCAGTTTTACCACCCCAGTCAGCAGCTTCTTCTGAGAACTCTCATGACACAGATTTTTTAGGCATGCCAAAGTACATTGCTCAGTGTTGGTGCCCTAGCCAATTTACACATTCACAAGTGTCTTATTCACAGAGCATTTGTGATGCTGCATTCAATAAAGCCCTGTATGGTTTAGACCAGGAGGGGGAATATCATGAACATGGAGCTAATCTTTACAACTTACCCTGGAACAGAGTTATTCCTGATGATCTGAATCTAACAGATTTGAGATTCAAGCCTCTCTCACACAGCAAAAGAGAAAAGGATGTCAGCAAAGAAAAGGCAGCAGCATTATCAAATGTCGCTCATTTTACTTCTTTCAAGACACCATTGATCCTCTTTGTGTTTGCAATTTGCATGAAACTCCCTCATATTATATGGACAATTTTATTTGGCTGTGTAAGTATCAACATTAACCAGACTTTGCAGACTGCTAAAGCGGGGCAGGTCTTGGACAAGGACAGTCGACGGCAATTGAACCAGGATCTTGTTCATACCATTTTAGAGTCAGCTAAATCAGCTTCCTTCATCACAAGTCTGTTGTATCTTCTGTTTAAACTTCTCATGACTATTGTAGCAGTTGCAGCATTGATTGTAACTAACCACACTCTGTTACCAGAAGCTCAAAACCTCAATGAAATCTTCAACGATCACCATCAGATACAGGATTACCGAAATATGCCACTCATGTGTGAAATATCAATATCTAGCTTGACAAATATTCATAGATACACCCTTCAGTGTGTGTTCACAGTACTTGATTCTCCTTTAAAATCTGATCAGCAGAGATTGTCTGAGACATTCAGAGAAATGGAAATTATGAATCTTGGAATATATGAAGCTCTGTACACCATCCTCCTGGCTCTCTTTGTGGTTCTTACTATCATCAATGTTCTCAGTTTGCTCATATGGTCTGCCAAACTTTTACTAAGTCCTTGTCGCAGGCGAGTCAGCTCCAGTACCAACTTGCCTGTGGACATCTACCTACTGTTGTATATGGCTTTGGAAAATATTGGTCATCTTGCTGCCTGCGATCTAGCAGAATGCTTTTCCAGAGAGACTGGAGGCAAAAAGAAAGAGGAAATGCAGACCTTGCAAGTGCAGGACATGTAGACATGGTTATGATGCAATCAATAGAATTGAAGCACAGTATGTTTCATAGCTCAGATTGATGTATATGGATCTTCTGATGCACATGTGCACATTTCTCTTCCAAAATGTATCGTATTGTTTGCAGATCATTACCTTTTCTGAAAAGTTGTGGCCTTTGTTTAAACTGTGACATGCCATAGCTGAATAACCTGCACTGTGTCCATATTTGCTCAAGACATTGAGTACTGTGGAAATAAAACCTTAATAACTCTAATAGTTGCATTTATTGCACACATATTTAATACACGAGAATGACAAACATAAGTTGTTAATGCAGAATTTAAAATTTATCGTCAGAATTCTGCTTTGTTTATATTTGATGTCAGTTTTTTACTCATTATTATTTTAAAGATGGCTCAGCTGAACTGCCAAAAATACTCGGTTATCTTAACACAATCACACCAGATAGTGCATCACTAATAACTTCTGCAAGAGATCAAGTTTGGTGTATAGGCTTAAATCAAAATTTTCATAGTGCGCTTGACAACAGCTTTGTGTGTCAGACTGCCTCTGTGAAAATTTTTTTTTTTCGAAATTGTATCAGGGCATTACACATTTCTTCTGCTGTTGGGCAATAATTTTCAAAATAAGTTGTTCATTATACATTTCTTTGTTTTTCTTGCAGTTTCTTGTTCATCTTGTAAGTAGTCAACAATCATGAGTATCTTTCGACGTTCAATGGCAGAGGATGCCGTGGATCATTACAACCACACCTGGTGTTTCATGCTGCTTTTGATGCTGTCATTGGTGACATGGTTGCTACCCCTCTGTCCAGTTTTACAACCACAGTCAGCAGTATTGTCTGAGAGTTTCCCCGATATAAATTCTCAGAACATACCAAAATATGTTGCACAATGTTGGTGCCCTATTCACTTTACAGATTCGATGGTTTCCTATACGCAGGCCATTTGTGGTGCTGCATTCAATCAAGCCCTGGACAATCTTGATGAAAAGAAAGAAGATCATGTGCATGGAGCTATTCTTTATAAGTTTCCAGCAGGCCTGCCTATACCTATTGGTGGAATTCAAGAGGCTACAAGATTCAGGCCGCACACAGTCAGCACAATAGGAAAGGCCGCAGCACCATCAGATATCACATATTTTATTTCTGTCAAGACCCCATTGATTCTTTTTCTGTTTGCGATCTGCCTGAAACTCCCTCATATTATATGGACAGTCTTATCAGGTTGTGCAGGCATCAACTTTGACCAGACTTTGCAGACTGCTAAAACTGGACAGGTTTTGGACCAGAGTAGTAGACAGAAGTTGAATGAGGACCTTGTTCATGCCATTTCAGGATCAGCTAAGTCAACTTCCTTCTCAGCAAGCTTTCTGTATCTCTTCTTTAAATTTCTTATGTGTGTTGTGGCAATTGCAGCACTGACTGTAACTAGTAACAATCTGTTACCAGAAGCTAAAAAAATTGAGAAAATTGTTGGCAGTAATGTCACCATTACAAGCCATGAGGACCAAGAGAGCAAAAAGAGCATGAGTGTCTTGGATTTTGAACAAGATTACACAAATGTGCCACTCCTGTGTAAAATGTCAGTGCACATGTTGTCAAATATTATTAGCTACTCCATTGATTGTGTGTTCACTCCAGTTGATTCTTCCATAACAAACAATATGCCTTTGGCATCAGGTCAGCAGAGATTGTTTCAGGCATCTAAAGAGGTGAGAATGATGAATTCTGGGTTATATGAAGCTCTGTATACCATCCTCATGGCATTCTTTGTGGTTCTTACTATCATCAATGTTCTCAGTCTTCTCATTTGGTCTGCCAAACTTTTACTAGGTTCTTGTCGGGGGCGAGTCAGCTCTGAGATCAATTTGACTATGGACAGCTACCTGTTGTTGTATATGGCACTAGAAAATGCCGGTCACCTTGTTACCTATGATCTGGCTGGGAGTTTTTGTGCTGGGGCTGAAAAGATTGAGGAAATACAAGAGGAGGACACGTAGATCTGATCTTGTTTTATAACAATGGAGTACCAGACTCCTGTTGGTGTTCTAAAACATGAAGTTTACCAATATATGAAGTTTACCATAAATTTTCAAGGTGCTCATAAATAAATACTTTCCAGTCTCTTTGTTACAGTGCCACAACATGCAAAGATCTCCCATAGGAAGTGCGTAAACTTCTTGGACAACAAGATGTTAAAACACAATACTGTAATCAGAACAACCATAAGTGTTAATGCATTTATAAGTAGCTTATTTTTTCCTCCCTGCAATATATAGCCCGCTCTCATCATGCACGTATTTAGAATCTGTAACAATATATACAGTACATATCTGTATAATGATTGTAGTACAAAATGCAGTAAATGTGTATTATGCTTTCCCCTTTACATTCCAGGAATATGTTCATGTCTCTGCTGAATGCTGGAAAGGAAGACATCCTTTGCCTCTTCCACTGTTCTTCTTCCACTCTATTTAGATGGCACATTCACTGATTCAGCTTTGATAAAGAATAATAAGTGCATTTTCTGGCACTATTATGATTATTTCCTACCTTTTAAGTGTAAAAATAGCCTTTGTGTGGACCCTCTCCTGTTTGCTAAGATTATTAAATGTCCCTTCATCTTTTTTGCCAATGGATCATTAAATATCCCTTCCCTTTTTCTACAGTGGTATATATTATTCTTTAGAGTGACAGCCCTTTTTGTTCCAAAAAGGGTAGCACAATTTCTGTCCTCAGGATAACAAGCATGTATTTTTTTATCTATGTGTTATTTGTATGTACTACTTATGTATAGCATTGTTTTCATCTTGTCTTTTTCCAAGCATGGCAATTCATGATCCATGTGTGAAGATCATCATATGAAAGAATTTATTAAGAAAATCTCTCATCATTCAAGCCTTACTAATAAGTAGGTCCTATGCATAAAAAAGTGTACTTATTACTGATGTGTACCCATTATTGAGATTCATCACAACAGTAAATTGATAGCATGATAAGGAATGTTTGCATGTGAAATACATTCTTCATAATGAAGTTTACCTTACTGTTGGGCAGTGCACTTCTGCAGTGTACTTTGTTTTTTAAAAAGTTGATAGTCTATACTTCGGTAATTTTTTTCTTCTCTTGCCAAGGACACTGAAGACTCTGAAATGTAAGTGACTGGACCTATAAAGATTTTGTCTTCACTATGTAGTGAAAAGTTACAGTGGGAAAACTATACAACAGTTGTCACATTTTAGCAGGGTTGTGTAGTGAATATGTAGCGAAAAAATAGTGAGTACTTTTTGACAAAAATTGGTAGTTTTTAGGGTAGTGAATACCAGCGCTAAAAAAGTAGTTGTAGCGGTAGTGAAAGTAGAAAAAAAGTAGTGAGTACTCACGCTACTTTTATTCGTCAATTTTTTTTTTGGCCCGCCGTGTTTCATTTTTTTTTAGCACGCCTGGCCGACCGCCTTTCAATCATCCCGTCGGCAAGGCCCCTTTTGAGTCGTTCTGAAATACAACAACTGTTGATATTTATTATTCATTTTCCCTATCTATCTCTTTAATGAATAAATGTTATTCTGTAAAACAGTGACATTGTTTTAACTTAACTGTATGAATCATTCACGTTTTTTGTTATTCATAGTCATATGTGTAGTACAAGGTGGAAACGGAGCACTTAGTAACAGAAGTAAGGAGTGAGCAGACGCAAACAGATGCTCACACAGGATAGGATAAAGGGGGAAGTGCTCAAGAAGACAAATGCAGAGAGAAAATGGAAGATGGAAAGAAAGTGATGTGGTGGGAATCAAACCCGCGACCTTTGCGTCGGCACCCGTCGCCTTGCCATCAGTTTGGAATCAGGTAGACGTCAATACACGACCACGCCGCCACTCCAAAAAAGTGGCTTAATCATATATTATACAAGCTGATAAAAGTAGTGAGTACTTTTTGAAAAGTAGTGATAAAGTGGAGAATACCAAATTATAGAAAGTAGTTTTAGAGTAGTGAAATTACTTTTGTGATCAAGTAACTTGTAGGTAATCAATTACTAAAAAAGTAGTTTTTTGCAACCCTGCATTTTAGTGCACCATAAATTTATCAGCATGTGTGGAAAAAAAATTGTCTATCTACAGAAATTTGAATACTCTACTGTATTTTGCCCAGGTTAGACTGTTGTAATCACCATATAATGTCACCTCAATGCAACAACCCTGTATCTGTTTCTTTAAGTCCTGAAATGTACAGGATTAGTGTGCCGAGACAATGAAAATAGCTAGTTTCTTAAGATGTAACAGATCTGTCTCTGTGACTTGCATGGTATCAGGTTAGAAAATTTATGTCATTTGTTGACAGTAACTACTGTATTTGCCAACATCCTTCGCGATGGAAAGACATAGCCACCATTACCAAGAGACCATAAGGGGTTCAGATAAGGCTTACGTTGTTACAGGAAGACAGTTACTATTCAATTAATTTGCAAGTGTTGGTAATCAGAACAATGATTTTATTCTTTTTTAAATTTTTTATTACACTAATTGGCAACTTTAAGATTTATTTGGGAATTATTCCTTTACATCACTATGTCAAAAAAAAAATAAAAATGATGTATTGTACATTTTTATATGATACAGTACATCATAAAAAAAAACCCATTTTTCATTCCCATTATCCTTTCTTCTTTCACCACACATAAGTGTGCTCCGTTCCTTGTCAAAGCAACCTGTTTTATTCTATATGAAACTATATTGTTTGGTTTTCTTTTGTTTTTGTGCATAATCATTTATGTATGTACATGTTTATATGTGTACTTGCATGCCTGTTAACCTTACATTTATAATGAAAACATTATATTTCATGCATGAATGATACATATTATTCATTCTTATACCATTTAGACTGTGACTCCAGATGCAGTGGAAAAGATGATACCACTGAGAATAGGATACATGTTTACATGGAAGGGGAAAGCACAAGATTTATCACAGTGACAGAGAAATTACCCTTGACACTTGTATTAGGACAATTTCAGCATCAGTTATCTTGCTTTCTGAAAAGCCCTGACTTTCCAGTAGTGAATTTCAGTTTATCTTTAAAAAATAAATTAACCCCTGTCATAAACAATCAAAACTAACTGATGTAAAATGAAGGCATCTTAAAAATTAGTATAACTGATGTGGTTTTTTGTTAGAATGCCCATAATACTAGTGGTTATGAAGATTACACATGAGGGTGTTGCTTCATTGGCGTCTTTTTTTTTTTTTCTTGAGAGGTTGAGGAGTCAGCTGTCACAGGCTTTGGGGTTTGATATTTTTATAATGGTGCTGCTTAGTAGATCAGCCAATAGTTGAGCAGTCTGATGGTAAACTTAGTTAGACTAGACCACTTTATATCCCCTGTCGTCCATTCATTTCTCTTCTCATAGCTTGTTCAATGTTTATTGAGTTTTCAGCTTTTCATTATATTGAACCATGTTTCTTTTTTTTTTTTTTTTCTGTTATGGGTCCTGTGACTTAATTCCTGCTTTGCCGCTGTTGTTAAAATTTGCAGTGTGAGACACAAATAATCTGTTAGTGATCCTTTTTTGTTCAGCAGTGGTGTAAACCTATGTCAGAATTTATACAATAAGAATTTTTCCATGTCCAAATTACATGTTCCAGTTTTATCTGTTGCCACATGCCAATGCCAGTGATCAGAAGCATGATAACATAGACCTTTCTTAATGAGCTACGGTGATCACATGATTCTCGAGCTATTTTTGGGGAGGAGATATTGGTAACTTCTGGTTTACCTTTGTTTCACTATAGTGGAAGAGAGAAATCTTCATCTGGCGATGAGACAAACATTTTCGGATATGGTTATATAGTGAAATTGCGCAACACAAGTTCAGGGAAGAGAAATATTATCAAAGAATTGCTCTATTGCCATGCCCTATGTCCTGAAACACTCATAAATTGATTTTAATAAGTTTAGCTCCACTCAGTAAAAACTATCTGGCAAGAAATTCATTTTGCACCATGTGGCTGCAATTCCTATGTTGCCAGTTTGCCCTGTTTCGTATCAATTCACCTGAAACAGTTTTCTGGGGTCCCTACTCATATTGGCACTTTACAGACACTTGAAAGCTTCATCATAAGCAATACCGGTATTGTGTAACATAAGGTCATTGCATCAATCAGAGCTAGCCTCGCATCACGAAGCACAACAGTTTCTAGCCATGTGTACTGGTCACCAGAAGTGAATCTGACACCGTGCTTGCTCATGAATATTCCATGATCCAGGTCTATTGAATGTAGTTTGCACACCAGGTTTGCCATCTTGGCTTTATGGGGCCAAATTTCTAAAATTTAATTTTTCTTATTTATTTTGCCCTACCTCAAGAGGACAAAGGAAGGGCTATATATATATTTACATTACAGTTGATGAATTTTACCATGATAATTACTATATATTAGAATGAAAAGGGCAGTGTGAATTCATTTACACTGTGGCTCTGTGGTTCATTTCCCGTGAATATGTGGAAATTTCAACCACATTTAACGGTTATATTGGACAATACTGAAACAATGCAAAATAAAGGATCAAGTAAGGCTACTTCCTTTCAGTTCATTGTTAGAAGAACTTTCTTGTTTTTCAAGAACTACGTTTTTTACTGGAAAATCATAAAAAATTATGTTTCGGTTTTAAGTTAAGTGTAAAAACATAAGTGCCTTGTTTTTAGTAAAATCTTATGATGACATTCTTTTTCAGATTTTTTTTTTTCATTTTTAGTTTGCTGTAAGAACTTTTAGCCAATGACATATATCATGTTATTACTGAGTTCACTAGATGAAAGTCATAACCTTGTTAAATGCTTATGTTCTATTGTACAGAGGGTCGCTGCAAGAAAACAAAATTTGTACTTTTGTTTAAAGTCTGTATCAGAAAAATAGAATAGTGCCACTTTCCTTTGAACTCCTCTTCCTCAGTGACAGCTGGAAATATGCTGTCAAATATTCCACATGAATTTTCCATCTTTCTCAAATTGTCACAAAGTTCTGGTTATCTTAGATGCCTTATACATTACAGGCAAATTTGCCATTTTACCAATACATTCTACCATGTATATTTTATTTTACTGTTATAGTATAGCAAACTAATAAAACTGATTGCATGCATCTTGTTGTTTGATATGTCATGATGTTGTATTGTATGGTTGTCAGTGTTGATCTGTTGCTGTTGATTGGAAATTGTGATGGCAGGTGTGGTCACGATGATGATGAGATATTATATAGGGTTCATGACTCTCCTGGAAAACTGTTGCCATTGACTAATTGCAACTTTCTGTGGCTGATATGACCAACACTGTCAGGAAAATCATTCTTGAAATCTCTTTAATATCATCCGGAATTTTCCCCAGAAAATGAATGCTCAGTTAGACAATGCACTTCCGCAAACAAGCCGAATAATCTCACAAATGTCAGTGGAGATCCTTCGAAACAGATACCATATGACCCCCAAAAAGTTTACATAATTTTAAAATTTAATCATGTAACTGAAATTTGGCTATTCTGTTAATGCCGCAAATTCTAGATATCAAGGAGTTATGCTTATGACACAACTGAAAATTTTAAAATACATGTCAAACAAAAGCATGACTGGTATGCATCCAACACATTGGTCCCACCAAATTAATTTTTTACATCTATTTTTTTTCTTTTACTTGGCAAAAGCTAAGCGCCTAGATATACAGTATATTGAAACTTGCAACAGCCATGGATTTGTTAAATTTTTTTTCCCAGTCTTAATTCTGAAAGTTATTAGACTTTCACTGAATTAGTTCTTTTTTTTTTTTTCGTGGAGGGTAAGGGGAGGAGGGGGAACCAGTATAAATCCCATTCAACCACTCTGTTTCCTTAAAAAGTACCTTAGATATAGCATAAAACTTCTGATAACACAGTTCAAAATCTTGGCCTGAAGGGTGAATGTGTATCACAGTCCTGCTTAGAATCTCATGAACTCCAGTTTCAATAGACTGCATCAAGTTTATGAGGTATTTGAATTCAGAGGTTAATCTGATCATGCAGAAATAATGAGCAAGGGGCAAAAGCTTATAACAGGTAACCAAAGAATTTGACTATACGAGAGTTGAGGTTGAAAGGTTCAACTGTATCACAAGTCCTCACTCTTTCGCCTCTATTATGTCCTTGTGAAGTACATGTAAGTTTTGTGGTTTTATGCCATGCAAGAGAAAGTTGCAGCTCTTTTCTGCCATGGCCTTATCAGTTGAAAATCTATAAAGTTGCCTCCATTGTCATTTGGGTGATCAGCAAGCAATGCAAGCAATCATTGCATGCATATGATTAATTCTTCCAGGCATTTGTTCTTTGTAACCATGAAGGGCTTCATATTACCCACATCTCATTACTTCTATCTAAACTTGTGATGTATACAAGCACCCAAGAACATCTTGGAAGAGGCAACAATAAATTGCTATAGATAGAAAGTATAAGTCCTTTCCTTAGCAATGAAGGCCTCCCAGATAGACCTCCCAAAAAGTATGTACCAAAGAATGTCCCTGAGAAGTTAAAAGTTCTGTTTGTTTGTTTGTTTGTGTGACATAAAAAATGATGGCATCAATGTGTTGCTATAAAGCAACTTGGGGAATATATTTTATAAGAGACAGCAGACACTGGTTAAATCAACATTCATGGGACCAAAGATTTATATATTCGCTTAAGGGCAAGTGCGGCACCCTGTAAGGATAAAATTGTGTAAAATGAGTTTAAGGCAGTTTTTTAAACAGCAACATGTCCTTTATCGAATCCTGAAGTTATTTTCATGATACCTGTCGCAAAAAGTGTATTTTGATGCAAAAGGAAATGATTACCCTTTATCAAATGCATCTATCGGGTAATCTTTATCGTCAATTATCTCAAAATCACAGTTTTCGTCACTCTATCCCTTCGATCTGACTTTTTTCTGGTCCAATTTACATAAAATTTTGCATAACAACTCTCCAAGCCCCTGTTTTGAGAATGTCGTGGGCTTTTTTCCATATCTTGTGTTTTTGGTGTTTTTTTTAATTTGTAAAGTTGAAAATTTTCAATGTTTTTCTATGACATTTTTTAAAAAATTATTTAAAAAAAACTATTCTATCCAAGAAATAAAAAAAAGCCCGTGACATTCTATTTTGAATAAAGTGATCTTTCAAATGGAAAAAAAAACCCAGCATCCTACCATTGTTCTCCAGATCGAAGGGTTCAAAGTTATACAAAAGTCATCCATATTTTCCAATATGGCGGCCAAACAATTGGCGTTTCCATAGCAACAGAGGGAGGAAATTGCGAAAAACCCCAGTTTATCTTCCTTCCTGGCCCTACGTGACCCATTTTTCACCCCAAAATGACAAAGCTCCCTTTAATAATGAAAATCACCTAGTTCTGCCGCATGTGCCCTTAAAAGATATTTTGTTTAGACAGAGAAAGCCTCAACAACCATTAATGTCAAGAGAGGCAAATCTAAGAAAATGTAAATCATAACTGATCTAAAAAAGTCTTCTTCAGGTTCATTTTCCTATCTTTTTCTCCAATTATTCACAAGCCTTGAAACAATCAGTTGAATGCAAATATGGGCCACTGCTGAAGGGCTCTTTATCACAAGAAAATTTCAACTTTTTTTAAAATCACCAGTCCCCTAACGTCACTCCCGATTAGTAGTGCTCTAGACTTGTGTGCTTTTGCACCCCATGACAAAACCGCAATTACAGACTTTTTTGAAAATCAGGCCCTCACCTTATTGAAAAAAAAACAACAACAACAACTTCTAAAGTATATGCATTTACGCTTAAGCCCAGTCAAGAGGTAAAGGTACAAAGCTTGAAGGAAACGTGTTATGCTTACATTATATCAATTATTTCAAGGATCAGTGTATACACATTTTACATTAAATTCACAGTATGGTACGGGTACTAGCAAGAAAAATCCAAAGCCTTTGGTTCTCTTGGACTCCAGAAACTCATATAACTTACCTTTAATGTTCAACGGGACTGTTTAGCCAGCCCATTTTCATTAGAAAGGACTTTTCTTGAAAAAGACAGATGTCCCACGTTGCAAAGTGATTATACAGTGAATTCCATTCTATAATTGACCATGTCAACAATATTTATGTATCACTGACATCTAAAGCTCTCCAATCGAAAGGAAATACATTGTTATTGCCATTGCAAAGGTTCCATCCTTCTCTACGTAAAGCCTTGCACATTCATTACTTTCCAGGGAGAACAATGACATTCTATTTCTTACACTCCCGCCATTTCTCTTTATCTCAGCACTATGAAAACAGGCTTTGACCTTTCAATGTTATAATAATGGGCATGATCAAAAGCCCTCAAAATAGTCAAAGCCAATGTATTCACTCAGTATTACAGTGCTGCTCACAGTCAGAAATAATGCAAATCAGCCATAAGAAACCAATGTATTTTCAAAGTTATCAGATTACTTGGTGGCTTTACACAGAAGATAAATTAAAGCTAATCACACATTTGAATTCATGTAAATGACAGTCGAGACCACCTAATTCAATATTGGATTATTTGATTTTCTATTAATTTGACAGATGTATTTCAAAGTTATGTCGTGAAAGTGTGGCTTTACACAGAAGATAAGCTCAAATTAATCATACATTTGAATTCATGTAAATAACAGTTGAGTCCATCTTGGATTATTGATTTTCTCTTCATTCTATGATAAATGAAGTAGGAATTTTAAGCTTCTGTGTGCATGGTAAAAATGTCACCTTTATTCAAGATTGAGCGCCATGGTTTTCTTTACTTCGAATGAATCAGTGAAGATAGAGATGCATGATCGCCTTAGCCATATTTCCACATGATACCAAACCACAATAAATGGTGTGGTGGTGAAATAAAAGAAGTGAATGTATAGATAAAGGAGGGAGGAACTCGACTTTAGATGCATTGATGCACCTTTGTGAAATATTGGTGTAATGAAGGAATGGCAGTTTAACAAAGTTCAGTTGTACAGGAATTGCTTGCAATAAGACAACAGAACATGGCAGCCCCATTGGTTGATAAATTATCACCTCCCTTTGTAATGCTAATAATAACAATGCCATTCAGTGCCACACTGTAAGTGGAAAGTGCCCCC
>JAWQUT010000026.1:2234462-2285826 GCA_033807755.1 Ellobium chinense | reverse complement strand
CGCCCCCATTCTCTTTACTTTGGTTTCTTTTTTTCCTTGACCTTCGGACAGTGGTAGAGCTTGGTTCACTACTTAGCAACAGGGTGTTGTCTGTATACACAGCTGTGCAGAAAGAAAACAAATTCCAACAAAAAATTGTAAAACTTTAGCTAAAACAATTAATGATCACAAGCACTACCATTCTGACAGGACTTGCAAACCCTATATTTTTATATGGTTGGCCATGAAAATTACAATAGCACCTGGTAACACATCCATCTTTCACACCCAGCTTTTGAGGGTGTGTTATGAACGAGATTGGGACATTATCCAGAACACTTCAAGAATGGAATAATAACTGGAGCCCTTAAATCAGGTTCCGTCAAGGGTGGAACTGTGCAAAGTCATGGTTATGTAAACAGAATTCCACTGTTAATGGCAACAAACCATCTTGCAACACCTGACCATCATTTTCTATTGTACACTAGCAACAATACATAACATCTTTTGCTGTATTTCCTTGGTTCATACGTTTTTATTTTCATTAATTTCACAATAACAAAGTCAACAATGAATCACAAAACTGTGTGATGATAATTACAATATACAGTTTACATACTGATTCACGTTGCACAAATGACCTTGTACAAGCCAGGTAAGAAAAAGTATGAGTACAATGGTGATGACAACAACAGCGATAATAACCACTGGTACAATATCTGGTATCAATTATCTAAGTACATGTACGTCATAGCAATTACAAGAGCATATATTACTTATGAGCATATCAGTAATTTTCCTGTACCAAATAAAAGCCTGTATCATTAGAGCCCTTCCATGCCAAACTCTCAAATCCCTCCATGGCTCACAACTATCCAGAGCACTGCAAAATAGGATATAAGTTCCCAAAATGTTCACAGAAAATAATATCTGTAACAAGGGAATAAATGTCCATTACCTAAAACTTTATTCCTAGACAAAAAAAATTGACTCCCATCTATCCTAGGCATTATATTCAAATAATCATCACCTCCAGAAATTAGGGAGGAAACAATCTGCATTATAGAAGAAATGAGAAAAACCAGAACTAGGCTCTGTGCATGTTGATGTACCATCACTGTCTTTAACATCCCCTGAGGCTAAGTGCTATTCAGAGTATAAAAAATCAGGATGTCCGTATCAGAATGCAAGAAATTGTACCTTTGCTCGTTATAATATTATTATGAAGGTCATTATATGATTTGTTTAAGTACATGTATATACTTAAAATATTTTTTTTGCCCGGGCGTCTACGATGCTTCTTTGCCCCTATACACAACTATGATGGCACATAAATATAATTCAGTGACTACCAGTACTTGCATCGCACAGGCTCTACCTATGTTTGGGAGGATTAAAAACTCAGTGATAATAACAGACAACATATGCACGCTTCTTCCTTTCTCCTGATGATGGTCTATGCTCCTATGCTTAATTCTGGATTTTTTTAATAAGATTGTATATATCCAGATCAAAATACAGCTGAATCCTATTAACACGAAAATGAAGGGACCAGCCAAATATTGGCATTTTAAGTGTGATTTTAATGTGTGATGCATTTACAATATGATATAAATGGAAAAGATAGTCCTAACAATAATTGCAAGTATTCAGGTTGATATGTTGTGTTTTCAAACAGTTTCAAATTTTGAGCATGTTTTTGCAATAACTTCTTTGGGCATTTTATTTTCATTCATGTTAACCAAGATTTTGGGTTAAGCACGGATGTGTTAAGTGAGTTTTACTGTAGTAGAATACATGCTCTTTTAAATAAAAACTCCAGAATTGCAGTTTTTCAGTTCCTGTTTATGGGGTAAGCTCTGTTAGTTTTGTGTGACTTCTTTTTTCAAAAACACTGTTCACTGCTGGGCAAGTATGACATAATGACTGGGAAAAGTTCACCTTGCCTTATTTTTGTCCTGAATGAAGTCAAATGCAACATTATAATGGAAAAGTTTACATACATTTCTTGAGGAAACAGAGCTGATAAACCAAAAAGAAGTGATTACCCAGGTGCTAGTGCTGTTGAGTACAGTTACCACTGGCCACTGCAAGAGCCATAAAAAAAAATCCGTCACACCTTCTTCAGAGAGAAACTGAAATTAATCAATTTTGGTAATATAACCATTTTCCTAAGCAAGATTGCAAGGTTTAAAACACCTAACAAAACTCAAGTGTGTTCCCATTCACAAAATTTAAAATGTTAATGACTTTTTTCACCCAGAACATGTTTTTAATTCTGGCCAAAAGACAATAATCAAACATAAGACATGTAGTGCATAATACTATTAGTTCAGTCTATAGCATGACTGAGTATACAATGACTAGAAATGATTGCTCAGATATATGTAGCTTTTGTAATGCTACAAAATTATAAACAGCCCATCAAAGTCACAGGCCATGTTGAGTATATACTCAAACACACTTCTTACAAAATTCATGGGACTTGCTCAATGTACAAGTATATAGGTGGTGGCCTGGGAAAACCAGGTGGAAGACACATATGGAGAAATGGACAACATTTGGGTTGTAAGTGAACTTTTAGAGTTTTGCATACTGACAGTCTTTGTCCATTTCTAAATCTATGGATGAATTAATTCAACTGTAAAAATATGTTTTTTCATTAATTTTGTGAAGCGACCCGAGTCCCTGATCCTTCATTTTCACAATGCTTATTTCTCAAAATTGGGATTTTGGGGTGACCTCTTATTAACACTGCCATAACTCAGTCATTTTAAAAGATATTTCGAATATTTACAGTCTTCCATACTCCGCAACAAATTCTATTTCCAATGATACCAAATACTCTATAAATATCCATAAAACTGAACTTGTGCCCTATTTTCCCATGCCGCCACACATATTTGGATTATCCATAATTAAGAAAAATATGGGTTGCCTCATTTCAGTCTTGTCCATAGCATGGCATTTGAGACCATGTATCACAAAAGATCATCACACTGTCTGATCTGAATCTGTGCATTTTGTAATAAATATGTTTGAGTGCACCTCCAACATGTTATCTTGCATGCATATATAGCCCTTACATAATTTTATTTAGGTACAATAATAAACTCATTCTCAACCCCCCACCTTTCCCTCACAAAAGTGGGCTTGTTGTTCCCACTATCACAACTTCAATACTAGATCAACACATTCCATTTAAATGCCATGTATGTCAACTACTTTGAATATATTGTCATTATCACAGCCATACAATCTTAAACAATGTTCCTGTTCAAAGCACTCAAAACGTAAAGCAGAAGTATAATGTGACAAATTAAGCAGCTGGACATCATAAAATAACAAATCTATTACCTTAATAATAATAATATAATAACAGGACAAAGGGGGAATATAACAATATAAACTCACACAAAAAGGTAAGCAAGTTACGGGACTGCTGCAGCTAGCATAGTCTTCACCATGATAAATTCATAGAAATTAGGATGCCAACACTTAAATCACAAGTCCAGCTTTGCCAACATGCACTAGGTAAGCTGCAGGAGCGCCAGCTCAAGTTTCAGGCTCATAAATATGTCCCTCAGGTGAATAGTTTTATTTCTGATTGGCTGCAAAAAACAAACAAGCAAATTTTGAGGGAGAGGCTGGAAGCGGATTTACTGATGTTGCCTAGATAGCAAAATGATGGTGTTAGTGAAGTCATTAGATATTTGTCTTCTGACACGTGAAACAATTTCCACTCACCGTACATAAATCATAAGACCATACAGGTATGACAAAGTGTTGAAACCTAAGATGTTGAAAATTTCAAGTACCCCATGTTACCACCTGCACATCCAAACTTGTGTCATTGTCAATCCCAGCATTTTTTGGCATTTTACGGCAGAGTTCAAAGATCTCCAAACCTTCAGCAGACTATTTATCGCAGTCTGTAACTGGTTCAATAACAGCAGAGACAATGCCTGATGACAACAACATCATGTGCTGAAAATTTGCCCTGGTAACTCAAGGTGTGCACACATTCTTTGCTGAGCAACAAAGAATATCTGCAGATCTGAAAATGTTACGAGGAAAATTCTCAACAGTGAAATATGCCTGCTGATCTGAAATAGGTGATGCACTACTCAACTAAACATACGAGGTGTCATTTTTCCAGAGTGCGCAGCTGATGACATGAAGCAATACCCTATTTTCAGCAAAGGATTAGTTGAGGATAACAGGATATCAAACAGGATATTAACAGGAGACAATGCAAAAAAAAAATTTTTTTAAATATATATATATATGTATAAATATAAAAAATATATATATATATAATATATATAAGCTTCAAAAAGAAAATTGTCTCCATAATTACTCAACATACCAGGCTGTGGGATTCTCAGTTTTAAATCATCGTAAGCACATTCAGAACACACCATAGAATCAGGTAGCCTGGTGTTTTCAATCTTGTAATGATCAATGAAGAATGCATTTCTAGAGTTCAGCAAATTCTTTTTTCCAGTGCTCTGCATAAGAGTATAGTCAATGAAACTGCACTCTTCAGTACATCAACATGTCACTCTTACCACTTTGTCAAACCTTGGTGGGAATTTTATTTCAGAATTTACTATTTCTGGAGAAAGAATTGTATTTCAGGGGTTCCTACTATCTCTGGAGGCAGAATTGTATTTCGAAATTTCTTATCATCTCTTTTCAGAAGAAAAATAAATGCAGTCACCGAGATCTGGTAAAACACCCTCCAAGTAAATGCCTAATGAACTTGCCATTATAAATGATAGGAATGCAAATATAATGGCCACTAAATGATATTACTGAATAAGAAACTGACAATAGACGCTGAGACACCACACCCAGGGATACTAGCATCTAAATAATGACCATCATATTTACAAACATAAGAAAGATCTTTTTTATGTGTGTTTTACTCTTACAAAGAGACAAAGCAACATATGTCCATCACATTACACCTTATGATAAGCTGAGAATAAAACTGGGGCTGTTTAATTTCTCCCCATAACAAATAAAAACTGTACACACTGGATCTTGAAAACACTGAAATCACCTTTCATAAACATCTTGCGCATATCTGCAAGCATGGCTCATAGCCTCTAACAATTTTTACATTTAAACAACAATGTTAAACTAAGAATGAAAATAAACAATTACAAATATAACGTCTGGTGACATGGAAAATTTCCAATGTTGTGAAAATATGAAATATGGAGGTCCAGAAATTTCTTCTCTCAAGAAAACTAACAATTACAGGAAAGGATGATTGACTGAAATAGCACCTCAATGTGACCACAATGTGTAAAAGAACCATGAAAGCAGTGCATCTTTTCAACATATTCTTCATTAGAAAATGATTACTACAAGGTGGTATTGAGAACTCAGTGGCATTTAGATTTGCTCCGAGTTTTTTCTCCTTCTTCTGACCGAAATTATTTATATAGTCTCTTAAAGACCTGCTATTTCTTCACAAGAAAGAAAAATAAGATATTGCTCCCAAATTACAACATTTTAGTGAAGTATACGTCTACTTTGTTAGTCTCGTAAAATTTGAACAATGAATGGTGTAGACTAAATAGTCTTACGTAATTTACCTTCTTATCATGGGCGATATTGATAGCAGTTGCAAGCCCATAATTTTCTCAAAATTGAACTGGTGACGATAATCAATATAGCCAATGTTATATTCTATTTAGTACTTTCAGTTTTGAAATTGTGGATCAAATTAAACCTGAAATGCCAGGCACTGAAAGCATGCCTATTAAAAAAATAAGCATCTTCAACAATGATATCCTCAGTTTACAGAAACTCTTTCTACACATAAAGATCTGTAATATGAAAGAATCTCTTGACAAAGCAGCTGTATTACTCACCAAATTTAGCAGTGAAAATCCCAATCCCATACCCCAGTCATTCTAATAACAACATGGACAGGACAGCATAAGTATCACAATACATGCACATTCTGCAAATGCACAAGGTAACAGCACCATTGTTGATATGAATGAAGTTGTAATTTGTTAATAATCTACTTTCATCTCGCACAAATGAAATCAATCTGACACATCTGTTACACAACATGAGCAGACTCTCACAACCATTCATGCTGCATTTATGGGGACCTTAGCAAATATTTGTTGTATCCTGCATATTATATGCATCATGTTGCATCTCATCTGAATATTTTATTTACTCCATGTACTGACATATTTATTGTGAATGACTGTCAAGGACCGCCACAGACACTTTGCAGTGTTTCTATTTTTGCTACTGAATGTGCAAAGTGACATTAGCCTACATTCCTTTGCACATATTCTGGTACAGTCGAACAGGCTTAAACCGTAATCACTGGGCCCATTTATATGATTTCGTCTCAGCGCTAATTCAGTTTAGATGTTCCAGTGCAAAATCAAGGGAAGTAACCACCATCGCGGACTTTCTGAAATTCCTCTCGGCAGGCCAATATGGTGGAGAGAGTGGAATTGGGAATTCCGTACTTGCGGCAAATTTCACTTTTCGACAGCTTCTTCTCATCAACTTCATTAATAAGTTTTAACTTGAATTCCAGTGAGTACGCATGCTTTCTTTTCGACATTTTTCGGCAGTTCAGTGGCTCACATGTAATCAATATCAAGGTCAGGAATGAAGAGAGGTTTTAACTGATGAGCATGAGTGTTATCAATGTTACGAACCTCCCGCAGCCTTTCATCCAGCATTATTTATTTCATCTCGCCCACCTCATGACCAATCGTTCTTGACCAGCCGCTTCACTCCTCTTTTTGGTCGCAAGTGAGCGAAGAGAGCTAAGAGATTTGGGGGGGGGAGCGTTATTAGACACAAAGCTGTTGCGCCGCAGGGCCCACCCGCTCTCCTTAGACCTACTCCTCACGTGGCTATTTCTTTTCGCCGGACAAAGACAGCGAAATGTAACAATCTCGGTGTTGATGCAGACCTGATAATGGGATGAGCGGGCTGGCTGAGAGATCGGGGATTTCGGTTCAGCCGTGTTACTGCATCTTGCGGTTTCGGTTCATCGCTTATTCTGTTACTTGCATAAAGAGGGAGAAAAGTCGGGGATTTATTTTTCTTTCTGCTTAGCCGTGGTTTCGGTTCAGCCATGTTCAGTTTAAGTGTGTTCGACTGTACAATGAGCTACCTTTTACATTACACTACAAAGTCTAGCCTAGTGGCAACATGAAGTTTAAAGTGATGCACAATACTGATATGGAGCACCAACATACTATAGTGTTTTCTCCTGACCATGTGACTGTGATTTGCTCCTCAAATTTTGAAACCCCTCCTTAAAAATTCCTTGATTTTGGGGAGATCTTCCCTTTCTTTCCTGCACTTCAAAGTTTGCATTACCTGAGAAACATCAAAAATCCCTCTAAAAATCTGCAGAACTTTCTTAAATTAATGACAAGGAGTAAATGTTTCCCCCTTTGACCTGGAAAAGCAGTGCAACATCAACCCATGTTTTCTCTGGGGAGTCTTAACCCTAACCCATAACACAACACTTACTTCTTTCTGTAAAAGTAAAAAATACACTCTTTGCTTCTAGCTTCTTTTTGTGACTGTAATTTCAAACCAGTGGAACAATATGAAAGATGAACATTGCACTCTCATGCTGCAGATAATCAGTATGACAAGCTGTACGTTTCCTCTGACAACCTAGTAAGCTCTTAACACTTGCCGCAATTCTACAGAAAGATGATCTTATGCTAACTCTGTGTAAGTGGTAAGGAATGCCTGCACTTAAAATTGGTCCCTTTAATAAGTCTGAAGTTCAACAGGATGTTTGAAGATATCCAAAGCATATATTATACTCCCAACCTTCTCTTACACAATCAATATCCCATCCCCACAGATTTTTCTTAAAACTAGTTACTGTATATGAGTGTGAACTAAAACTGACCTCAGAAGTCATCATTTCCTTATTCACAATCAAGAGAGATGCCCGAGCTGGCTGCTGATGATATGTACAATGTCAATATCTATGTTCATGAATTTGACATTGAAACATCACACTACATTGTTATATTTCACACACATGCAGTAGTCTGGTCTGAACATCAGTCACCAGTTTGTCATATCCAGTCAACAATTAGACACACCAATATAAAAATATTCTCAATTCTCTAAATAAGTACTGCTGTTCCCAACCCTGATAAATATTAACCCTGCTCACACATTTACAACACTTTCTTAGCATACTGAAGTTCAATAAATCTACGGTAAAGCACATCTGATGGATTGGAATTTTACATGAGGTTCTTTAACAAGAGAAAAATAGTACAGTAATAATCATATGAATGCAATGGGACACTTGTCTGGGACAGTGTCATCAAACAAGAGATATCAGACATCAGCTTGCTCCTCAAAAGTGAATTAAACATAACATTGCCATGCACATTTCTTCATTGCTCCACTCAAGAGAGAACCAGACATGAACAGCATACTGTATGTACAATATTCTCATATCACTTAAAGTAGCCTAAAACAGTGGAAATGTTTTGTTTCAATATAGCAGTATTTCAACCCCAAAGTGCATAACATAGCTCTTTCTATAGTTTCTTCCCCACTATGTTTTCACAAAATCCCCATGATGGTGTAAATTCTCAGAATTTTACTGTTTTTTTAAAGATAATCCAATAACAAAGTTTGCACAGGTGAAAATACTATTTTTCATGATGGCTATCAGAGGTACAATGACTTTATTTCTTCATACTATTAACAGATTTCACCTGCAAGTACCACAAGTTTCAGAATATAGGGAGTAAAAAACAAATTTTCCACCCCAGTACCAAGATTACCAATAAAATGGCGCTATTCTGGTGACAAAGTCACTGACTGGACAACCAACTCAAAATTATTCACATCATGCAAGCTCGAGATAATCTGAACATTCAATGTTCATACTTTTGGTTGTCATTCACTCCCTATCTTTCCTTCCCAGCCACAAATATCCCACTGCCTTCACGAATTTCAAGAGCCAGACAGATGTACACATTTGTATATATTGAGAGCTGTACAACAAATGTGAAGAAATAAAATAGGAACACTGATTTGAAGCTGAAAATCATATGTCTATGACTGGATCAGTATACAATCACAACATCTGAAGCACATCAACAGAGTTTTTGTTTAAGATACTTTGTGAAAATTGTGAAAAAAAATAACATTAATTTCAAACTGAAAATCAAAATTAATATCTTATACAATCCCAGCATGTCAAAGAAGTTTTTTTTTCTGAACAATTTGTGACATGTATGTACATACTATTTTAGTTAACACGAGAACTGCTTGACTGTATAATCATGTCCAGATGCATTGCACAGTGTGACAGATTTATATCTTTCAGTTCTTCATCCAGAACACTGGAACATTTTAGTCTGAAATGCAAGCCTTTTGACATGAAATTACAGCATGCCAAATGGCAGACTGCAGTTTGTTTGTGAGTTCATTCAATACCTACAAGCTGTTCAAATCACGATTTCATTTTCTCTCTGTCAGCTCAGTTGAATATACACAATAAATATCTGATGCTTTACTGGAATACACCTGTATGTCCTGCAGTTAGGGTGAAGTTGTAAATGCCTATCTAACAGTAGGTACTGACTTTCACAGATAACATAACATAATGAGAAATGTGTAAATTCACAATAGAATATGAAAAACACTGCCCAGCATGTGATATAAATTTCATTAACTGGGACAGAGTGTGCAAGACAACACTCTATAATCCAAGTGTCTTGCCCATAATTCTGCATGATATCTCAGGCAAACTTGTTTCATATACAGTTTTGCTTACCAATATATATGCACAATAGAAGTGCATTATCTGCTGCCACTTTGAGATGTTTTAATTTACAGCTGTATTTGGCTGTACCATCTCATGATTTCCACAAAAGGTTGTGTGCCAATGGGAGTAAGTTTTTCTTACAAGCACTGACAGATTTTATCATTCTCATTTCTCAGTCAAGCTCTCCATTACTTATAACTTCTTTGAAATCAGTTTGGACAGGACAAAATAAGTTCCTCAAATGCCATTCCAACAGCCTGTTCATGCCAGGGATTATTCTGGCAGGCTGTAGATGTTGGGCATACTTTTCATATCCATGTTGGTTGATGATGTCTCCACTGGCAGAAATACTTTACTCATAATGATGTCCTCAATTTTCTGCCCTGAGAGACTGCTTGATTCCATAGCCTGAAATCTCTCCTGAAGATGAGAATCTGTTCTCAAGCTGCCACCACTCCGCAAACTGTTATCTACTACAGTGGTCATTTCTGTTGAGGATGACTGGCTTAAATCAGAAGACCTCAGAAGAGGTTCTTCTGCAATTGGATCAGTGTTTGTGTCAGATGAGTTATTGTCTCCAGAGCTCCCTTTCCGCAAGACAGAAATTTTTGTAGTGCGGCTGCATGGCAGACTGTCCATGGAAATGCTGGAGGATGATTTAGCCAATGTCAAATGAGAAGTTTCCTCACACAGGGAGGATTTAGTGTCAGTTTTAAGGGCATTGCCTGTCTCATTAAGACTTTCCATCGATACATTGTTTGACCGATTTGAATAGGCAATTTTGCGTGCAGCTGGTTCACCTACTTCAATAAGGCTTTCCATTGAGACATTATTGGATGGACTGGCACGGGTCAAGGACATGGGTGTTGCCTTGTCCTCACCACCTGATTTAGTGTCCTCATTAGTTTTATCACTGCTATATGTTTCCTCTTTGACTGTTTCCAGTGCAGAGTCAGGAGAACTTACAGAGTGAGTTACTGCTGGAGTTGGAGACGTGGAGGAGAGAGAGGCAACGGGGTAATTAGCTGATGTTGCCGTTGAAGCAGAGACAGCTGCTGTGGCAGCCACAATGGCTGCTGATTTCATGTCCACTTCATTCAGTAACTGAAGCAGCTGCTGTTTGACAGTGGCAGATTGGATGAGATTGCTCATTTTCTTTTTGTCTTCACACAGGACATCTTCCAGCTGCCGTGTGGGGACTTTGTACGTCATGGCCACACGAGGACTAAGATGTGCCTCCACCAACCAATGCGGCGTGCTGGGTGTATCCAACTTCCTGTTCACTCGCACTCTAAGAGGAACAAACAATTTTCGGAACACATCTTCACTGTCTCTAGTTGGTGTAGCGCTGGATCCTTCCTCCTGGCTAATGTGATCGTTTGATGAATTGGATGATGCCACTGACGACACCCCTTTCATGTTTTTCATGGAAGCATCAGACTCCTTCAGAGAACTTCCTGCTTCCTCATTACTTCGGTCATCACTTGGTGTCAGATCACTTGACACTTTGGAACAGTTTGACTGTGAATCCTCCATTTCTGCTTTCTGTCCTCCATCACTGCCGCTACCCTCATCCCCACTGAGAGACCCATCCTTGGGACTGCTGCCCCTTTTGGTCAAGGAAGAATTTCCACCAGTTTGACTGTTACTGATGAAAACTGTTTCCATGGCAATATCTCCACCTTCCTCAGCAGCCTGCGTAAAATAAAAGAAAGTAAAGATAGCAGTTAAGGGAAACATCAATCATAAGATAGACAATTGTAGTGGATTTCTAAAGATCCTCTTTCAATGAATACGGGACCAGCAGACAAGTTCTCCATACTTTGAGATGACGGCTGAAATAAATGGTGGAGCTGAGGTGAACTGGTCCCACCTGCTGTGACACTGGTCCAAAGCTACATAAATCAAGCCCATTGAGAGGTCTGCTGCAGAAAGGCACCTCTGTTAAACAACAATCATTCTTTATCTCTCTTACAATATGCTGACTTCTCAACAATTTATCACTAGTTCTATTGTACACAGATTGTTCACAAAACTTTTCAGGTTCCATTTGAATACTATTTTCCATGAGCAGAAAAAGCAAACAATTATTTTAAAAATCATAATCAAATTATGGTTTCTTAAAGTAAAGAAATAGTGCCTTGTTGCATCTTTAGACCTCTATGATGATTTATTTGAGTAAAAATTTCTAAGCAAAGCTCAATATTTTCTTTGTCATTATCACAAACTTTCTTTGTCCAGTTTCTTTAAAAATACACTGTCATGCTTGTTGATGGTTTATGAAATACTTTGGTGCACCACTGCTTTTTAGCAAGAGCCTTCACAGAAAAGCTTTCATGGTAAATAAAACAGTGATCAAAACTGTCAAAAACAAAAACAAAAAAATCACAAATGACAAAAAATGGCCGTTGCATTGCAGTTTGCCATCAAACAGACTGCAGTCATATTTTTGTTTGTTGCTGCAGTTGTTTTAGAGTTATCCAAATTTTTGTCACTATCAATCATCATGCATGCAATTTCTGAAGAATGTTGTTAATTAAATATCAAACTGTGGACAGATATCAACAAAAAAATACATGAGGAGTAGGATGTAGAGATGGGTAAAATGGGGGAAGGAAGCAGGAAATTTCTGCCCAAGCAAAGAAGATCACAAAAATGTACCTTATCCTCATGGCAAGTGTTCATCACAGCATCCAGTACAATATCCAGTGAGAGTTCAGTATCACTGGCATCAGAACTATCCGATGCAGTCTGTGCACCCCAGGGGGCAGCACTGCTTTGTTTAGGGTCAAAGCCGTGCTGCACAGCATCGGCACCCAAACTAATAAAAGGTGGGGATGTGAACACACATAGGACATCTATCTGGGACAGATCCCAGCACCCACAGAGCCCAGCAGGGCTGTTGTTGTATAGGGGTGGACTGTCCACCATGACCAGAAAAGATTCCTCCTAGGAGGGAAAAGATGAAATATGTAACAGATATCATGAGAATATAAAGAGCCCCCTAATATTGCTTTCCACGTCCAAGAGAAAGCTCTTCCTCTTTTCACTTCCAAAACAGAATAAAAAGGAAGCAAAAATACCATATTTTAATGGCCATAAAATCTTGCTAAAGAGACTCATTAAAAAAAAAAAGACACTTAATATTTGTTATATTATCTGAAGAATTTAATCGGAAAAACAATATACAGCCATGTTTCGTTAGTCCGAATCTCTTGGTTCCCATGTATTTACTTCGACTATCCAATTTCCCCAACTAACAAATCAGATCACTTACAAAGCAGTGAAAGAGGAAAAAGTTCTGTTATTAACACGGTGATCAAATGGTTCAGAGACAATATTAAACAATCTTTGCTTCTTATGTTGCAGCTAACCTTATGAATGAGTAAATGAATAAACAGCAGGAAACTGAGCAATGAAAGGGAAAAAAAGGAAAAAGAAAAAGCTAAAGCTATCCTGTTGCACAACAAAAAAGGTCAAAGTAGCCACATGATGCTTTGATTACCTCATAATGCTGAAATCTCATAGACGTACAACTTTTTTATGTTTCATTGGGGAAAGAAACAACCTGTAATATACATTGAGCTTACTTGCATACCTATTCTATATTGTGGCCTTTTCTTCATGTGAAGAACACAGACTGTTCGTAACCACCCGCTGCTAGTGACCACCGAATGCGGATCATGTGATAAACAATTACAAAGTCGCCTTTCTGTCTCTTGTTGTTAAGCAGGGGGGAACAATTCTGTAATTAGTTCCCTTTTGAGTCAATATCCAGTATGAACACATATCCCAGAATTAGGTTATGAGTCAGTCACCACATCCTCAAAAATAGATTTCTATAGTCTTAAAATTATTCCTATCTTATTAGTGATCAAGGCTTGTTTTGTTATCATTGATACCTAACCAAGAACTTAATAGAATGAAAGGCCGACCGAGACATATGTAATCTGCAAATGAAACAAATAACATGCTTTTCAATTTAAGGATTTACAATATTACAAATTGCAAAATGAACACCCCACAGATGCTGAGAATTACGACCACATAATTCATGGAAACACAATATCACTGGTGGTTTGCCTACATGCAAAATGGTTGCGAGAAATGATCTGATTAGTATTTACTATTAAATTGAAACTAAAGTCACAAATTTGACAATAAACCCGTCTTAATTTTCAGTTATGTATGTGTAACCGGGTGGAAAGGCAATACAGTATAGTATTCTTTCTCTTATATTTAAGGGGGAGGAAGGTGAGCTTAGTCTGATAATTTTTCAGATGTTACATATTATTTTAAGGAAGTGTGTCACCAGGGATTTTACCAAATTACTGTGACTGATCAATTTAGAGAAGATGGGCTGAAAAAAACCTACTCTAGAAAATTTCTGTCCCTGCTGGGGTTCGAACCAGGGTCTCTCAGCTTGCAAGTCCGAGCGTGTTACCACTACACTACAGGGACGCTAACTTCACAGCAATTTAATCCTTAAATACCTACTGCCTGAATCGGTCCCTACTTCCACGTGCAAGCCTGGTGTTCAACCGTGACCCTAACACACTTCCTGACTGCTCACATATCATCACCGTCCCCTAATACTGTCGTAAATGCAAATCTACCAAAAATCAGTTACGACAGTGTTAGGAGACAGTGACGATATGTAGACTGAAATATATGATTATCCGCCTGACAATTCTCAACAGCTGAGATTACAGGATTGCCACAGAATGTTTAAATTTTTTCCATGACTTTTGCATCATATCTCCAGGTGGTCAAACACTTTTGTTCATGACAGTAACATAATTAAAACCATCATACAATCATTTTACGCTGCATGAAATTTATGCAGCCTCTATAACCTTTTACTCAGCTGATGCACAGGAAAGCAGTTTTAAACAAAATTATGAACCATAAATCCAATAACTTTTAATGTTCCATGATTTTTCAATGACAGCTGACCATGTTTTTTTGGTGACTAAACTATTTTCCAGACCTGGTAATTTTCCACGATTTTCCAGACCTGTGCTAACACTGTAAGAAGTACCTTGTGTCACATTCTACTGTCAGTTTTTCACACCTTATTCTGGGTCACAGTTGGTGCTGGCACATAGTGTGACTTCTGTCTGTCAGTGCCTTTTGAACTATTTACGTGTCTTCCCTGAACTGATACTTGTCACTCACTGAAAATTTCGACTGTATCTGAATTCTCTTAAAGAACAGGTCATTGTAGTGAACACAGGTCTTGATTTCCTTCTGCATAATAAAGTTTATGTGGGAATTCTCATCGCTTTCATCTATTATAACTCAATGGAGGGGATGAATGTACAGTATTTCTAAATCTGTATGCTTAGTTCTGGTCTATATGAATTTGTCTCATTCTGTATATTCAAGTTGGAGTGTTGGCATACCCGTAAAGTCTTACAATCTTAATGTACCTTAAAGAAGGACACGCAATTAAAAAATAATTATCCATTTTTCAAATCATTTCTCTGTCTGAAAATTATCTACGGTGCCCATCGAGTCAATTTTGCAAAGAAGAGCACCGTTCTGTTACCATGCACATATGGTATGACGCAATTAGGAGAGCTAGAGTTACCAGGTTTGGCCCTAGTGTCCAGAATTATTCCCCTTCCCCAATCAGCAGCGGCTTGTGGCAAAAACGATGACGTCACTTAAGTTCCGGCAGCTACAGACTCCTCTATCTAACAGTGTATTACTCAGCTTTTAATTAAGATTCTGGTCATCCAAATTCAAACGTTGAGTTTGATGTGTAAAAAAATATTCTGCCTCAGCATGATTTTGTTTGCCATATCTATTGTTCACAGAGGAATTAAAACATTCATACCAACATGCTATCACCCGTCCACAGATCACTGGCTAGACAGCTTTGTCATGTGGCTAAAACATATTTGACGTAAGATAAGGCCGCCATGCGCGTAGAAGGTATAATAATTCGGACTTTGGATAATATAACCCTGTGGGTTGTCTGGGGTTGGCAGAGGTGTTATATCATTATGACAGACTCTTGAAAACTATTTTATTGAAATAACAGGGTATCGTATGTAACTTTTCTTTACTGTTCCACAGAGATAAGCTGCAGGTTTAAGTTCTATACAGAATAAACAAGAAAAAGCACTTCTGTGTAAGTAAAATTTCTATCAACTGTGTAAGTAAAATTTCTATCGCAGCACACCAATGAAAGTAAACAAACGGAATAAGAAATGATGAATATGGGAAACTCAGAAGATGCAAGAATGACTAAAGGAATTTGAATTACCATGACCATGTAAATGTTCTTAGAACTGCACTAAAAACGGGAAGAATAATACAAGTACAGAGGTACCACTTTACAGCATTTTTTTACTTTGTAAGGTAAATGCAGATCAGGGATAATCACATAATTACTACAGAATACTATATGTATAGTTATACTGTGTTACTTTTCAACTAGTCATTATTATTTCATCAAGCCTTTTCTCTTTCTAACACATTTATTCATCATTAATATTAACCTTCAAGACACAAATTCTCTGAAAGGAATGGTCCTATGCAATTTGACCAGCTGTCAGTGTTATGGAATGGAAATGACTTTCTTTCTCACTGACAGTGACTCATGACTGGCTGACAAATGTTGTGGATTCTTTTGTAAGAATATGAGCTTCACTGACAACAAGAGAGAAATTTAGCTCTAAATCTCTTTTAGTGCTGACATTCCTTCTTTCCCTTAAGCCTGTATAAGGAGCCTGTGAGAACAAAATTTGACTCGTGACATAAACTAAGCAACTACACCACACCAACTGGTGTCACAAACTGTCCCTGTTACATCAGACTATTGAAATTGTGAATACTGAAAAGATGAAAGGAAAATTGTAATCAAACATAGTTCTCATTGGCGCTCCAATTACCATAGCAAACTTCAACACAAATATAAACTTTCTTTTCTAATTTTCATGCTAAAATTCAAAGATACAAATTTCCAGATTATCAATAGCATTTACATGGTGAAAATAGTGAAAATATCATTCTTGTACAATGCACCTGGTTAAGTGCAATTTCCTGTTTCCTCAAATAACCAGATTAACGAAACACGACTGCATCAAATACTACTTATCCAATATCTAGAAAAATAAGCAACAAATTGGGTAACTCTGATGATCCTATTGCAATAATTACCCAATTATATTGACAGGGCCGCATTCAAGTTAAACATAAATCTTATGAAGTTATGCTGCCTTGTACCAAAGTCCATGAGCTGTCAAATATTCAATGTTACTATGACTCATTTAACACTTACAGATATATAAATCAGCATTTCATATTATGAATGGAAACTACAACAATGAGGAGAAAAAGACACACAAAATTCACAGAGCTGAAAATGAGAAGACAACAATTTGATCCGTTAGTAATAACTAAAACATTACATGGTTTATGAAGAAGAGGAAGACAAACAGAAAAATCTGGATGGACTAGCAAATTGAATGGATGCACACAGCACTTGAGAAATGTTAAGGTGAACAGTTGGTAGACAGAAGTGGCAATCCACAATTGCCTATGCCAGTCACTGTGGTACCTGAAGAGACGCCTGTGAAATTTTGATTAATTATGGGCCACAATACAAAGACACAACATGATATGACTGAAAGAACCCATGATGATACTATTAAAAATGGACCATTTGCTCCTACCAAATTATTTTTGCAATGGCTAGATAGAAACAACTAAATCATTTCCAGGACTGATAGTTTGGTTTTGCTGTACAGAAACATTCCTTGCTCTATGATCTATGGTGCACTTATTTTTTTTTTAAGCTTCATAAAGTAAAATCATTTTCTAAAAAGGCCAGAAGTAAATATTAATATGGACATGTTTATAATGGCCACCAAGAAATATTATTACTACATAAAGGCGACACAGATCAGTTCTTATAAACTCATGAGAGGATTCACTGATTGAATTTAGCCAAGAAAGTTTTTTTTTATTGAGTGGGACATGAAACCTGAGAATGACAATCAAAATGATAAAAATAAGGAAAGATCTATCAATGAGATTCACAGTTAAGACAACTGAAGACAAAATTTTATGACATCACAATAATACCGGTGCTCTCTCAGAATTAAAAAAAAAATGAATGAACAAGGTTTTTCTTCAGTATTGTTGTTCCTAATGAATGGATTGTTTCAAAATTGTGCATGAGCCCCTAAACCAATTTGTCTTAACAGGAAATATTTTTTGCCTCTTTTGTCCTGTGATCATGGTAAAAGTTCTCTTAATAATCATGCGATTCCTGCTTGGTCAAATATTTAGTACTTTTACAACAGTGTGACGTAAAAGAAAAAAAACAAAAGATCACTTTGTTGCACCCTGAATATTTGCATCGTCATTCCCGATAAAGGTAAATAACAGATGTGGAAGAGAAAATTAGTCCTAGAAACTAAACTGACTGGCCGTTCAACAAATACGATCAACATGACAGAGTGACAGTCTTTACAAGATAAAGCCCTAGACAGCTGACTGTAGTCTACTAGTTTCACTTATGAAGCGAGAGAGACAAAGAGCTAGAAGTGATAGGATGCCAAGATCACTGAAATACATTACGGGTAAATGCTTTGAACATAATGAATGGAAAAAGTTCTTATCCATGGACAGAGTAAAAGAGATATCTGTGGATTAAATATTAATCAGTTATGTGGAAACTTTTCTTCAGGAGGCCAGTATGCCCATGCATATCTACAGTGTTGATTATGTCGTTTTGGTGTTTCAGAAGTTTCGATGACTGGATTAAAAACATCTTGATAGAGTGGATAAATTTCTAACTTCTCACACTCTAATGAGATATTACCAGTTAGACAGTTCTAACAAAATAAAACAATGGGTCATTTCTCATCATTTCACAAAAACTGCTTTGTTATATTTGTAATGTCAGTGAAAATTTGTTAGTATTTTAAATTTTTTCCATCAACAATGTTCAAGAAGATTATGCGATCAGTCGTTTTTGTCTTGTATTATACCATGAATAGATTAGATGATATTATGATCTTGATATTGCTATCGTAAGGGGAGAATATGGATAAAGTAAGAATCTTGACTTTCTAATGGAAGAAGCAAAACTGTGAAGTGCTGTACTTATGAAAAGTCCAGTTGCCTGACTCTGAAGGCTTGTTGCTCTGCACTCAGTCAAAGGTATGTTTGGATAAGATCAATGATGTCACATCTGAGTATCTTTGTTGATAATTTAATGGAAGTGGTCTAATGTTTATCCCTCTGTCCTGGCATCTTGCAAACTGATCAGCGGACCCAAGTATTTCTGTTTGAAAACCAACTGTTGGTGCTGGCGAATGCAATTCTATTATTTGTACTCTGTCATCATCCTTGCATTTTTGTTGAACTGCTTCACTGTCTTTAAGTAAATGCCCCTATAGCAGTTCTTGAATATATTTTCTTGTATTCTTTACCTTTAAGCAGTTTTTACCAATGAATTTCTTTAATGTTTTTATTTTTGCATGTCATACTCTATAACTATGCATGTTTGAGAAACTTACCTATTTTCATTTATTTCATAATGGTTATAGGGAAAACTTTTACCACAAACAAAAGGACGATGTCAAAAAATGTTTTTTGTTAAAGTAGGACACTCACATCAAAGTAATTTTCCGTTTTTCAATACTTTTTCTCTCTAAAAATTATCTATAGTGCCCACTGAGTCAATTTTGCAAAGAAAGAGCATCGTTCTGTTATCGTGCGCATATGGAATATGACACAATAAGGAGAGCTAGAGTTACCAGGTTTGGCCCTTGCGTCCAGAATTATTCCCCTTCCCCCATCAGCAGAAGCCCGTGGCAAAAATGCTGACGTCACTTATGTTCCAGCAGCTACAGACACCTCTATCTGACAATGTATTATTTAGCTTTTAATTAAGGTTCTGGTATTCCAAATTCAACTGTAAAATTTGATAGTGTAAGCCAGAAAAAGTAGTCTGTATTTTTATTGTCTCAGCATGATTTTGTTTGGCATATCTATTGTTCACAGAGCAATTAAAACATTCATACCACCATGCTATCACCCGTCTGCAGAGCACTGGCTATACAGCTTGGCCATGTGGCAAGAACGTATTTGACATAAGCTTATGGCTGCCATGCGCGCAGTGGTTATAACAATTTGGACTTTGGATAATGTAACCCTGTGGGTTGTCTGGGGCCAGCAGAGGCATTATATCATTATGACAGACACTTGAGAGACTGTTTTATTGGAATAAGGTATCGTATGATTTAATATGGTCTGAAGGACGGTGCAGTCTTCCTTTAAGACAAATTGGTATAGAAGCCTAAACTTTGGAAACGACCCATTCAGAAGGACAAAAGTTATTTTCTAAAAATCTTGTTCATCCTTACGAGAATGCATTATGGTACAAGAGCCAGAGTTAGTCACTCTTGATATTACCTACATATAATGTCAAGGCCGACTTCACCTGCCACACCCTGCCCAATCCAGAGAAATAAAGGACGGACTAGCCAACCTGATATCAAAGAGCTCAATCAGCATGTACCCAACGAGGCAATAATGTGCCATCATGCACTGATGTTGCTGGGCACTCTTGCTGCACTGAAAGCTTGACATTACATGTAAGCAAATTTTGGTTCATGTAGCTTATATACTTATTATCCCTCTCAGCAAAGTATAGTAAGAGCAGACTCACTGTGTTAAAGAGGATATACCAATGCAACTTCTGGTTAAGATGCATGACTGAATATACAAGTATTGAGTCATTCATTGTACTCGTCTGTAAATTCAAACGCACAGACTGCTTTCAAACACAATATACTTTTATGAAAGAATTTTTTTTATTTCAGCGGTGCTGAAAAAAAAAAAAAAGCTTCTGCTGAGTAATTGCAAATTATCATGGCCTGCAAAGTTTCAAGTATTTTTCTTTGGCCATTCAAGATATTTCTGTTTTAGCCAAATAACACTATGTTATTCCCTGATAATCTGTTGACCGTGTGGATCATCAAGATGTACACAAAAAACGAATCTATACCTAAGGTCTCATTAAAAGAACAGAAATACTTCACGAGAAAGACACCAAAAGCAAAAAGGGAAACAAAGATTACTGCAAGAGAAATTTTACTGACACTTGTGTATTCAAACAAAACACTGAGGTACCTTTCAGACCTGGAATTCATGAGTGAAACATTTTTTGTACCATGCAGGTTTCAATTTCTTGGACCATATGCATGTCTTGCTAGACAATATCATAAAGTATTATAGGTGCTAAATTCTCTGCTGCTTATTCATCTTTCATAAAGCAGGCAGGTTCAGTCAAGTTAATACTGACTGGTTAACACTGACAAGACCTCCAAACAGTAATTTGTGAACTGTGGAAGAGCACATGCTTTTTGTAATCAAATAATCATCATAATAATATTGACAACATATGCAGCAAAGCAATTTGCATTGTTGTTTAAGTGCAAAGAATACCAAGGATTTTGACACAAAGACCGATCCATACTTTCTCATAAACTGAATATAACCCCAGAAATATGCAAGTCACAAAACATGAAACATCAAGAGCTGTGTGCATCACGTTGCACCATCAGGCAGACTATGCAACCATTTCATCATAACGTTCAGCTAATAGCATGTTTTGTAGGCCTTACCTTACTGCTACTTGAATTTGGGCTACCCCCTCGTTTGATTTCTTTCTCATCTTCCTTACTGCTTCCCTGGGTAGGTGTAGGAGGGGCTTTTTCATCTTCAGAGTGACTGTTAACTGGTGTGTCGTAGTTTTCATCATCATTCTCACAAGCTCCGAGGCTCCACACCACCTCCTCGGAGCTTCCTCCACCTCCCCCTCCATCATTCACATCATGGCTGTTCTGCGTCACATCAACTTCCTCTGCCTTGTCATCTGATTTGTCGCTGACATCCACGATTTCATCACCAGGGTAGAAGATGTAGTCTGCTTCTTCATCCTTCACAATTGCAGAGAAAAGTATGGATCAGTTTCAAGATTTGCCTATGACCCAGCACTTCACAAGACAGCACAGTTAAACACAGACTTAATATCACCTGTCACATTATGTCCCCATATTATGTGATATCTCTTGGGAAAGATACCAACTACAGAAATATAAGTTTAGCTGCGGAGACAGTGTTTTATTCTTCACATATCAGACTGAGGGTCTATCTTATGTATATTCTGCCAACAAATCATTGTCTTTTGGAGTTTTTTTTTTTTAGAGGCTTCATCATTCAAAATCTCTCATCAATCTGTATAGTTAGTTTGCTTCTTTTCATTTGAACAACGTACTTTTACCATACCTAAAACCATTTCCCATATATGTCATAGACATTCAATCATTTATTTTTTTTTTAACTTCTCTTGTAAAATTTTCCAAACATGCAACACAAAACTAACTCTTAGATAAAAAAATGAAATTCTAAATTTAGATGAGAGGGAAACACTAATGAAGATTGCCAACAGTTAGGCAATGTCTTCTTGGGAGAAGAATAGGGTGTCTGTGGGAACCCCTAACTGCCAGGACATCATTCCCCCTCTTCTCACCGCCACGCCTTCACCCTTTATTTCTCCAGTATTTGTGACAGATCTTATTCTTTAACGACAATGGTACTGAGCTTCAAACTTCCAAAGTTTACAAACTCAAAATTTCAAAAAAATAGCAAATCATGGACAACTGAAACAGGAAACAAGAAGTGAAGAGATAATTGCTGGGATCTTTTCAAAATCTAGTATACTAATTGATTTACACAGTGACTTTTCATGAAATAAGAACAGCTGCATTAAGATTTTTTTAAATAGCGGATTCAAATGCACATGAACAAAAGAAACATACCATAGGATTTTCATGATCTGGCAGAGCAATGTCTTCCAACAGCTGCTCCAGGTTTGTCTGTACCAGCTCACTCTGCTGAGTCTTCTTCAGCATCTTGTTATCTTGCTTTAGCACAGAGAACATTTTCCTCTGGGGCATGGTATACCTGCAAATGAAATTCAGCCCACATTAAACCTGCACTGAGTACTGACAAGACTTCTCACATACAGAATTCAACAAGGTTTATCTTTAAAATAGTAACCAGAGACTCACAACATTCTGAGCAGTACAGCTGATAAATAAAAGTAGGAGCACAAGGCTGCTGGTATGAAGTACTGTTTAAATTCTTCCGTTAAGAATGGTGTGCACATAAGGAGGCTGCCACATTTCAGACCCAGCATGTTAGATCACATTGTCCATGAATAGTGTTGGCACTTATTTACCAAATCTCCTGACATCAGATGCTCTCAAGTTTTACTGCTGCTATCACCCATTCACCTTCTAATTTCATATAAATAAATAATTTCACTAATAGTTTATCTCTGTGTGACATCCTTGTAGATTGACAGAGTTGTTGTTCTTGACCTGATATTTAGAATAAAACAAAAGTGCCTAAACTGGACACTGAAGGATAAACTGTAAGTGGATCAAATAACTCTGCCCAACTGTCCACTCACATTCTGTGCCACCATAATTGGCTACGTATATAGGTGACAGCATACAAACATTTGTAAGCCTTGGGCTGCGAACCACTGACAGAAGTTTAATATGACGATGCTCTGTATTCAAAGATTAAAGACATTCATTTAGATGATGAAATATTTAAGTCATGCTTTTTGACTGGCAGAAAGCCTGTGACATTGAATGTGACTGCATCAGTCAATGAGTAGGTGTCAAAGACGTTATAATATTACACTAGACCCCGCACTCGCTACTCGTGGCTCAGCGCGCGGCGTGAACAATTGATGACCCAAAATGGCGCCGACGGTGGGGCAGGCAGGTTAGCGTGGCCAGTTGTGAAGGCTAGGCTTTGCCCAACAGATGAGGGAGTGTGTGTGCGTGTGTGTTTGTTTACGTCGCATTTTATGTGTAACAGTGCCTTTAAACCGACATTTTTCATGTTAAAGGCAGAATATAGCATAAATAAAAAAAAATATGACAGAATAAGTAAACAATTGTAGATTTTGAATAGAAAAACTATTGTATTATAGCTGTCTAAATTTGTGGGGTTTTTTGGGGTTTTGGTTTGTGTCCTTTTTTGACCTTTTCCTTCTGCATTAAAAAGGTAGCCCTGAAAACGGCTGTTGTTTTGTTGTTTTTTTTTTAAATTATGTTTTGGCTTAAGCTAGCCCTTAAAAGGGCTGTTGCTTTACTTGTGTTAGCCCTGACAAGGGCTGTTGGTTAAAGGTAGCCCTGAAGAGGGCTGTTGATTTACTTAATTACCCCTGAGAGGGGCTGTTGCTTTACTTTGGTTTGCCCTGAAAAGCACTGTTTGCCATGTTAGCCCTAACAAGGGCTGCTGGCAGCACTAAGTAGGACCATCGGCTGTGCTGCTGGCACATTAATCCCACAAAAACATGATGAACTACTTGTATAATTGCAATGGATAATAGTACTTCATGAAAGTTAAAACAAGCTGATAATAATAACCGCACATTTTATCGCTGGTGCAGGAACAGGACAGTTTTGTTGTTTGTGCCTGACAGATCCCAAATTGTGATGCACAACTTTCTGTGAATATACAGCATAAGAAGCTTGACCTTCATTCCAGCTTAAAAATCTTCGTCCAAGGATTTGTGCACTGCAAACTTTGTCATTTTTGAATGGTGCCCAAACTTTCCCCTGTGTCCCTTCTCTACTTATGTTGCTAATCCATTTCTGGAGTCGTTCAAGATCATTATTTAGAAAGCTTGGAAAAAAAAAGGATAAATAATATTAATAATAATGAATCAAAGTCAGCGTATTATAATTCAAGTAAACTCTCACATGATTCTTACGAAAGCTTGTGAGACAAAACATTTTTTTAACACCTGGATACTTCAGTAATTGTTATGTTGGGAAATACAACCTGTGCACTGTTGATGTTAAACATTTGTAAATTCCGTCTTTCAGATGAAATGGTTCATTCTCTCTTTCTCTCGTACACCTCACCCAAGCAAACCCTACCCCTAACTCACCGAAATTTATTCCAGGACACTGTAAGTGTGTTATTCCTGTGAAAGGTAGGCTTATGTGCCATGAATTTTCAACTACAGTTTCCCCCCAACCCTCTCCCTCCCCCCGCCGCCCCCCTTGCAAAAAAAAAAAAATGCAGACTTTTTATTGTCCCACATCATAATCGTAGACTAATCTAGTCTAGCATCTACTGTGCCGTGCTCTTTTCTGAACAGCATTATTGGGAGAAGGCTTTAAAAAGGGACTTTAGCCAAACAGCACATCAATCTGCACGATAAACAATGATCTAAACGAAGGGACATCCAGTTACGGCAGTGCAGTCAGCAGAGTAGGACTGTGCCTACCGATATGGCAGTATGAACTCAGTGTACATGATTGTCTAACACCAGGCTAGTCTAGGCATAGTGCAGCGTAGTCAGTATAGGCATAGTGCAGCGTAGTCAGTATAAGTCTATGCCCTTCTCCCACGGCTCAATTGTTCGCAGAAGATAAATCAACATGCTAGTTCAATGCCTTAACTCCGTCATTCACTTTTGCATGATTAGTTCTTGCAGATTTATTGTAGGCTTGTATTCAAGCATCATGTAACTCACGACATGAGTGTGCGACTGTAGACCATTCACGTCCATCGGCTCTTCTAGGTTACTGGGCCATCACACTGTTGCAGTGATTTGTGAGCTAATAAAACACTTTTTCAAGCCTAAATCATTGCATAAAACACAAATTAAGTGACTGCCCATGAAAAGTGTACGGTGATCCTTCGGTACGCCGGTTGTAGCACTTAAAAACACAACAGTTTTGCACTATCCTTCCGTCAACAATCACATCACTACGATTGTAAACAAGGCCGCTGACCTGTTACCTCCGCCCCATTCAAAATGGCGGTCGGACGGGTCAAGTGTTCTTAGGTCACATGACCCAGTGCGGACTCTAGTTAGTATTATAACCTCTTTGGTAGGTGTAAATCAGCCCACTCAGACAAAAATCACAAACAACTGATGGACTGATATTTCCCCAGTCATCACTGCACAGTGAACACACTACTGGATGAATGTGTCTGAATCACTGAGCAAAAACTGTTTTCTCAAGAGCTGCTGACCAACATTTAGGGAGGATCCTTAACATAATCAAGAGTGATTTCAATGGTAGCATGCTGTTATCCTGCTATGTGATTTAAGAACAATTCTGGCAAGAGACAAACATCAGGAATGTGCCCGTTTTACTTATAATACATTATGATACTTGTAGACAGTGGTCACGATTATTAATTGCATACTTTCTTACCTCATCTTTGTATCTGCATTCCACTTCACCCCTCTAAGCCAAGGTGGCTCAAGTGATCGCTTGTTCTGCATTCTAGGTTGTACTACACCTGTGCTAGCTTTGTTGTCAGAATCCTGAAATGCAAATATGAACAAGAGCGTAACTAAGAATCTAACGAAAGTGGATGACTGGGATATTCAGATGCTGTCTGAATGAAAGAAAAAAAGTAAAGATCACTGAATTTTTTTCTTTACATCTACGCTGCACATCAGAGGTAATTACAGTCGAGTCCGCTCAGCTCCAATTCGCTGGGACCACCCTAGTGAGTTTGACGAATCAGAATTCGACTCACGACTTCCAAGGAGAGTCAACCGTATGCGAGCGAGCGAGCACACTGGGGAGGTCATGAAGGCAGCCTCTTGTTTATATACCGTCACGGTGCATTGGGCCAGATGCGTTGTAAGCCCTACACAATGCTGTCGAGATGCTTGATTATCAATCGATTTTTCAGCACCGCCGAGCCCTTGCGCATTCTCCTCCCCCTGCTGTCTTATCAGCGGTGGTGTAATACACACGCCCTCCTTACTGTGCTGTGGTTAATGGCACTCGCAGTGTCCGGTTTTATTGCCTCTCTCTATCCGCGGCACCGTCTAGTTTGTTTTTCAAGCCGTCGGCGTTGTTTGGTACCACACGGGGAGGACGCCAGGAGGTGATTTTGCCTCTGTGGCAGCGCTGGGCAGTTGGACTAATCAGAAATTAGCATTAATTACTTCATCTTATGCAAGGATAATTAATAGACGCAAAGAAGGAAAAAAACCTATTATTTCTTTTTTTTTCAACTAATAAGTAATTGGAGGAATCCAATTTTGACATACATGGACTCGACTGTATAAAGAAACAGAAGATTGCTGATTTTCACTCATTTAAAGGAACCTGCCGACACAGAGCACGCAACTATACAATGTCTCTCAAGATCTCTGTTAACAAATCACCGTTTTCTCCTATCTCTGTCACTGCTGGTCTTGCCTTCTCACCTCAAATGTGGAGCTGTCTGCCTCAAGAAGATACATGATAGATGAAGTTGTGTCTTCGACAGAAGAGGATGGGTTGTCTGAATCTCCATTTTTCTTGTCAAATATGTCAGTTTTTATCTTCTTTGCGGGCTGCCGATAGGAAAGATGACCAAAAATGAGCACAATGACTACTCTGAAAATCATTTACTCTTACTAAATCTACTAACATTACTCTTCTAAGCGTTCCACTGGAACAAATATGAGAAAAATAATAAAGTAACATCGCAAATGTCACCAGTTTTGAAAACTCATGACTGGGGTTAGTTAGCCTCTTACAGAAATGGTGCTGAAAACCCAGAGCAGTATTCTGATAGGATATGTTCAATGATGGCTGAATTATCTTAAGGAAATGCAGCTACAGAAATAATAATGAAAGTGATGGAAAGAGCAAATACTGTGTTTTTGTTCTGATTTGCTTTAGGCACTGTGTTTTGGGAACCAAAGCAAAAAGTGAAGGCTACAAAGCCTAAATTAGTTTTATCTTCTATTTCATTTCCCTAGATTCAGATTTTGGAGTTATAGAAACTGCTCTTCAAAAGGTCTACAGAAACAATGATCAATAAATATGCCTATCTTGGACCTGTTCTCCTTTGGCTATCCATCCGGTCAAAGGAAGCTTAATTAGCCTACAGAAAATGTAGTGTATGCTGCAGGAAGACCTAACAAGTCATGAACGTTCTCAGCATACCAATACATAATTTGTAAGTAAATTATTTGTATTCTTTTAATTGCTTGCTGATGTGCAGAAGTAGGCATTCTCAAGTACTGCATAAAGCTTGTAGTGCTTCCTTTGTAAGTTTGAAGAAAGCATCTACATCATGCTCCTTCAATAAAATACTATTAAAAAAAACTTCAGACACCAGAGTCTGATCTCTTCCAATATGGCCCAAAGAACTGTTTGCTCATGTTTACCATACTGGGGTTTATATACATGCATCCAATATCATTACTTTTATTAACTCCTGATGCACTCAGAATTTCTGAAATGAACAGTTCCTTTGTTTTACAACAAAAACAAGAAAAGAGATCCTACCTGAGCTCCTGGTGTTTCATTCTGAACCATCGGTTCTTGGAATATGGGAGTGCCATTGGGTCCTTTCAAGAAACTTCCCTGTTGTGGTGGCATTGCTTGTACCTGAACAGGCTGCAACAAAGGGCGGTAGAAGCCACCCATGACCTGGGGCAGGAGAGTGTACCCTGAGAAGAATAACAAAAACTTTTTCTAAGGAAACAATGCAAGAGTGGTGAAGACAGAACATGGATCAATCAAAGGCTGTTGGTTTGGAGCTAAATTAAAAATGTTAATCAATTCCTGATGGCAATGATAACAATTCTGTGCTGGGATTTGTGTGGGCTTACAGCAAGACGAATTTATATACACTGGTACTTACTGCATAAAATTCTGAAGACATTGTCCAATGACAATTAAGAAATTAATTCTAAAGCAAGTAGGCTGGTCCATGGATTATTGATTACACTGACATTGGGCATCATTGGTATATTTAACAGTAGACTTGTGTGGCTGAAATACACTGTTCAATTAGTTGTCTTATGGCATGGTGCAACCAAAACCCTGAATTTCAATACGTGCCATTTCTGCCTTAGGTTTAATGAAATAAAGTTTGAAAAACATGTTTGCTGAAGCGTTTCTAAATGATTTGTCCATTATTTCCAGGAAATTTAAATCACCCACCACTACAACATTTTAATGGCTTTCGTAGGACTTTGTTTCTGGTGCACATATATGCCTGCCCATAGTTATAACAGAATCAATACTGTTTGAGTGTGCCCTTTTTAGAGTTGCAACTGTGCTCTTCACCAACAGCAATCCTATTCTAAGCATAGGTGACATCCTGATGGTGTCTTTATGCTGAAAGAAGTTGATGCCAAAACTCTATAGTTGAAAGCCTTTTTGATAAAATATGTGAGAAAGATTATGCCAGACTTGATAACAATGTTTCATGTACTGCATTAATCTTGTTCTCTCATTCATGAAAGGGAAAATTTGATTTGAGTAATCAAATAACCAGACAAACATTTAAACAAATTTTATTTTTATACCATCTTAACAGCACCTTATTTGAAATGTACAGAAAATCTCTCGCTTACAAAGCCCTAACATTTCTGGGGAACAAAACAGCAGTTATTTTGAAGCTGCCTGGTGCTACATGGACAGCTGTTATCTGCCTCTGATCATAGCCCAATTAAAAAAAAAAAAAGGCAGAAGTGGCTTATCACAGTACTATGAAAGCAATTTTAATCATAGTACTGCCAAGCTACATACCCATGGAACATGTACAGCAGTGGATCACAAGTTTTCATGACAGCACAGTTATGTTTCACAGACTTTCAATAATATCATCTGATTGAAAGAGCATATCCATAATGAGCTCAGCTGATTTCTCACACATTACAAAAACTTCAAATTCTCCACACACTAAACCACTGCACAAACACATGAACGTGAAATAAAGACCATATTGCAACACGAGTCAAGCCACAAAGGAAACAGGATGGGTGTTTTATTTTGGACTGGGTTTTCAAACCGGTTTGGACAGACACAGATAGGAGACGGTGTCTCTCAAAATCATCAAACCTCAAATCATTTTCACGCTAATGTGAAACCCTGTCCTTCCTCTCCTTCTGTTTATAGCCATAGAGAAGCTTAACTAAACTTTCTGGAGAATATAGCACCTTTCGAGAAGCATCTAACTAAGATAAGAGATGCAATACTTCATGGTGCTGTGGCAATTTGCAAAACACTTGTTAACCGTGCTCTACTGATCAACAGCACCATTCTCCTCAATCATTTTGGCCCGTTGTCATTTTCAAATTCTCAAAAAGTTTTGGCTATTTTCACAATGCAGTAACGACTTTTACTTTTAAAATTATCCTTGGCTTCACTAGGCAATATTGGCTTCACTAACTGTTGCATCATGGTATTCAAGAATGATCATTCTTCTGTAAAACCCTAAACATCTGCTGCCCTTAATGAAAAGAAACTTTTGCAAGAAACAAAGCATGTCCTGGATATTCGTGCAAAGCTGCAGTATGGGAAAAACAGAATATTCCTCCTGAACAGTGGTGACTCATGTCATGAAGTGTCAGTGCTTGTCTCAATAAACAATAATAGAAACTATTTTGCAATAACTGATACTCTGCTGTATAGAGCGTGCAAAAGCTGAGGGTTTTACGGAGAATTGCCAACAAAATCTGCCTACCAGTTTGCGGGTAGTAGGGCCACTGCATGTTCTGAGTTTGAGTGACCCTAGGAATGTCTAAGAGGCCCATATTGGGGATGATGGGCCCCAGACTCGTTGGGATACACTGTATGGGCACAGATTCACCAGGCACCAGATGTAGGCGCGGCTGAATTGGAAGGGCAAGGCCGCCATGGTTACCTGCCAGGGGATAAATTGGGTAGTTGTAGATGCCTAGTTGGACTGAGCTGGTGGTGAGACCATATTGGTCAAGGTTGGAATGGGCTAAGGGCCTAATATTGGCCATGGGTATAGCACTTGGCTGGACATCCAGCAAAGAAGTACCTGCATGGGGACAATATAAATTTGCTCATACAGGCATGGAAAATGTGGGTAAAATAAATTCAGGATTCAGAAGCTAGAAGAAAATATATTCTAAACTGTCATCAAGCCACAACATTCAGGAAAAATGCTGTTGCAAGTCTTATGCAAAGAGGTGCAGGGTTCACTGCCACATCAAACTGGTAAAGATGACATTCTGGAGCAAGACATGCAAGGAGAGAGATGAGAATATGTCCGTAAAGCCTTCAAGCAGTCTATGCTACATGCTCTGAACAAAGCTGAAGAGTAAAGCTGAAGAGAACTGGAAACTGTCAAACAAAGACAAGAAGAGCTGAAGAGGAATAGAGAAATAAATCACTGATGTCTTTCAAGCTATTTTTCAGATTTCACTAACTTCAGCAATAGAGAAATAAATCACTGATGTCTTTCAAGCTATTTTTCAGATTTCACTAACTATTAGAAAGCAAGAGTGCAGGAGAATACTTCTTCCAAGATTGCAAGAGCAGAAACGACACATGAGAAAGTGAACAAATTTCCACTAAAACCGGCAAGTAATGTAATTATAAACCATATAGAACAGGTAGGAGACATTTTATAATATTGTTCTCTCAATAGTTTGTTTTTGCTCATAATTTATGTGAAATTTCATCAATATATTGTTAAACACGATACTTAATAGACAAAGAATTGGCAAATGAAAAAAAAAAAAATCAAAACAATTCACCACAATGTTTTTACCTACAACCAAGCAAGTGTGTGAAGGAAATACAAACACATGGCTAGAGAAAAGCTGCCAGTCCTGTTTCTTATATTGCAAGTTGAAATATCCCATTTTTTTCTCAGCTTGGACAGTTCACTGCTATCAGTAAATTTCCAAAACTGAATTGCTCTGACAGCCACTTCCACATTTCCTCTTACATGGCAAAATTCTGTGAGTCAAGCGCTTCTAACTTAACAGTAACAGAGCCTTACCAATGTTTTTATTCTGCCATAAAACAATCTCTGACTCTGAGGGATAATGCACTCATAAGTGAGGACCATCACCACTTATCATACATATTTTCCTGATACTGGAAACAAATCTTAAATTTGGGATAACAATATGATAGGAGTGATTGTGTGTCCTCTTGAATTTAAGTTAATGAGAACATTTATCTTTTTAACTCTTTATCATGAACATGGGATATCTCTTTGATAATCCTGAAGTATGTAGGTCATGTTTTTCATGACAGTCATAATAGAATGATGCAGCAAAATTATACATTAAAAATCCTTGATATATATAGATATTTCTTATGAATGGCTGCTGAGAATTTCATTTGTTGGCTCAAAGAGCTCAAGAAGTTTTATGTCCACATCATGAGGTTTGGCAGCTCTTCAGCTACAAAAGTCACTTTTGGTAGGTTAGGTGAACATTTAAAATGATGTTAATAATGAAGACCTGAGAGAATGCTGCGGGCAAAGCTCAACATTATAGCTGCTAACACTCTGAAAGTAAATGCTTTACGAATACTGAGATTCATTAAGTCTGGAGCAGCTGTAGGCAATGGAGGATACCTCAGCTATTGGAGCAGTCCAAAGATTGTTGCAAGATTCACAGATCTAAAAATATATCAATCATGGTGAAGATAAGGTGGGTCAGTGCATGGCATGAAATACATAGGTAGTTCTGTACATAATCTTTTGGGCTAACAAGGGACAGCTGTGGGAAATCAACTAGAAATTTGATTAACTTTTTAATTCTCTACAAGTAAAATCATTTCAAGAGATCTGTTGTCCAAGTTTTACTTTTCTATCTTTGTTGGGTTAATGAAGTTTGGGGATATAGTTCAAGTTGAGTTTATTAGGCATTATGCCAATTCACAAAGCTTGCCAACAATTACAGTAAACAATAATACACTCCTGGTTACATAGTCTCATGATCTCATTCATACATTTGCTATTGCTCATTTGCACGTGACTTACTTGCGGTTCTTGCATTCTCGTCTTTTTTTCTCTCCCTCAGTTGCTCAGTCTCTTGTTCACTCACATAACCACCTCCTTTCAAAAAACGTTATCACACACAAACACACACACACATACATTCACTTTCACATATACACATACAAATACACATACCCACACGCGCGCGCATATTCGCCATCGAGCAAGTGTCTCGGGTCAGTGGGGAGCTTCATTACATTATTTAATTTACCACTACATACTGGAAAGGTAGCAACAGCTTAAGGTTCAAATCTCTGCCGGGTGTTTAAAGTCATAACTCATACTAGCTACCAGGTTAAAAGCTTTGATTTATCAGAGCAAATAAGACACCATTTGTTCATATAGTATGCATCACCACTGCCCTCCTCTGCATATAAAGAATTGAATGGCATTCGCTTTAACCTCTTCTGGCCAACTGTGAATGAGTATACTTGATAAGCAATGTCAGATAACTAGACTGCTATTTTCCAAACTATCACACATGTATTTGAATAGTCTACAGCAAAATAGAAGCTTATTTACAAATGCCAAAGACTGCATTTGTAAGAAATGTGCTGACAAGCAGGACATGGTAGCATGAAACATACAACATCTATCAGATATAAGGCTACTGAAGTGTCTAAGGGGAATCTTCTGGAAAGTACCTACTCTCTGGAATCTGGAAAGTACCCCGTCTCTGTATAAACATTTATCAGCCTAATCTTGAAGAAAATCTTATTGAAAGGCCTATCACCATACTATTACTGTGTCCTGCTAAACTAAAAATGTGACAACGCATGTGATTTTCAAACAAACATTTCCCTAGAAGGGCATTTTGCTCCAAATTTCTAGCATGGCTGACTTTAGCACACAATCTTAAGTGAAAGGTATGAGTCAAGGTATCTTAAAAACTGAGTTTGCAGTAAGGTACGCAAAGCGTGCCTGGGTTTTGGAGATACATATTGGAGTAGATAAGCATCAGTGGTAAATATGAGATAACTTTGTAGGTCAGACCAGGAGTGATTTGGGTCAATGCAGGCTAGAGCACTGTTGAGAAACAGCCAGATTGAGAGTATGTGATGGGAGTCTAACTCAACTTCCCTACCCACTAAAGAAGAAATATATTTCTGGACTTAAAAGTTTTCTGTCTATCCTACCAACTGACAAAATCACTTGTGTCTGACCTATTCATTTGTGATGTGCAAGGGTGCATGCCAAGCACAAGCAAAATTTCTTCCAGTGTATCATATGCAGACAGCGCAGCACATCTGATCTAAGTCTGTCATCATTTTGGAATTTAGCCACCCAATCACATTCCTCTTATCACTAAATATTAATCTAACATGATGACAGACCTAGCCACCAGATACATTTAACATATAACACTAAGAAGGCATATACAGTTAATGAAGTACAATGACATGTACTAACATCAAACATGAATTGCACCATAAGCTATACTGTATGTATAAAGAGCTTCTTTAAAATCCCATGACCAGTTTTAAGGGAAAGTTTATTCAGCTGAATAATAGCATATTAAAAGATGAATAAATCATTTTAGAAGTGACAAAAGTTATCATCAATTTTAGGTAAACCCCTTTGTAACATCTTATATTATAGGGAAATAACTGCTTTCCTGGTAATTCTAATACTTGTCTCACTTCATTTTATTCTTTATTTCTGTAAAAGTTCTGAACGTACCATTTTCACAGAATAGTTGAGCAAGCATCATCTGAAATGGCTGTCAGAATTGCCTCTACAAATATCACAATTACTGCTGGCTGAGCAGCTATCAACTGATTTGTTATTTTCAAAATTCTGAAGCTCTGTGACAATCAAATAGCAATTACAAAACTACACATCATCAGTATGCTTTAGAAATGGACTAGATCAGACTTAGGTCATGTTTTGAAAAGAGTATAATGTTGTTTATGGGATCAAGGACCATGCTGATATTTCAAAAAAAAAATTAAATGATGCCAAAACTGCAGTCACACTGATGCACACTCACTTTTTTTTTTCTGTTTGGTTGTTCCTTTGAGGTGTTTGGCATGGAAACTTTTCACCCACATTTTCCCAGAAGTGTGAAAAAAAATGACATGGGCAATTGGGCCATTTCCAAAGCACAGTGATGGTATGTGAGAATAGTGACATTCATGTCAAGAAAATATTAAGAAACACCTCACAGTAGTCAATCAATGCAACATACCAGATTGATAACTGGGTGGGAAAGGTTGGAATCCTAGCTGCGCACTCTGACCCAAGAAGCTGTTGTCAAAAGGTGCCCCATTAACCACTTCTGATTGGTGGAACATAGGTTGGGCAGTTGAGGTCACAGGAGTCAACTCGCTAGATGTCACTGCTGGAAAGCTCTGCATAAAAATGTTGGAGCTGGGGAGAAAAAAAATCATGTTCACAACTGAGAACCTGTATGGACTTATCGTTTATGTTATTTTATTCAGACATGTCAGGGTGCCTTAAGCTGGCTACCAATTGATATGTCAATAGGAAACCTGCTGAAAATTAACAGAAATAGAAAAAAGAAAAGAAAATTTTAAGGAATTAACAATCCATATCTCTGATCAATAGGTCTATGCTAAATCTAATGATGGCAACTAATTCATGACCTTTGATCATAAGGAATTGAAGCATTTCCTCTAATTGGTATGCTAACCATCACCTTGTGATGGACAAAAGCATTATAAAATCAGTGGCTGGTCTAAATAGTATCAAACTTAAGTTTCATCCCAGGAAAAAGGGTTTTAAATTTCATGAAAGGCATGTACTGATGTAGTAAATTTTGTCAGCTTTGTTTTGTCCTGTACTTTCCCTTTGCATTGTCAGTTACATTCTATATTTTCATGGCATTAGAAAAGCAAATCATGATATTGCAAGCAAATGAAATAATATCCCCAAAAGGGTTATTACTAATTTCATTTTACATTATTCTACCATTCTTATATAACTGTGTATGATTATACAAGAATAGAAGACACTTCACAAGGTTGTAGTCCTACAGTCCATTCTCGCATAGAACAGCTAAATTGTGATAGGGGTCTCATGCTTGTTTTGGCACTGTGGGGGTTGCATTTTTACACAGTTATCTCCCATCTCATGGGTGGGAATAATAATTGGTCAGCAAACGGTAGCTACCACTGCTATGTAAATTTATTGTTGAATGTTAAGAACAAATACCCCTAAGCATATCATAAAGAATGCTTTAGTCATGAAAAGCAGTAATCATTGATTCCTATCAGATGTATGCGGGTCAAAGGCACGTAATGGGAGATATTAGCTGTCTATCCTCGGTAGGCATGATGGATAAAACCCTGGGGTAAGATATTACGTCTTTGAACAGACATGCACACTAACCTTGATCGAAAGACTCCACTATTTGTGCAGGGATGCTTAGCTGTGTCCATTTCTTCTCCTGCTTCTCTTACCCTTGGACGTTTCTGGTGAGAAGTGTTTCTTGAGCTCTGAAATTGCAACACATCATATCACATCAAAGGTGATATCTATGCAGTTTTATGTGAAGTGCCAATACATAACTGCACAAAAAGCAGCAAAAGTTTCAGTATTTGAAGTAGGAGATGCAAACATATATGAAATTGTTTCAGTCTGCAGGGCAAGGCAGCACTAAATCATGATAAAGTGAAATCAGCCATTCAATTTCAATCAGCTCTTAAATGAATGACTTTAAATAAATCTCTTATTTATAATGACAAACAAAATCATCCAAAATGCAAGATTTTATGACCTCTTAAGTTCATAACCCACTTTCCTGCAAGAAACTGATCTGGAAATTACCATTTCAACATGGCATAACGATCACCACCCTTCACAAATACTATGTCTATGTTTTAAGGCTTGACCTCTACTCTTTGTGATGTACACAATAGCAATAGTGTGGTTGCCATTTTTTTTTCTTTCCTTTAAAATCAATCTTAAGAATGAGGACCCTTTTGCGACATGACTACAAATGTATATCAAGTTACAGATCTGGATTTGAGGAGAAGGGGCCAGGAAGAATGGCAAGAAATGGTAAGATTCTACAATACATAAATAATGATCTTAACACCACTGCCGGCAGCATACCTTGATCCTTCGCATATTCAGCAGCAGAGGTTGCTCCTCGGATATCCTCTGTAGATATAGCCTCTCCTGAATTTTAGTGTGTTTCTTCAGTGTCTCCTCGGTCAAGGAGTGAATGCTGTCTGCAGACTCTCTTGGAGGCATTGCCTCGTCTCCAAATGTTGGAGGGCTTAACATCTCCTCCCCATGGCCTTGTTCTGACACATGCACCTGAAAGGAGAGAACAACCACCTCCTGTGATATCTCAGAAATCAGTAGTGATGGGGACTGAATGTCTGGAAAATTTAGTGGTTTGAAGGCTGTAAATTTACTTTAATATTTGATTAGAATAACTTCCTCATAATTTCCATAGCTATGGCAATTTGTTTAAGAAATGATGTGTCTGGTTTCCATATTTCAAGTTTCTCCACTTCTTCCAGCCAAGCTGGTGACGTCCTTCATGTCATCAGCCCTATTTACCACAATACCTGTGTGCTATCTGACAGTTTATGAGCCTGGGACAAGACCCACTTTCATACTGCTAATACAAGTGGCATACTGTTTGCTTCCCCTGCAATGCTCAGCACTTCATCATGCCAATTTACCAAACCTCAAAGGATCCATTTTACTTAATCAAAACTGCATATTATTTCTTAACTTATCTCCCATAATAAGCTCCATTAAAAGATCAAGTGAAATGACAGCTGCAAATTGGAGCAAAATTTATGATCAGCCAGAGGCAGCAATTTAAAGTGAGGTACACAACTGATATGACTTAAATAGGCTATTTCACAACAGCTCAAGCTTTTGTACCAACCATTTCTTTCTTTCTAGAGGAAAAACATCTAAGAACCGCCTCCTTATCTCTGACTTAATAATCAGTTTTGAGTCACATAGCACCAAAAATCTCTCTACATGTCCTCTTTCCTCAAGCCCCAAATCTATCTAACTGCAAAATATCCTTTCTCAAACTATTACTGCAGCCACTGCTAAAACCACCACAACCTTTGTACAGCCATTTTCATCACTTTATCATTTTCTCTTCTTTTACCCTATGTCTCTCCTGCACCTCAAATGAATGGAGATAGTCACAGATGATTGTATTCATCTTTCCTTGGTCATTAAGGGGGGGAGCGGGTCCTGAAATCGAATTTTCGCTTCAAAATATCAATTTTGAGTTTTTTTGTTCAAGTACCTCAACCATTTGACTTTACGAATACACGAAGCTTATTGACATTTTGCATATTTTACCCGTCATAATGGCTGTTTTAGGCAGGGAGGTCATGGTAAATTGACATAGTATTGAAATTTTCAAACGCAATTACAGTCGACTCCGCTTAATCGCCCTCCGCTTAATCGCCTATTCCGCTTAATCGCCTCGTTTCCCAGGGAACCGAATTTTTTCTATATAAAAGTCACTGGATAATCGCCTCTCACTCCGGATAATCGACCACTTCTCAGCGCCCATGAATTCAAAGATCAGCGGTTGAAGGGTTACAGCTGACAAACAAATAATGTACACAGACGGTTTAACTACGCAACGGATGGCAGACCGGTTGACTGAGTGACAGCTGCCACCCCGAAATAGGTGTGATAAGCCTATCCTCCCCACCTCCCCCCTCCCCTTGTCCCCCTTCGTCCCACGCTACGCATCACTGCATTCGCCTGTTCGATAATGCTAATGCGCCGAAAGCCGTAGTAAAGTCTCCTCCCCCCACGCCTTGATTGCGACTGTCTGGTGGATTTCGGTTAGATCAGAGAACGTGTCATGTGGATGAACGGTCTATCCCGACCGTGCCACCCTACTCCTTATTGTCTGCTGGGCTACTGCGATGTGGCCAATGAAAGAGACCGCGGAGATCAAACATTTTGTGCGCCACAACACCGTCAAACTCGAGTCTGTCCTGAGACTGGCAACGGGAAGGTGTCAATGCACGATGTCAAACCATGACATCAAAGAAATTTAATCTCCTTACCAAAAATATGGCCGAAATTACTTCCTCCGCTTAATCGCCGCTCCGCTTAATCGACCACTTTTTCCTTGATCCCGAGGATGGGCGATTAAGCGGAGTCGACTGTATCTCAAAACTCAACTTTTGCACCGTTTTTTTGCATCTCCTTTTTTATTTTTGGACTGCTTGGCATGATATTTTGCATATAACACTCTTGTACTATTGCCCATAGGGCCTAGGATCGGATTTTTGATATCTGCTGTAGTTTTTGAACTAGAGTCAATTTTTGCAAGAAAATTTGTGAAAAATGGTATTTTTGTCACACACCATTTTCAAAAATTTTTTGTAGCAAAACAAAGGCTTTTTTCATAAATCCGATCCTACTGTCTATAGACATAGACTTGAACTAATACACAGCAAAGTTTCATACAAATTGAATGAAAACTGATGGAGCCCTTGCATTTAGAAAATGGTAGATTTAAGTATACTGAAATTCAAAATGGCGGCGTTTCCATGGCAACCAGAAGATCTACACACACTTTTTCACATGATTCCTACTAATTTTAGCCTCCTGAGTCTAAATATCGTCATGAAAATCGCCTATCTCAAAGCGTTTTGAAAATCACTCTCAGGACCCNCCCCCCCCCTCCCCCCTTAAAGTTTAATTTCATGCCAAGTGAGTGACAGGAGCATTTTTGCTTTGAAACGAAAAGAAGAGCAAAGAAAAGTAAACTAAGATTCACCTAAGAGAGATTCACACATGCTTCAACATCATTGTATCCATCCCACATTGAAAAATGACTGAAGCGTTAAGGCATCCCTGCTAGTCTCTTTCAAGTCTAGACCAATACATTCTGCTCTGTTTCATTCATTTATATCTGGATAAGGTTTGTCTTTCTGCAGTACTATCACAGTTAGATTCAACACTTTACTGCCAGAGCATTATTCCTGTCTTTAAGATAATGACATTAGCTATTAATATAGGGGAGATAACCATGAATTAACCACCCACTTTACTATGATTCTTAAATTTCATCCCATTATTTGGTCTTATCTAAGGTGTTGCATTATAGGCTTTTCGGCCTGACAAATTTAGTAGGTTGAGACACGCTCCTGCAGCTACGGCAAAGTGTTAATGTAAATCAACATGTTTATAATCAATCTATGTAAATTTCTTGCCCATCACTATTTCAATCAATCAATTGATTACCTGTGTGGAGCTTCCACAGCTAGGAGGCTTGACCACAGGTATCTCCAGTGGCATCTCCTCTTCATCATTGATGGCCTCTGAAAACAAACACATGACAAGATGGTTACAGAGTGGCAAAAACCACTAAGTTTTTGCCAGACAGCAAAGCTGGTGAAGATCTTGTGAGCTAAAACAATGAAACATGTCAGACATCAGTACAATATAATTTTTCATATAGGGAAAAGTTCTTTTGCCATCTGACATGCCAATCTCACATTAGTTGGAGCATGCTTACACCATCACAGTGGTCAGTAGCCAGTCACAGTGAGTGTGGTTACACCATCACAGTGGTCAGTAGCTGGTCACAGTGAGTGTGCTTACACCATCACAGTGATCAGCAGCTAGTTACAGTGCAAGTGATGTAGAGTGACATAATCCACAAATGTGACTTGTTGCCACTTGCTGTGATGGCAAATACTGACTGCCATAACATGAGAAGAGGAAGTTCAAACTTTTTAGGTGTGCAACTGCTCCGTGGAAGAATAACTTTCAATCATTCAGTACAGCAACTACATATCCAATTTGCTATTTGTGACAGAACAAATAATATGTTGTCAGCAGACACTAAGAAGAAGAAGCTGTGCCAGTGCAAGAAATATAGTGAAGTTCTTTAAGTATAATAACAGTTTAAATATCTCTGATCGATGCTATCACCACCATCCAACGATGTTCATTCACACATCTCTCCTGAACAGAACGGACCATTCACTTTTGTCAGCATTTATTGCTGTTGTTACTGTTTAGCCATGATAAACAGTTTTCAGATAGTAATATTCACTGCCCAATATGTGCCGTAAGATTTGTTTGTCTGTATGTTTGTAGTTAATAGGGCTGTTGAAATTGTGATTTAAAGGCTTTTTTAAAGTATCTGTGACATGACTTGGGACATGATTGTAAGTGAGGGTAACAACCACAATTGAGCACAGACAATTCAAGTCCTTCTAGGCTACCTCATCTTGCTGAATTTTGAGGAATAACATAAAGCACTTGTATTGAGAAATAAATCAGAGTCTGAAAGTTCTGTTCAAGAGAACTGTGATATCAACTTGCATGTGTTTAGATATTCATGCTCGACTGTTATCCATGCATTCTATTGTACATAAACTCAAATACTTACCATCTTCGCTGTCATCTCTTGTCATAACACTGTCTTCATCAGATACATTAGAAAAAGATTTGGGATGGCTCATGAGAAACCTGAAAAATACAAAGAGACAAAATAATGAAATTTACCTTACAACATGAAATGCAGGCATCAATCATTGGTAATCTGAGCATTCAAACAGCATGTATGCAAAAAGGAGTTGGTGGATGCAGTTTCTGTCAACTTTTGATCATCGAACTACAGTAATTACATGGCACATTCTTGTGGCTGCTAAAATTATGTCAACTAAACTCTGCAATAGGTGAGTGAATGAGAATCATCAAACAGCAAGCTTGTATTGTATGACTGACTGAACATTTGCACCTACAGCATAATTACATTCAAAATTGCAAATATTAAGTAAACAAATTCACATTTCATGAACACACATATCCAGCTTTACCAGAAGTGTGAAATCCTGACTGGCAGTCAAGCTTGCAAAACGATACAATAAGGTCAACATACTCTTTGAATTTGTTATGGCATAAGAATCCAAGACTTATGGCAAATATGCCAATGGTGTACATTAAGTGTACTGGTTTAAATGAATCAACATCCCCAATTTATTCCTATTATTTCTGTCTCTTCAAATAATGTTTAAAGAGAGATTCTGAAACAAATTTTTATCGGTGCAACTTTTGACACAAGTAAAAAAAATACTTTGGGTAAAGAATACAGTACCTCCCATGGTTATTTCTTATAATGTCCATGATTCAAGAAAAAAGAAACTTTCGGAGCTGAATCTGTGATCTTTGAAATTTTTATGTTCTGTGACTTTTTATCTACCAGCCAAACTCTGATCTCTGGAATACTACAGTCCTGCTACATCAAATTCAGTCCAATATGAGCAACCAACTGCGTATTATTACATCAGTCCTGCAAAACCTACAAGTGACTCACTTTTACACAATTACAATGAGCTGAAGGCAATGCCTCATTACTGGTGTCAATTTAAGGGTTCAGTGCTGGGATCCTAGCAACGAAATTAGTCTTGCTTACATAAAGCACATGCCATGTGATTCATAACAAGCACTTACACTCACCCCCACTCCCTAAATGTGGGCAATTTGGTGGCTGCCTGCCAGGACGTTATGTATATTCTGACATTTTTGAAACTTCCGCTTTCATATATTTTAATCCAGTGCACAGAAGGTACAGTAGAACAGAAACACAAGGAGACAAAAGGAGGTGGGGGAGGGGAGTGGGGGTGGCGGGAGAGAGAAACAATGAGATGATTGGATCAAAGTGGATCTCTCCTCTCAATAAGTTCAACAAGTTTAGTAAATTTATAAGGAATAAGCCCAGACCACAGACATGGAACATGGGCAAAATACAGTATGCAACGGAACAGCGTTTGGACATTTTACGCAATACAACTACTAATTTCACACATGTTCACAGTGTATTTGTTACATTCATGTGCATTCACGTTCTCGTACGTTTTACATTAAACAATAAAACGTACCACTCACTTTCACTAGTAATCATTCAGTCCTTACATTCATTCCTTTTTCTTCTAATTACTTAATAGCTATATACATTTTATGGAAATGTTTGTAACACAATTTCGATGAATTTAGCCAATCTAAAACATTCGTTTTCCTACTCTCAAACAACTCCTTTGCCTTTAACATGTTAGGATGTGCATAAAATCTTCTATCCAGTATGCATGTGCATCTATTAACAGCTCATATTGGAGGCTAATTGGGGGAGGGGGTAAATCTTTCCTGGATTTGTGTATGAATAAAAGCATCTTTATGTATAGGATTACCTGGTGATTAAGAACATTAAGAAGTAACTGAGGAAGAAGGGATTGGAACATAACATGTAGAGTAAACCTGCTGAGACTAATGACAACCTCCTCTATCCCCAAATCTCAACCACATGCAGATATACATGAGTATGTATATCCAAATCACACAAACTTGCATAGTTAATCAAATGAAATGGCATGTCATTTAAAAGGGTTTAAAGCTAAACAATATCAGAAAGTCATCTAATATTGAAGAAAAAAAGAGATTCCATAAGAATTTAAGACACGAGGCATCTTATGAGTGAACAAAAGGTATAATTCTATATGAATTTTGCTGGATTTAACCATACCCTTGCCACGTCAATAGCCTGCCAACTTTCTTGCAATACAAATCTTCTTATAACAAGAAAATACCACTATTATGGCACACTCCACCAACCTTTCAATTCAGCAACATTTACACCTTGGTTTTCAATATCTAACACTTGCACTACAAAGGCGTGACTTAAGACAATATGAAATCTCAGTTTTTGTGACATCTTTTCCTTCTTCCTGTTCATCAAGAAAATTAAATGCAATAGACTGATAGCCCAAGAGAAAATCTTCATTCACAACGCCATGGACTCATTTCTACCACAAGAATAAACAAAAGGAAACAACACCTTATAAAGCTTCAAACTCAGTTTGAAAAGATATCTCTTTAAGAAATATTATGAATGACAGATGCTGACTTCAAAACAGCTATCCAACAAAGTAGGCTATCCAAATGCTGTTGAGTATGGTCTGCTATTTGTGTGTTGTGTTGAGTGAGATAGAGAGAATGGTATTTGTAGGCGCCTATGGCCTACAGAATGGCGATGCGGCGTAATAAAAATGAACTTTGGTATTATTACAGTATTATTAAAATTCTTAATTCAATGTACTGGCGTTAATGTGGAAAGCATTCGAAACCATTAACTCAGGTTTGAAAAAACACTTTTCAATAGTCTCAAAATCTGGACAATAGGGTATGCTTGCTAGCATGAAGAGGAGAAATGTGCACGATAAAACTGTTCAAGGAATATGGTTCTGTCATGCAGATTTCGAGTCAGCAAACCTGCTGAAACTTATTTCTAATGAAAATAGATAGATGACTTATGTCCAAGAGCAAAAGTATACTTGTAAGAATATCTCGAGTGGATGGAACGTGTGGATTGGAACACCAGCTTTTCTTTCTCCTGTAAATCCTCCAAAAATCGCCTGCCATACATGATAAAACTTGCTAAACAATAAGGAGGTTTGTGGCTTGTGGGTCCAAAATGTCTGAGTCAATATTGGTTCAACATTTTATGAGAGATGATGAGGCGCCAGAACAATAGATTTTTTGTAGGAAAATGAAATTGTCACCAAAAATCGACTCTGTGAGGTTTTATCAAATGGATGACAATAATTATGCACAGATCCCTTAGGGAATGGAAGAGACCACTTTATATTTTTCCCGTTTAAAATGGATTTATTAACAGATATCCAATTTGACGTACATAAAAAGGATCACATTCAAGATCTCGTGCCCAATAAGTTGTCACTTCACATTTACAGATATCAAAATGCATACTATGTTGGCACAACATAGCTACTGACTAGATGCTAAAAAAAAGTATGGAACAAAAAAAAAAAACCCCAATAACTTGCATTAAGTCTTCTCCACTCAGTAAAAGAAATATAACATCCTTTAGCACATAAACATACCATGTGCATCACATGGTGGGTATGCTACATGAACCGTACTTGCAAGAGACTTCATAAATATAAACGTTGGGGAGCTTACTGTCATGACTCCCGTTTCCTCTAGTCACTGAAGTATACCACTATCTACTCTCTCTGACTAAACAGCTTCCAGATTGGAAATTCCCTATAAGTTTTAACATATTAATTGCTTAACAAATTACAGAAATGTGACATGTACTTTTCTCAAGTTAGCAGAAAACATCATTTAACAATTAAATTAAGAATACTGCAACCAAGGCTAGGATCTTACATACTGAATGCTAACTTGCATTCAATTCACTGTCATCAGTGACAGAGCTCGCTAAAAAAAAAAAAAACTGCATTCAGCGAAACATATGTACACCCAAGATGGAAATGTTTTCTGCCTTAATCTTCAAATGTTGACTACAATTGATCGATAGCAGAAGCAGAAATTTGCTTTCAGTTTCGAAAGCCAGTGATAAATATTACTTCATGTTAATTTTTTTTTTTAAATATCACATGAAGCTTCATTTTAGATAAGTTGACTAACTCAACAGAAACCATCACTAGTTATTTACCTGGATTAAATTATTCTAGAAGGAAATGCATAATATTTCTTTCTGATCCCCTCACTGGTCACTGAAACATTCAATATAATTCTGCACTAAAACAGTTGAATGGAAGATGCCACTTTATATTGGCACTGCATACCAAAATTCGAATTCTTAACGGCTGTGTGTCAATCAAATCAGACCTAAATGCTGGCTATACTGTATCAAGAGAAACAACAATTTGCTTTCAATTGCCTGAAGTACCATAAAAGTCGAGGAAATCAATGTGTACCATCCCACTGGCAGTTTCATACCACCTAGATTCATGCTGGGTCTCTCTCCACATTTACCACTGATCCAATTAGCAACTCTTGGCTGCACCAACTGTTTCTCTGCTGGCTAGTTCTTTTTGACTAAATTATTCATTCCTGAGTTGTTCGTATCTATTCCCCCTTCCCTCGCATACCGTGCAAGGTGCAAGTGTCAAACAATCTAATTGACTTTTTGTATCAGGCACTCTGTAAACTGGGAAACTCTAGGTACGGTACCATGCCATGCCATGCCATGACAAGAGTTATTTGAAATCACCAAAATCTGCATCAGGTAAAATGCGTGGTGTAGAATGATAAAATGTATGGAGCAAAAGTGTGGTATAAGCCAGGAATATGTAGTGGGGGGGGGGGGNGGGGGGGGGGGGGGTGTGTGTAAAAATCACCATTGTCATTGAGCTTACCCATAAATAATTTTATTGTATTTCATACCCTGAGATTTGCAGCAGATTCTGTAAAGGATATATGAACACAATGGAACATGCATGCCACAGCCCCTGACTATACAATACTTAAAATTGTTATGTTTTGTCCCTTTGTGATGATGTGCATCAGTCATGCCCCTTGAGATGACATGCTTCAATTATGCCCCTTGTGATGATATGCTTTTAATCATGTCTTTTGGGTGATGTGTTTCAATCATGCCCCTTGTGGTGATGTGCTTTAATCATGTCCCTTGTGGTGATGTGCTTTATTCATGCCCCTTGCTATGACATGCTTCAATCATGGGGTCCTTGCAATAATATGCTTCAACATGAGAGGCAAGTACTTGAGATACCTGTTATTGGACTGATATGCATGAGGATTGAGGAAGCCCTCTTTCACAATACAATTCAGTATCTCACTGATACAGTTGGAGTGAAGCAAGTTCTGCTTGCCAATATATATATATATATATATATATATATATAACATTCGAAGCTTTGCTCCAACATTCCATTAAGCTCTTTTGTATGCTTTGTGTCCTCTTTTAACACAGACTCTCAATAAACCTCCTCCTTTCTTCAAGAGAAAAAAACCCACCACCAAAAATCAAACATCCAAGAAAATGTCAAATCAATGTTTTGCTTCTTCAAAAAAAAAAAAAAAAATATGTATGTATACAGTCCAATTTCTGTTTCCCTAAAACAAGGATGGGTATACGGGAACCAGATCACCAACAGTACACTGTTTACATAAACAATTATATCATCGATACTTGTTGAAAGCTGCAGTTAGGAGATGTGGCAACCCATCTTATCAACTTCTCCAAAAATATGAAAGAGGAAAAAATGTCTGAAGTCGGACTTTTGTTAGGGAATCACCTTCAATTCAGCAACTCTCCTATCCTAGAAAGAAATCATTTGGCCTTCTTATCCTCTTGGTTAAGACAGAACTTCAATAAAGTCTTAATATTCCTGGAAAAATCCAGTTTAGCGCTTTCTTCTTTCAAAAAAGGCTTTTATCAGGGTCCTGATTTCCTTGGCATATATAAACTTAACTCTTAATACGTTCCTTGCAATAAATATTCTTCTGTGTCTTTGTTCCCCTATAATCAAATAATAGTACTTATTTCTTTTTAAGAAAGTAAAAACTTCAACCAAGTGTTTGATGTAATCCAATTTCATTCTTTTTTCTTCCTTAGGAAAATAATAGACTTGATCCCCATGCTGATGTCCATTTCTCACTCTCTCACTATATCAATCCACCTGCTGTTACCCATTTTCCTTCTGTGAGCCGGGGGACAGCGGGCGGCAGTTGCTATCCAGTCACATGTTCACAGATAACGTGGCAGCCTTGTTCATCAGGAACTGAGAAAAGCTCATTCACATGCCATGAAATGTGGCAACGTACATTCTAGATGGTCTGCTCTGTACCATTCGCTCTTTCCTATGATTTCCGGACAAATGCTGGTCCTGACAATCTTTCTAATATTAACAGGGATGAGCATGATCAAATACAATATTAACTTATATTGGGCCTTAAATTTTGGACCAAATCACATGCATAAAAACATATATTATCAAAAAAGCTCCAATGTATTAATAGAAAACAATAGTGTCTATGAAATAGATCTGCAAAATTCTATTCTTCAGCACAAATACAGAACGAAGATCCTTAATAATAAAATTATCATTCCAGCAGAGGAATGCTGTTCTATAGACATGCCAAGACGTCAAGAAACTATATTCTCACCCTTTAACCAAACTATTACATTTTCCCCACAGGGATGGAACATCACTATGCAGCCCTCATCATATAAGCAACATTTTTGAGTCATATTTTGACCAGCACTCTTTTTTTTTCCTCTTCCCGACCAACTTTGATGAGAAGAAGAACACAGCAAAGTTGACTGGCACGAAACAATAAATTGCAAACATAATGTCCTCCATGAAATTGAAATATGAATGATTACATTAATCAACGCATCAGAGGTGTGATAAGATGGGAATTTGCAAAGAAATTTCGTAATGCAGTTAATGCTCTGTGGTGAAAATTATACAACAGGGTATTCTTAAATTTTACATTAATCTACTAAAATACTCGAAGCCTTCAGGTACACAGTCAATCTCTCTGTCAGTCAAGCGAGTAAGAGGATCTACCATTTCACGAGATGTGGATGTCTAATTTCACACAGCTGGACAAAAATTCACAAGACAGTCCGTTTCAATGTATTACTTTGAAGATAATCTCCCTATAACAAAAGTACCTTTATTATTCTACATCGAACATAAGATTTTAGAGAGAAATATTCTTAGAACTAAGCTAGAAGTTATGAAATAAATCAAAGACATAAATAACAGTGAGAACAATTCGGAGCATTGTAGAGGAGTGGCATAATGTATATATGTGCTACAAATTTCAAATAGTAGATCTGCATTTCTAGATCATAATGTTGTTTTATAACCAGTCTTCCACCAGTCACATCTACAGAGCGTACGATTTGTTCATTTGCTCGCTCTCATATAAGTAAATTAACTCTTCATCAATGTCTTGTATTGCATTATGCCAGTGCGGTTACGGAAACTTCAAAATCAAATCCTGGCTTAGTTTCTTTTCATACTTTGCGACTGGAAGTGTGTATCAAATGAGATTTATTTACGCTCAAGGCAATTTCCCAGGACTCTCCCGCCTATTGCTTGGTGTTGAGTTAGGAAGGAGAAAGCACGCATGAACTAAATCCTGAATAATGATGTCCACGAACTAACCCAAGTGTGTATCCCTAACCCTAAACAAAGCACTTAGTGGGAGAGTCCGTAGATAGTACCAAGGACGTTCGCATGTACTATTATTGATTGTTTTCATTCAGGTTGGGCGTGCATCATACTTCCGCCTGCCAGTTCAACAACAAAAAGAGTAAGCCAGCGACAAGAGAAGCAATATTTCCGGCCCTCTTGCATATTGTTTAGCACGATATTGTACCAATCAAATAGCCTGTAACATCAAAATTCTGAGGCGAAACATGTTTGCGGTGGAAGAACGCAACTCGCGTGTAGGTATTTAGATCTGTGGAAACCATGGTACTGCATCAGAGTGTTAAGCTATATATGATTAGAGATTTCACGCATGTGTATAAAATACTGCCAGCGTAAAGCATCTTCTTTTGATGACATGAAACATACAATTTATTTGTTTACCTTAGGGCTTGTGACAACTTCCAAGAGAAACCTTACATTTCATGTCACATCAAATAAAAATAATTTATAACAAGTTTGTAATTAAATGTCACTTTCGAAATCATTTCTTTAGTTCACCAGTTATAATCGCATGTACTGCCCCACACAACTAAAAATGATTCTAAAACTTGACCACAAAACTTGACCACAAAAAAAAAAACATCCAACACGAAGATGCATCTTCTTTGTACTGTTGTTCAAACAAGCCCAAATGTAATAGCCATGTAATATCGATAAACCAAGCCTCAAAAAGGCAAAGAATTTACTCCATTATATAAGGCTTGTAGCATTTGAAAAATACCATCTTGGCCAGAGACACAACTATCATCATAACAATCATGGTATTAGCAGAGGTGCACAATGAAATACTTGTTGCCTTGTAATGCCAGAGAAGAAAAGGAGCCTTGTTCAGAGCGTGTGTGTAGGAATAGGTGCCAGGGACAGACAGTGACAGACTGATCCTATCCCAGCTTCCCCAACCCATAGCTAGTTTATAATAACTGAAGACAAAAAGCAGTGCAACTGACATTGGCACGGTGACAACTTTTTTTTTGTTGCGAGGCTTTGTTTGGGAAAGGACGAAGGGGATTAGCCAGTATCGGCATATTCGCAAAAGTTGCCCAATTACTGCATGGTTGCATAATTTTGTAAATATGCACGTTTCACATTTACAAATGGAGCTGACCCATGTGTTGTAATGTCAGTCATTCACCATCGCTTGGCATTAGAGGCTCCCAGCCTGGGTAAGTACATTCAAATTCCAAAAGGTTTGCAAAAAGTGTATTATATCAATAAAAATACAAGCTACTGATTGCGGCTTTGTTAGCAGTGAAGTTTTGTGAACATGAGGTGGCAAGCCGATTGCCAAATAGGGTCAAATGGTATGTTGGCCATGCATGGTTCAGAGCCAAAATGGTTGCAAACCGCTGATCTGAACCGAACATAGCATATATGGAATAGAGCTAGCACCTATCCACTCACATCCAACAATACTGTGCAGCAGTCAGGTCTTTCCCATGACTGATCAGACTGAGATCTGTGGACTCACTTCTGAGACTAGATGTTTTACAGACTATTAACTCCTCTTCTTTGTTTGAGTTAACTATAAATGTGTCTCTCGCTTCACAGGAGGGTACTGCATCTAACTTCAATAGGGATTTCATTTACGTCAGTTTTTGTATAACTCGTTGTAAGTGATTCTGGTTAAAGACAGGTTAGCGAAACCTAAGCCCAATCATATTACTTCTCCAATCACTCCCGCTATAATATATTATACAGTATATCACAGCACTGCCCTTTGAATTATAGTTCTTGATCAACTGTGTACATAGTGTCCTTGCAACAGCATCACTTTCTGCTAACTCTTGCATTTTCCTTCTATTCAGAAGCCTCGATTGCTCTATCTACCTGCACCCTGCTATCATCCCAGTATACAACTGACTGGAACAAAACATGAGAACAGCTTTTTGGCATGCTTTGTCCTCCATCATGAATTTTTACTTATCTACTGTCTCACGACCTACTTTCCAATAAACACTACCATGTTTGAGCCATTAGAGGAGCTGGCGTTGTCGTATGTATCACCAAACATCATTATTAAAAGGTGGAGAGAAGGATCAAGCCCTGACTACAAGAAGAAGTTCAGTAGGTTGCCTACAACTCAGCCGCTGATGTATATATACCCTGTCGTCGATGGGTCAATATTTATGTCCCTTATGCTTATGTTTTGGTATTTCATAAAGCCTGCGACAGCAACTTCATAATGAGCATAATGCAATTCTTCGCGCCAAGTGTCAAGCCAGAATGATACTTGGGTCTAATTATTTATAATATACACTGCGTCTGCTGTGTGTGGATATACTAAATGGCGAAAAATAGCTTAAAGTCGAATAACGCTTAGAGTTAAAGAATCACTGGGATAATATCTTAAGCACATTTTACTGCATATTCAATGATCTTGGTGGTATACTTTTATCACAGCAAAAAGGAAAAAACAATTATGTGTAAAAAATGACTGCCGCGGCCAATCTGTTTATTGGTTATTTGTTAGTATTTTTAATTACCTAGGAGAGCAGTCGCTATACTCAGAGATCTCTTAACAACCCCAAATAATCTCCCAAGATAATTCCATATCACATGGAAGTAAACAAAAAACTCTCTCCCTTTTACATTTCATGAATTATTGCTGTGGGTTTCCTGGTGTTTGAGTGAACAAATATCACTCTCACTCACTCACTCACTCACTCACTCACTCACTCACTCACTCACTCACTCACTCACTCACTCACTC
>JAWQUT010000026.1:2200797-2234453 GCA_033807755.1 Ellobium chinense | reverse complement strand
TCACTCTCTCTCTCTCTCTCTCTCTCTCTCTCTCTCTCTCTCCCTCCCTCCCTCCCTCACACTCCCTCACACTCACTCACTCACTCACTCCACTCCACTCCACTCACTCACTCACTCACACTCAAACTCTCTCTCTCTCTCTCTCTCTCTCTCTCTCTCTCTCCCTCCCTCCCTCACACTCCCTCACACTCACTCACTCACTCACTCACTCCACTCCACTCACTCACTCACTCACTCACTCACTCACTCACTCACTCACTCACTCACTCACTCACTCTCTCTCTCTCTCCCTCCCTCCCTCACACTCCCTCACACTCACTCACTCACTCACTCACTCACTCCACTCACTCACTCACTCACTCACTCACTCACTCACTCACTCCACTCACTCACTCACTCCACTCCACTCACTCCACTCCACTCCACTCACTCACTCCACTCCACTCCACTCACTCACTCACTCACTCACTCACTCACTCACTCACTCACTCACTCACTCTCACAGACAGGCAGGCAGGCATGCAGGCAGGCAGGCAGGCATGCAGGCAGGCAGGCAGGCATGCAGGCAGGCAGGCAGGCAGGCAGGCAGGCAGACAGGAACATTGGGGCGAGAGGAGGGTGGAGAGAGCTCCAAACTCACCTCTTGATATTATGCGAATAGTTCAGTTGGTTGTAGATGGAGGAAATGCCTTTATCGTCTATCACGGTGGATTTGCTCTCTGCAGTGGGGGACTCTCCCTGCAAAAATAAAAGAAAAAAATCTTTGCAAACGTCCGCAATAGAGTTTAGCAAAACGACATTACACCAAAATACCTATGCATCTGTAAGCAGGTGGTAAAGAATAACAGATATTCTACAAAGAACAGGAAATGTGAGCCCAAACTGACAATTAAACAGTTACACATTATCTGCCAAATGTGGCATTCTGGAATTGTGTTGTTGTTTTTTATAATTAATGTGAAGATCAACTTCTGAAAGTTCTTGTTCCCACTAGTGCTCTAACCCATACCCCTCAGCTTGAAAGACAAATGTGCTGTCTTTAAGCACAGCAGGAACTGCCATTTCACAGTAATTTAATCTGTACATCCTAACCACCTGAATATGGTTCCCTGGCTTCTATATGTGCGCCTGATGTTCATCCATGACTTCAAAATACTTTGCAACTTCTCACACTCTCCCCTACTTCAGCTCAATGTGAAGTTTTCAGAAAACAACTCGGCATTAGTATTATTATGAGGCTGGCTCTGATAACGAAATCTTACATTTATACACATTTTGACAAGATGTCTTCATTTGACTGACTGGTGATCAAATGAATCAGGTTATGTCACTTTGCATTTTGTACTGCACCGCACTGACGGACCTGCTGAACCTGTTTAACATACAGAAGATTTCCATTTCTTGTCAGTGAACGTATATGATGTAACTGTCCTCTTAAGACATAAAAATAACTTTCAAGAGTACTGTTGTTCAAGCTGTGCCAGTTAGCCTACCATTTTCTGTGGCACTTCAGAGAGAGAAAATCTTTTATATTTTGGTAAAGCTAAATGCAGAAAACTCAAATGCACTCTTTGGATGAAGAAATACACCGTGTCACGATAAAATTCTAATGAATGTTTCAAAATGACTCATGCACTGGTAGCAAAAGCCTATCTAGCTTTCTAACAAACCAAGAGTCCTCGTCATTTCTTTTTAAAGTGCTCCGTTGGGACCTTGTTCTCTTGAATAACCTGGATATTGTCTTCTTTAAAATTATGATGCCTCATACTTTTCAAATTACCCGAGGGTTTTTTTTGTTGTTCTTTTCTTGATGGTGTCTCGAGATGTCACTAAAAAGCTGACAGACACCGACCGGCATTAAAAACTGCCCACTACATTTGGAGCAAGATGTTGTCACATTCCCCCCTAAACACTCCCCAGATAGCGGTTATCTGAGAAATTCAACAAATCACATCCTTAAGTTAGGCATTCATTTTTTTTGATTTATCTGCTCTTGATGTATTGTTATGGCAAACCCTCCTGTTACACCAACCAGCATCCCCAACTGTCTCTTTGGAAAAGTAGAACAGTGGAAACGCACTTGCAAATTCCGTTGTCTGGCACTGGCTACTGAAGGGTCAGACTCGGTGTATGAAAATATAACATTAATAAAGATAATCTTCAATGGAAAATTATATTTCGAAGCAAATGTGTGTAAGATTTTGTTCCTGTAACTTTGTTAATTCCATTACTACAGGCATCTATTCTAATTTTTTTTTTTAAAATTTAGTTTATGCTCGTCATTTACATAATGATCCGAAGCCTTGTTATTTTAATAGCATCTAAGGTTGATGATCAAGAGGACCAAAGGGTTTCAACAGTAATAACCCAAGGCCTTCTTGTACACATAATTTGAAGAAATGACGTTTTTTTTCTCCATGAGATGCTAAAACAAAAAAATGTGTCGTGTGTTAACCGCTTCCCCCACCCCCAAATCCAGAAAAAAGATCTGAGCCCTGTAACTCAACTCAAAAGAATTCTTAAACATACATAATGTATTCTTGTCTTACTAAATTACTATGCAGGCAAACCTTGTGCGCAAAATGTGACACTGAAATTTTCTTGAAAATTTAAAATGCAGTTTACTGCACTATACATGAACAATGCAGATGTTTTGCAAATTTCATGTATAATGCAAAACTTTTGCATTCTCTGCCAAAAGTGCAAACTGGTTCTATGTAATACACATTGGCATATCAGGCATCCAACAGACATGTAATTTTGCATTTTTGAATAGCTAACGCTAATATTAATAACAGTACGATCCAAAAGTCCCTGTCTTGCGTCAGCAAAGGCTTGTACACTCATTCTTGGTATTATATTCCTCCATCATCTTCGGCGCAATCCATTTGGGGGTCAGGATAACAATTCAAACGTGGTTGCCAAGCTTAGGGGTACTCCAAGAACTCTGTATATGCAAGCATGTCAAGAACTAGAACTCTGTATAAGCAAGCATGTCAAGAACTATCTCTTCTCATCATCATCATACTACGATTAAGAGGCCGAGTTCATATAACGGTAGTGCATTTCATTACAAAACCATGTACAATCATGAAATACACATGCCACCATTTTCGTCAGTGTCGAGATGTGTGGCGGCTTTAGTTTTGTTATTCTAGGAGGCCTTTTTTTTTTATAATTCTTCTTTCTATAGCTTTGACCAACCATCACTTGTTGTTTTGAATGTACTAAAATAAAGATTGCGTTGCTTCTCCCAGTCACAATTCACAGGTCAAAGGTCGCGCCTACATCTGTCAGAAAATTGCTGTTCACGCATGCCATTCCAATCAAAGAATGAGTATTGTTGTTAATAATCAGAAATATTCTTTCTTTCACCTGAATTTTCCCGCTAAGAAAGAGGAAGATTGTGGAGTGTTCTGGTTAATGGGCCAAGTAATACGACAGTCGCGACCTGCTAAAAGATACGACAGCGACTGACTAATGTACCACGACAACATGCCAGTGAGCTCCGCCCTCAAAGTTCAGCAGTTCTGGCTTAAAAAACATGGCCATCGCTCCCCAACCTCTATATTTGATAGATTTTACACTCAGTGTGACTTTTTCATCTTTCCAGAGATGAAACTTCAACACGAGGGAATGCGATTTGAGATTACAGAAGAGATATAGGCCAAATCGCAAATGGTGATTGACATGCTAATACATAAAGAGTTCCAGGGATGCTTTAAGACTTGGTAGCAAACACTGGACTCATTGTGCTGACTTCCAAATGGACTGCTTTGAAGGTAATGGAGGAATAAAATATCTTGAATACGTCTATGAGCTCTAAAGGCACAGGGCGGGGACTTTTGGATTGCATCCCGTATTTCTGAAAGCTGATCACTTCAAAATCATTGTTCAAAAGAAAGATATAAACAATGATACAGATATCATTGGCTGTAAATGTTTGCGATTCACTAGGCATGTGATTTTTGTGTTTCCTTATGTACTTGCCCTTCCATCTGGAAACTATTAGCGACTGGACAAAAAGCACACAACTGACTATTCTTAATCACATTCCGGATAAAGAAAGCTTCTATTTAACTGCAATGTTTTCCTCATGACAAAATGATACATTTCTCCCAACATCACTGGATAATTGCAATTTCTTCAAGCTCCCGAGGAGCTGTGATTAAGCGGAGCTGATATTTTTTTTTTAACAAAAAGACATTGCTCTTATTATGCTGACACAAATGGTATAAGTGAGAACTGTTCCGGTTCATCTACAGCGTCGAGCCATGTTGGATCTGTTGAAGGGAAGTGAACATCCTTCCTTTGTAGATTATTGTGCATTATTGGCTGCCCAGTGCTGTTTTCTTATTCAGTACATTTTACATGCAACATGGCGGACCAATGCGTTTTATTTTATTATGGATGATGACCTTAGGAAACCCGTATCTCAAAATACAGTTATAACTTCACCATCAAATTTCACTTAAGTATCTAAGCCTGAAAGCATATACTGACAGAGGTATCTTATTTTGCTGAGCTTAGTTCTCATTACACGTTTATCTCTTGAGACAGCCCTTCCCCTAAATTACACGTTTATCTCTTCAGACAGCCCTTCCCCTAAATTACATTTACCTCATTAATGAGACACAAAATTGAAAACCCATACTGTGTCATAGTCTAGATACATGTGTGAAATCTGGTGGTGAAACTTATTTAAGATAAGATTTTCCTGAGATCATTATCCACAGTAGGAAAATGTACCCAATTTAGCACTTTGAATTAAAAAGCGCATTAGCAGTCAATCCTCTAAAGCGATTGCCCTATGCGAAGTCTGCACCATTGAATCGTACATACTATAGTCTTTTGAACTGTCTGACAACTGAGTGGCCTCAAGAAAGTTTACTTAGTAGAAAGTAAAAATTAACTAACAGTTGAAAAGAAACTGGAAATAAAATTTACGCGCAATAACAGACAGGCAAAATACATCACTGATGAAAGTTTTATTGATAAAGATGATATACTTTATCACAATGAAAAATTAAAAATACGCCCCAAAAAAATGGGACTAATGACGTAGACATATAGCTGGCATGTTATTGTGTTTTTAATTTTTCAACTGTCACTTAACTACAGGATTTAAAATTTTGAAATTTGCAGCATTAGCGAACAATATCTATCTGCTACTATACCAAATCTCAACTGCTGGAAATTTGAATTACTGAACTTTTTAAACTTAGAAAGTAAGTAAACTTTCTTAATAGCCACCCAAAATATTTCCTTTCAGCGATGAAAATATAATGAATAAGTTCACAAAAGTTACTGAAGAATAAGTGATTACAGTACTACTTAACGTTCACCAAAAATGTTGCTAAAGTCTGAGCATATCAATATATTCGTTATAACATCACAGCCGAAAGATCAAAGTTATGATGAAGGAAGTGATAAGATTATACAGGCATTCCATTTGCAAACCTATCAAAAGTAGAAAGTGATGAATCATCAACAAACCAATAATAAAGATGATACTATTTATCCAACTGGAAACCAAAATACTACTAGTCATCTGCAAACTAACAACGAAAATGTTACCAATTACTCATCTACAAACTAACAATAAAGATCATTTGTAAAAACCACACTGATTATCCATCTGCAAACTGAGGATAAAAATAACATCAAGTAACCATAGGCAAACTGACAAAAAGATGATTCCTTTTATCCATCTGCAAACTAAAAATAAAGACGATACCGAATATTCGTCTGCACACTTACATTAAAGATGATACTAATTATCCATCAGCAAACTAACAATAGAGAGAACACTGGTTCGGTGGCAGCAAAGCTTTATGATCAAAATAAGAAACGTGATGGAGAAAGAAAAGAATGAGGCTATCGTAGAACTGAGTGTCAAGTCTCTGGCGAGGTTAACTCCAATGGGCAATGAGGGCCCTGGAAGATACCCTTGTTCTAGGGATTACTTGTGTTGCATAAGTTCCCATTATCCATTATCGATTACGCTAAAAAACTGACATTCAGAAATTATTGCTCTCACTAGCATGCAACACAGATTATTTCCCACACCTCATTATCCTAATATAATATTCGAATTAATTTATAAACAAACTTGAAGAGGTAAAATGTTTTCTGCCGTTCTCTGTGATGTTCTCTTCTGACACGTTGATGAATGTTGCATGTGTCATTTGTGAAACACTCAAAATTGCATTAAGCACTCTTGTGCACCAGGGATTTGTCAGGTTAATTACCTTTTCGGTCTCAAACTCCTTTTATGACATAAATTTTGGTATAACTTTGTCGCAAGCGGGTACAGTAAGGTGACATGAAATTGGACGCAATACTGTAACTCTGGTAGGCAAAGTGTTGCAAAATTGGGCACTCAATTCACTATTTCTTTGTTCGTCTAGCTTACAATTTTTTTTAAATGCAAAATGCAGCAATTTTCCATAGCAAACAAATTCCCAAAATTTTCTGCTTTGTTCATATAAATAAAAAAGTGCTGCATTCTTTATGAAACAGCAGTTTCACACATATACCACAAAATACTGTATTCATGTTCCTGTGCTTTGGCAACCAAACAGTTCGTAAGATGCAGTATGTAACGTGTAAAACAAGTTGGGTATGCTTAACAAATCAGTCAAAGTATTGTCATAGATATACAAATGTTTTTCCAATCACTTTTTTTCTTGATAATGTTCCCCGCATCTACATCGTCTTCAGTTACCATACAGACTGCTATGGGCAATCATGGACCTTTATCTTTGTTTATCAGTCCACCATGACCGTTTTCCAATGATCTGTGCAACCATCCAATCTGTGATCTGTCCAGAATTTACGTCTACTTCTTCTATCACTTACGAGGTTGATCCAGTAGACCTCAGACTGCCTATAAACGTTTATACATTTATTAGAGATTACATTTCTCCATCACCTTCGAGATAGCCTTTTTTGGAATCTGCACAATGATTTCAACGCCAATGGCAAGCCTACGAGGACCTCTAGAGGTCTTCTGTGTCAGCTTTTCAAGCACTATCTGCGATTCCGCCTTTATTTCCTCTTGTAATCTCAAACCCGTCTACCTGGGCTGAAATTCCATCCTCAGGAAGAAGTCGAATGGCGCTGTTTGCATGTCAGATAGTCGATGCTGACTTTCACTGAGGGGTCCCAAGGCGGTTATGCCAAGTGACCTGCACAGAGGCACAATAGCGACCGACTGCTGTACCATGACAATTCACCAGCACACTCTGCCCCGGAGTTCAACAGTTTTGGGACTCAATCAATATGGTCGTGTCCTCGATCCTCCGTATTTGTCTGATGTCGTTGCCAAGGATTTTTTTAACTTCTCAAAGATGAAACTTCATCTCAGACGAATGAGAATTAAGATGACAGAGGAAATATAGGCCGAATCGCAGATAGTACTTGGCAATACGGAGACTTCTATCTAGAGGAGCTTCCAGACGGTGCAGCACTGCTGAAATCATTGTGCTGACTCCAAGCTGGGCTGCTTCGAAGGTGACAGTGGAATGTGATGTTTATAGTAAGTCCATGGGGCTTTTAAAAGCACAGTCCAGAACTCTTGGATCGCACCTCGTAAATTCCAAGTGCATGCCTGCTTCGTTTTCCTGCTTCCTGCATATTATGGTTTCTTTTCTTTCCATGACATTTATGCATTCTTCTTAATAGCCATATTCCTGTGGATACCATCGAGTTCTGTATTTGTTAAGTGATAATCCAAGCTAAATACCCACATACTAAATTGGTTCAATATAAAACTATAATAATCTTTGCTGACCTGCGATGACATTTTTTTCTTTTCCCAAGAGGCATTTTATTTTCTGAAAGGCATCTTTTCTTTTCCAATTTAGCTTTTTGCTTCTGAGTGATATTTTCCATTCGCTGTTAACCATGTGCCTGGATATTTGATTTGATTTTTGTTCTCAATGTTTGTTGCTGAGTGGGCTTTGTGTCCCACCTGTTGGCATCAAATATGTCTTGTAGAACGTTGCTCTAAATAGTAGATCCACACAGAGTAAACGCTCTTTTTCCAACTTAAATATGTTTGATTTGGCACTTCAAAAGAGCTAGAATGTTCTGCGTTTAGTGGTCTTGATGGCTTGTTCTCAGATAAGGATCTACTCTAGACAGAGTGCAGAGTAGGAATCTCGAAATGAAAGCAAAATCTAGGAATGCTAATCATTTGTAGATTTGCATGAATCGAACAAGCTTCCCTGAGCAAGAAAGAGGCCTTTTTTTTTCATTAAAGACAGCACAGATTCTGCACAAATACTTTTCCTGAGGGTCAGACTGATGGAGGTATGGATGTTTACAACTGCAACATTCATGGCACTGCCTTGGACGATTTTTACACTGCACATGCTCGTTGGTAGCTGAAAGTTTTGTCATGCCTCCGTCAACATTCTGAGCAAAAGATGTTCTACATAATCAGATGCTAGATGACACATAAAATGCATAGAAAAATACGACCTGTTTTGCAGTCCCTGCTCACACTGCCCATGCTCCAGAGGTTTCACTTCAAGTCACTTATACAAACACTGACTTCAAACTTATGAAAAAGTAAATCAAGGCATAGGCTTACCAATCCAAGCATTTTAGTTCGGATCCAAAATCTGGAAATCATGGATTCCACACAGTGCAACTCACACAACCAAAAATGGATGCCAAGGGACACACATGCTGCCAGAAAATATCCTTTACCCTATGTAATCTATTACTGCCACAATCAGTATCCTTAAAACAAAGATAAATTTAAAGAAAAAAAAGGAACCTGATAAAAACACTTCAGTACATAGCAGATACATAATCACTTAAACAGTTAAAATGAAATCTGATATTTACATTAGTAGACAAAAACAAAAGCGGCATAGCTGCAACATGAAGCCAATCTTTTGTGAGGCAGAAAACGTGTGCATCACTCCAATATCTGCTCACTTCTGTTGAGGAGTTGCCATCACGAGGAGCCGCAGCAAGTCTGATTCTCGAAATAGCCAGTGAACAACAGGACCAGCTCTCTAGTCGGCAGACCCCCTGTGTGGTCCCATGAAAGTGTGATTCTAATCATCAATGAAACAAATACTGACCATGGGTGATGAAACGTGATCAGCAGACAGAGTTCATTCGATATCAGCTGCATCGAGGTAAAACAATGGCGTATATTCAGTATACCATGTTATCAGACTCGTGATCTGTATTTATATCTGGAAATCGTGTGGGAAGGCAGCCCTTATATTCAAAGTGTCTTCAGTCTTGCATTTCTGCAGCGTTGGCTCACGTGACCTCATAAATTTATTTCCCTGACAATCTAGCCCACTCACAATCTTTTGTATCTCTTAAAGGAGGACAAAGCTCTGCATTAGATTCAAAGCTCCCAATAAACATCTATCAACAAGATATCACCAAGAATAGTCGACCTGGACACTTCAAGGAATGAAGCTGTGAAGAAAACTGCAATCTCCAAAGCATCTCTGCACCAGCCTTAGTCATAAACCAAGCCATTCCGTCCACCTTTCACATGACCAGTGGGAATTTATACCCCTTGTAAACAGTCAAGGCAGATAATGGGGGTTTGCCCTTTATATTTCTTAGGGAGTCTGAGCCAGAATGTGAGATAAAATGACTGAAATACGTAGCTCCAGAAGACACACTCCTTGTCCCAAATGGCACGATAAAACTGTTTGTAAAACTGAACATCAACTTTCCATAGCTGCATATTTATTTTGCTCCTTATTCTATTGAGTAAAAAAACAACAACAGGAANGTGGGGTCTACAGAAGATAAACAATAAGATAAAATAAAATAGGATAAAGATTATAGACTACATAAGATAAAAGATAATAAAGAATTTATTTCCTAGTAGGAAAATGAGCTAATCATGAATTGCATAAAATTCTACTATGTCATATACGCAATGAGAAGATGTATCCGAGCACTATTAATCAATAAAGTGAAAGGCAAGTTGAAAAATGGGGTAACGTGCTTTTACTAAGAGAGTAAAAATGACGGCGTAGTCTGTGTTCGGGCGGGGCAGCAAACCAGTGTCCCTTCTGTACCTTTCCATCAACTATTGATGCTTTAACAGCATGTAGCTATATTGATCGATGGCTCCTAGGATAAGTAGATACTGATGACGCCAGGGATGACTGGATCTGCGTGTCTGCTCTCACATTAATAAAGGTGTTAATACCATAACATTGATTAAAATGTGCGCTGCTCACGTGCATGACTTAGATCCTTGATACTTGTTTATATACATAACAATCATGACAAACATTATTTCAATTCTTCTGTAACAAACTGTCCAACACAGTCCTCAGAATTCCTGGAACTTTGCCGATATATCTCAAATGCAAATTCTTAATGTAACACAAATAAAATGTCTCAAATGCAAGCTGTGCACCTCAGTTCTCTTAAAAATCTTTACATGTCAAACACAACCCAAAATTTCGGTACTTTAGCCACTGGTTCCGGAGAAAATCTCTTCATACTGTGTCTACATCTGTACACACTTCAGTGGTAACAGTATGTTGCTTAATTAAAACAAAAAACACATGTTTAATCATCAATTCCTAAATGCATATTGTACCCCTGAAGCACCTACATTATTCATACTGTTTCCGTTTCTCATGCCTTATCCAGATGCATACCTCAACAGAAGTTTAGCTGAAGTTTGTTTCTCCTTCTGACAGATGAGCTAAAGAAGCGTTCCAAAGAAGTGATCATATCTGCATTATACAGGATACTACTTGCGCAATTAAAAATAATTCGGTTTCTTGGAGTCCACGCTGGCTCTAGCAAGACTGGGCATTTCAGCACTTACAATAACAGGGAACCAATAACCATTATACAATAACAGCTTAAAATGAATCTGTTAAAAGTTTGGTGTCTTGAGTCAGCCCTAGCATCTGGGACTGCGTGCATTCCAGCATTCACAACGAGAGAGAATCAATAACATCCACACAAAGTAAGTGAGGTAAAGGCCAAGGACCAGTTTCTTTTGGAGTCATGATTTGTAGGAAAATTAGCCTGCTGAAAACTCAAACCCGGAACATATTCTGTGATCTTTTGACACCAAATATATATTTTCGCTTTATAAACCAACAAAGCTTTCAGGAACAAAACTATGACGTAAGACAGCATTGAACTGACAAGTTGAAAACATTTATTTATTTTTTGAAAATACGAAGGAAAGACAAATTTCGGTTCCGCCGACAGTGATAAGAAGCTGAAGGACATTTCTAAGAATTCATGGATACTTTCACAAAACCATTCTCACTGAGACAACTGAGTGTAAACAATGCACACCTTTCACTTTCAGGTAAGTTTGCTTTCTGTGGTGTACAGGAGGAAAAAAATTGGTAAATTTTCAAAAGAAGGCGGCACAAAATCTGCTTCAAACGCCCCAATGCATCAGTCCATTCATTACTCTGAGATAAATAATCTGTTCAACAACACACCAAAATGAAACATGTCTCAATCTGAGACATCTCAAATCCATGAAAATGCAAAATCACTTTTCTGCCTCGGTGAGAAATATAAAATTTTGACAAAGAAAATGCAGCGAATTCACGGTCTGACAATCCTAAGTGATCGATGGTTCACAAAGAAAAAGTGATGCGTCAATGGCCTACCGCAGAGCTCTGTCCTGGATGGTGTTATACGTCAGCTATTGAATCATGTTGTGTAAGTGTAACGATTATTAGGAATAACGACTCACCAGATCTTTCTAGCTGGGAGTACATGCATTACTAACAGGGCTTCCTGGTTGACAAAACATGCATCAAATGACAAAGCTTAATATTTTTAATTATGCAACTCTCAAGGGCAACACTGAAGAGCGTCAAGTTATCTCCCTTACACTGGCACGTTCGACTTTACTCTACAGAGAGACATTAATATCTTTTCAAACATCCTGAAGCATGGTAGAAGTCACTCCTAAATATCAAGACAAGCCATTGCTAATATAATTTTGTCAGGGATATCTCTGTGGTCATAAACCTGATAACCCACAGTTCTGTAACACTGAGAAAAATATGTCTGAACGTGAAGTTATAAATCAAGCGCCACAGATTTATTCCAAACATTAGGACATTTTCTAAAGTAAAGAAATGCGAGTGAATTTCTGGTTCCTAGCTAAACTGCTGCTCTGACTTTCAGAGAAAACATAAACATGAAAACTAGCACTTAACAGTCGAAGTTGTGTTTCTAAACCTTGATACAATTGACTGACACTGTATGGACCTGCACCATGACCATGACCTCTGAAAACCTTTGCCCTCCATGATATGACTGGATATTCAGCTCCAGAAATCTGATTCTGTGATTTTTTTTTGCATATCCTACTCAATCTTGAGAGTGAGATTTTGCAAAAATAAATTGTAATGGAGAGAAAACAATCCTAGCAAAATAACATTAGATGCACATAACTGAAAACAATGAAGGGGGAAAAAACATACCATGGATGAAATGCAAGCAATAGGAAGACATATTTTATCTCCCATTAAAAAAAAAAAATCATGATCGTATGTTTCTGGGTTACACATCCGCAAATCAATGCTGGAAATATTTTCTCCCTGCCAGTGGGTACGTAAATACAGCTGTGCCTGCCCTAACGCATTTTTTTCCCTGACCCGTATAGTTTAAAATAAAGCAGCATTATTTGGAAACAAAAGTTGCAAGAGACAGGACAGGCAAACAAGCGACATGTATTCTCTCGTAATAATTGGAGATACCTACTGAGATTTCATTTCTATTTTTTTGGGTGGAGGGAGGGGAGGGGGGGGAGAGATAAAAACGATAGTGCTTACAGTAGAATAGATGTTTACTTATTTTGCTCCATCAATAGAGCAAGGTGCTTTGTGGAACAGCCCTACAAGTGGCGATTTTCATGCTTAAACTAATGCCTTGTCTTGCTAAAGCCTGTTGTTGAGACTGCAAGTGGTGGGGCTAGCCTTGGCAATGCGCAGTAACATTTCTGCATGTAATAGTCATTCTTGTAGACCGTGGTGCCCAAGTGGCTCAACCTGTCATGTGATTTGTCAGATTATGATCTCTTTGTTGGATTCCATGAATGGTGGAGGTACCTCTTGATTCGGTTTTCCAAATGTTTATTGTCAATCCATGTTGCTGCAAATCTGTTCACTAAAAACCGCATCTTCTGCGGTCGATCAGCCAATTTAAAATAATGGTGGCCCAGAACTCAGGGCCATGTAGCGATGTCTGCTCCGACACATGTACTAAAACTCGGAATATACTGAGTTTATCCCTTTTATTTTAGCTACACGGTGATTAACTCCTCTTAAAATACTTCTTTTACCCCTTCTAGGTTGGTCATGATCAAAGAATAAAACTAAAGATTGTGACTTAGAAATTCTTTGACAGCTTGAGTTGCAAGGTCACAGCCTATCATGTAGTCCGTGTCTCGCCAGACATCAAAGCCCTTAGGGAATCTTCAGAAACTTCAGTAGCGTGCTCTGCCTGTTCCGGTATATTGCCATAGTCCTTGTTTAGTTGATGGTTTACTCTGTTCCAGATATTCGGCTGACTGCCTGACCAACACAGGGAAAACTGAAAGGTGTCAAGGGGTGTGGCCTACCAACGCTCACAATCCAACAGATACAGTGAGTGCCACATCATCAACAGCCTCAGCAGGTGCAACTTTCTGGTTCAGAGTATCTATCTCCTGGCCTCTATAAGTCAAAAACTTTTTCCTGGGAGGCACGCAGGCATTAACACAGGCTGGGGCATGGTTAATGGATGCTTAAAACATGTACCAACCAAACTACGAAATCAACCATTTACTAAGACACTGACATATTTCCACGTTTCCTGGTACAGCATATTTAAAGAAAGGAATGGTTACTTATTTCTTCCTTTTTTTGTAGTTTTGGATTTTCCCGAAGCACGTTCAGCGCATTAGATCAGCTGATTGTTGTGTGCCATTTTGTCAGTCAAGGAACAGCACTCTTATTACAGCAGAGCCTTTTCCCTGTTAATTGGTAGACTATAGCTGTCATATATTTCTGTACTATATAATGGAGAGGAGCTAAATCACGTTGAGAGCTTTTAATCATTAACAGGTTTACTAAATTTTCCATAAATAAGTTCTCTCATAATATGAACAATATATATTCAGAACACCAATGTTGTTCACCAAGAACACAACTTAAAACAAGCTTTTAGTGTGTCAAGGGACAAAGTTTTCTCTATCTTTTCCTGATCCTAATTTGCATAAATTCAGTATATAGGCAACCTTGCATAAAGTTAGGGAAGTGAAGTTGCCTTTCAAAAGAAGCCTGAGTTGTAAAGGCTTAAGCAGGGCATTTGCAATAAAGAGGAACAAGAATTCATTGTCTCTCTAGACGTCCTTTATCACTACTCCCACCCCTTCCACCTTCCCCTCCACCCCTCCCCCACCGCAGCCTCTTGACCCCTCAAAAAATATTATCTTACTTTGATTACCTTCAAGTAATGCCCATTCCTAACTAAACTGACAGGTCTCACATTACATGCCTCTTAAGCATGCTGGAAAACATTCTGAGTTGTCACAGACATTAGCAATATGAAGTTTGCCCTTTCCACTTTTGTGCTAACATGTATGGCTCTCTCATAAATTGGCCCACGTTTTTCATAATTGATGCCTTACCGCTCCGGCTCCTATTTCGGGCATTATCACTCACTACTGGAAGACAGTGCAAAACCTGTTCTTTGGACAGATTATGGAGACTGCACCTTAGATTTAAGAACCTGTCTGTTGATTATTCTTTACTCTTTCCTGATTTTGGAAGTCAAATGTGAAGTTTGAGGTATTCATGTTGGTGTAAACATGAGGAATACCTGTCATTAGGGAAACTAGTTCACTTATTTATGCTTTTCAATGTATCAATTTACAGCTTTCATAAACAAAATGAAACACCTATATTTCAAACAGCAAAATGGAACTTCATTTTAACCAAATTAAGCTTTCAGAACTTTTAAAGTCCACTCACCTTCGGCTTTTCAGTCACTCCGACAACTTTGGCTAGGGCCTCAGGTTCTCTGATACCTCCATGCACTGATGAACTCTTGTGTACAGGGGAATCTAAAGAAAGAAAAAAATGAATAAGCAATGAGAAAGTTATGATAATGATAATGATGATTCCATACAGGAGAAGGCGGAGTACAGGGGATTGAAAGCACACTAACAATGATGTGCAGAATGTAGAGAATAATGATAAATATTGATAGCACTGCTCAAATGTCTAGAGGAAAATGCTGATACAGGAAAGATAAGTTTCTCCCTAACAGTATAAAGGAGTTGTTTATATGATTTCCAGATACTGGTCCTGTGAATACTTAACTATAGGATGTGTATTTAAAAAACAAAACACTATTCTACAATTTTTCCCAGAATTGCTTGCACTGAATTTACATACATTTTCCAATGTACTGAGTAAAATTCATTCAAGGGAAATTTGTTCGGTATAAATATTCCAATCATTAGTTCAAAAATGTGTTTAAAAGCATATGGAATTGACTGAGTGTCGAAATAGCTGCAACATTGGGAATACAGGTTTGTTTTAAGAATAGATGTCTTTGTTGGGACATGTTCTAAATTTGTCGCCAACTGCCATGCATGAGGCATTCTCCACTGCATTTAAAACCTTCTTTCACTGTAGAGATATATTCAGACATTTGAAAAACACAAACCCTTCAGATTCCCCACACTTAAAATTCAGTCCACTAAGTTACACAGGCCAGTGAGTGGCCTAAGAGTTTGATAATTATCCTCTGATGACGTGTGTTAGAAACACAGGATTGCTAAGAGCAGACTTGTGATGTGACCACCAAATCCAATTTTTGTACTGTTTGCAAGGTCAATATGCTTAGAATTCACTAACATAAAGGTAAGTTTGAGAATACTTCTTTGACATTCTTTAAGACCATCCACCCTTCGATGAATTCATATTTCAAAAGGCTGGTACCTTCTGAATGCTCTATCACTTTGATATGATTTTTTGTCTGTAAATATTTTTTCTGGTCACGATTTTAGTTAAATTTCAACAACTTTTATTTCATACACACTTCCCATGAATGAATTTTACCTTTACAAACAAAAATGTTCTTTAACAAGTTAAAATGAAAACAGGACAGTAAGGGGACACAACCCACAATATAGCCATTAATCTCAGAAATGTCCCCTGAGTTATGTTTCCTCAAGCCTACAGGTTTGTGACACCTATTAGAAGGGCAAATCACTCATATTGTACGACCCAATTAATCCACTAATATATAAAATCCCCCTTTTTTGGCGCCCTGCCAGACAGTGTTAGGGTGTAGAAATATGTAAAATGACCTGTGATCTAAGTAAGGCATCCAATTTTAAAGTTTCAGGTACAATTTGAGCCTTCTAGATAAAAAAATAAAATGTGTAGGCCTATGTATTCGAACACGGTCAAAACCAGCCAAATGAAAAATTGGGGACCAAATCAGAATTTGAGGTGATCTTTTTCGAAAGACATTTGTGAAAAATTTTGGGCGTTGACCCCCCTTTTTCTTCACGTTAAAAGATCGGGCAAAAGAAGTACTTTAACCTCCATGGAAGAAATTTCCCCAAATCACAGTGGTATATGTAGAATAACACAAAATGTTAACAGGGCCAACAGAAGAAAAAACAATAGGTGTCAAAGACCTACCGGTTATTGGAACCAATTGTTTTTTTCTTCTTTCGGCCCTTTTAACATTTTGCGTTATTCTACAAATACCACCATGATTTCCGGAAATTTCTCCCATGGAGGTTAAAGTTCCTCTTTCGCCTGATCTGTTGAGGAGAAGGAAAAGGGGGGTCAGCGCCCAAAATTTTTCACTAATCTCTTTCAAACAAGGTCACCTTGAATTCTGATTTGGTCTCTAAATTTTCAATAGGCTGCCAATACATAGGCCTACACACTTACTTTTTTTTAATCTAGAACGCACAAATTGAACCCGAAACTTTAAAATTTGATGCTTAATTAAGATCACACATCATTTACATATTTCTACACCCTGACAGTGGCTGGCAGGGCCCCAAAAAAGGGTGATTTTATATCTTACCAGATCAATTGGGTTGTACAAAATGAGTGATTTGCCCTTTTGATAGGTGTCAAGAACCTACAAAGTGTGCTTGCTTGATCAAATGATGTAGAGAGAATTTTTGAAACTCCTTGTACTCCCAGCGATCAACAATTGCTCAGAAAACAATTGCATTATTTAAGCTATTCCCAAAGTTACTGAGAAAACATCTGATCTTCATCCTCCTTTTAGCCATTACAAAGTTAGTGTCATAACACATTCACTGTCCTTTAAAGATATTTCTACTATTTGGCTTTCTATTGTAAACGACATGGACACTGATTGTTGCGCTTGTACTTGTTCAGTGACGAAATATGAAATTTATTAAGTATCTGTAAAATTGCTTGGGGTTAAACTGTTGAAACAAATGTCAATTTTAACAGGACATTTGGAAACAAATGTTACTTTGAATTGAAAGTGAGAGAAAAATATACTGCACCTAATTTCAATCAAATCAAATTCAACATTAGTATGATAACTAGTAAACAAAACCTGTGTGTGTGCATGCATTTCAAAGTATTTACTTTTTCTCTTGTCACTTACTTTGCTCTTTCACAGATTGTGCAACCGGTGATGGCTCAGCAAACACTCCTTGAATTGGCTGGGGAAAGGAGGAAAGTAAGAGGCATGTATAATATTTATTAAACAGCTTAAAACGGCAACAAAAATGATATGTTGCACATAAAGCTAACAGTATGTAATGTGGTGGATAAACTAGTTTATTTTGGAGGCAAATTAGATAATTACTACATAGATAGTGTAAAACTGTTCTTTAGTCACGTTTTATAAATTTTTTCCACTGCATGGATGTGAAGTGCCATCACCTCAAATGAGTACATCTCTGGCCAGAATAATGCTGGGTCACGGAGTTTTTCGCCTGATCAAAATGCATATTGGCTGCTAGACATGAAACGGAAAGGAAAAGCCAAATCCTGGCAGGTTCATCAAGTTTTGTGTTATCCATTTATTACATAATAAAAAAAGAAAGATATTCTAAATACAGTTTTACAGTTTTGAGCGCACTGTTTGATATGTTGTGATTTCAAGCAATTTCAGATTTTGGGCATGTTTTCTAGTCAGTTTCTTTCTCTTTGCCATCCTGTTGAAAATGGCAAAATGTTGCAGAAAATGAGTAAGAGTGAGATATGAGAATGTAAAATGGTTAATGCAAAAAAAGGGCAAACTCATTGTACCCCTAGTACATTTAAGCCATTCTAATAATTACTGGTATTGAAGGGGATTGTTGTACAACTGCCATCACTTCTGATTCAATATTTAATGCAATATCCACGCTCCACACCAGCAATGGTCAAGGGAAGGGAAGGCTGCAAAGGCAGCAGCTAATATTTCACCTCTCTACATTACTTTTTCCTTTCTCAGCAACACAAGATTTTATATTATATTATCAAAAGTTCCATAAAACTAATTTTTAGGTTTAACCAGATTTCAGGTAAGGTGCAGTGTGTTGTAGTTATCTGAGGATCTTTGCGTTATCTGAAGATCTTTGCATCTTTTTTACATAGTGCAAATGCCCAACATGGCATATATTTTTTAACCCTTTCGTGACGGAAGGTATCTTGGTGATTCAATTTTCCCATATTTTTGCTAGAAAATTGTAAGGAGCATCAGTGAATTTAGAGGTTTGTCAATACATGAGGAATTTTCACTTCCAGTGTACTCCAAAGTATAAAAAAGTATATATTTTTTTGACGGATAATGAATGGCCTTTCACATAATAACGTTCAATAAATAATAATAAAGTTCAAAAACTTGATAAGGGCTCCATCGTGAACAGCACGCCGATTGTATACAGGAACAAAGAAAAGCAAAACTCAGGTTCCGCTTACGCTTCCTTCCGATAAACTTTCGATACAGAAGAGGTGTATTCGTACTGAAAAAATATCGCTGAATACTATTCTGAAGTCGGTTTGGCTCTAATTATTTGCTATGATTAGTTAAAATGCGAGAAAAATATGACATACCATGTACGTCCTACTGGTCCTGGCTAGCCACTATATATGACGTACCACATACGTCTAAACGGCATCTTGGCACAATTAATAAAGAGCAAAATATGCCGTACGCTGTAGGTCATATGGGTCACAAAGGGGTTAACATAAATTAATTTCAGTTTAGTAGTTATTCATCAAACGTCTGTAACAAATCAAGAGGAGTACATACATACTTCAAATGAAAACATGAAAAATGTGGTTTACAGCCTTGTGCGCTAAAATTTGAGCAACTGGCTACCTGGACGACTCAGACCATGGATTTTTGCACAGATACAAGATATCCTGGATGTGAACATTCAGAGTCAAGAAACTTTTGAGGCTTTCCTCACCTTTTTCAGGACATCCAAGATCTGTTCTTGAATTTTGCGTGATTCTGGTGAAAGCTCTAACTTCTCTGGCCTGCTGGAAAGATCCTCAAAGAGGTCTGGGCGAGATGGTCCACTAAAATGAACATAACATCAACTTAGTCGGGAATTTCATTTTCACATATGCATTTTCAATTAAAGTGTGCCCCATACTGGCTGCACTCATGTGTGATTTAAAAGCAACCCATGAATAAAGGCAAACTGAGACAAACATCACCACTCCCACACAATGTCCATGTTGCATCCACCTTCTGAAATCTTCACCATCTTATCCTCCATCAGTCATTGACATCATTTTTCAGATCTTTGCACATCCACAAATTACCCACATTCAAAGAGAAACCTAAAAAGTCATGACCAAACTTAATGCTACTCTCCCATACTAATAGTAACTCACTTGATGACTGTGTGTTGGCCAATAATAAACTCAAGCTGCATTGACCAGGGGTTGATAAAGCTTGACCACTCCGTCTCTACCTCCACATAACAGCCATTTCTTGTTCTCAGGCGAATGCAGCCACTCTTAAAGGGCTGACCCATCGACAACATAACTAGAAGTAAGGTAATAATATTTTATCATTCATGGGCATTATATCTTGCATGGTAACGCAAAACACCACATTACTAAGTAGTTTAATTTTCTCAACATATATGCAAGTACAAACATTTCAACCATTACTACAACAGGAGAGGGAAGTACACCAAACTGCAATGGACTAACAATCTAGGCAGCCTCGTGCAGATCAAATCACAAAGTAAACTAATGTGATGGTGGAGTGGGAAAACTAGCTTTTCTAGCTTAACGTCAGTATCGATCTATTTCAACACTACCTAATATCATGACAGCCTGTTAAAAATATAGAAAAACAGTCTCAAAATCTATGGTTATAAAAGTTAAGCTTAACTACTGAAAGAAGCTAACGGTGGGGAGCATGATTTAACTATTGTACTGACAAGGATGCTTAAAATTTTTGTGCTAGCACACATTGTGCTTATCCCTAGCAAGACATGAGAGTTAAGCATTGCCAAACAGCATTATGCAAATGTTAAGTCTGACAGAGTTATCTTTAATGACACCTGTCAGTTGGTGAATATGGTTAAAAACAGCATACATGAGAACACAATGGCAATACATACTTTTCTTATGAATTTCTAACAAATGCTGAAAGTCATCTGGGTGGTAAAGATCAAAGATTGACATTCCTTTGAAGTCTTGAGGTAGAAAGCCAAGAAGGCGCACAGCACTAGTGGAAGAAAAGAGATACATTTTATGTTAGCTATGATGAAATAATAGGGGTGCAAGTCACTCCTATACTTTTACTATACAAAACCAGATGTATAGTATTAAAAGTGCTTTTTTTTCTCCAGATCATATGAGATGGGGGGGGGGGGGCANGGGGGGGGGGGGGGGGGGCAATTCCCCTCTATTCATAAATTTGGGCAGTGGATATCTTAATTTTGAAGGGGGGTTTCAATTTTCCTCAAATTCTTTGCATTTTCTGTGCAAAAACTATGGAAGGATCAGCATGCACTCAATGAATTTTTTAGATGGGTTTGGAAATTTAAGAGGAAAATCATGTGGTTTAGCGGTCTAAAGAAAACACTGATGATATATAAATATGAAAGAGATTAGCAGTGGCATACAGCGAAAAGTAATTAATGACTAGTTACTGTTTTTCCTGCTTGTGATTTAAGGCCTTCAGATCTTATTCCTTCCACAGACCTGCCAAAAACTTTTAAAAAATGAAAGTATACATTATACACTGGAATTCAATGAACTAGTATGTATATATGGTTGCATTAGAACCCGTTTGCCAAATTATGTGCAGTGAAGCACCAGAGGTCCAGCAGATCTCACAATTCTTCAGGCATATGACATCAGGCAATATCTCACCTGAGGCTTGTGTCCCCTAAAAATCAGAAAAAGACCCAGAGCTTGGCTAACTAGCACTATGCAAAAACTTTTTTAATTTTTGCTGCAAACCCTGGTCACAGTGAAGCCAGGTGGCTCATGGTTAAACAGCACTAGAAGTTGGCGTGCAAAGGAAATATAGAAAAACAACACAGCTGGATAGTTTCAACGACATTGCAGTTATCATAGATCTTATAAACATTATCTGAAACAGGTCACAGTACTTACTTCGGGTGTACATAAGTGAAGTTGCAGAACAGGGAATGTCTCAAGCTGAATTTTCTCTGCTCAGGTAAATTGGTACCATCTGAAAAAGTCAATGCAAATAATGTCCAGTGAAGAGCATCACTCATTTTTATTTTGCCAATGCCAGTCTGCATCTTGCGAAGAAGAACAACTCTATGATTGCACTTATATCAGCTATCTGGATCATACCAACATTTATGGCTGAAAAACAAGTTCATTTACTTTGCTCCATGAAATGCTCTGTTTATAAGAGAGGAAAATGAGGCTGGATAGTGATAAAACATTTGCAATTTAAAAGTGTAAAGATTGTAAGTTACTAGCACATCATCTCCCCAAATGACAGAAAACAAAGTAACTGACACAAAAAATGAAATAAACCTAGGTCTGGCCAAGAAAAATGAAATACACTCATGTCCAAAGTTAGGTCCAAAATTGAAATAAATCTAGATCCAATACATGGCTAAAATACAAAATAAAAAATGATGTATGAAAACTCATAAGACATACATATATAGCTGCCACTTTTCTAAACACTGAAATAGGAACACCTACTTCGTGAGGAGCGCACAGCTAATATCCACATTAAGTCAGAGTTCCTTGAAATGACATTGAATACAAAATAAAAACAATTTTAATCACTAAATTTTAATTGCATTAAACTTAATCTTCCCTCCATAAAGATAAAAACTTTCCAGCTTCAGAAAAAATAAGAATGTGAGTGCCGGTTAACTGCCCAAGTCACAACCACAAATCACTGTTTCAAACAATGGGACTACTGCAAGCACCTGAAAAAGATGGTTAACATTCAAATGGAACTGCAAAGATGAAAAATCAGACTGTTTTTACTGAAATTGACAAAGTGCATTTTGCTGCAAAATCGCCTCAAGTTCGATTTTGTCATCATTTGGCAGCTATGTGTATTCAACCGAAATACTACAATACTTCATTTCCCCTAAAAATAATGAGGAATAGTTGCCGGAGGCTATCATGAGGTGCTACAGCTTGTGGAAAAAAAAAGAACAACTTTGTGTCTGTAAACAATCTTTTCACTGCTATACTTCACTAATTCGTAAATAAGATCCAAATAAATCTCATTATACCACCAACCTTCGGCCTTGTCAAAGTTGAGAGTGAGTTTAAAAAATTGTTTGCAAATCCTTACTTTATTGTCTTAAACTTTTTTAAAGCCACTATCCAATCTAGTCATTCTTAAGATTATTTTTTTATGATGGCAGGAATTCATATTATATTTCATGACCCCAACTAAGCACCACAGACATAGCACTGTGCGGTGGAAAGTATAAAGGACAGGCAATAGGGGGATCAATCAGAGGCTGGACACGTGGAAAGTCTTGGCCAATAAGCCCGTGTAGTCCTGCCATTGCATTCAATGTGGTCTTCAGCTCTTCAACCTGTGAGCAGGTCTAAACCCAACAAATTAGATGCATGATGCATGTTTAAATGGAAGATGAAAATAGATCCACCTAGACTTGCAGCCAATTACAGCGTTATCGAGGGCTACAATGACAGTGTTGTTGAGGCCTACAAGCAAATGCTCCCATTCTGTCAGTATCAAGGATAACAACACTACTGTTGTGTAAAACTTGATCAAACTAAGCCAAGCATAGCAGTGGTCAGTATGCTGCTGTCTTACAACTTAGAAAGTCTGGGCTTACTGCTTAGTGATGGTGCCATTGGCAGCATTAAAAGTGTCAAGATTTCAATTATCAGTTAGAGAAGGGGAATGCAAAAGGTGATGGCAGATAGCAGAACGGTGGTACATCTAGTATATTTTCCACTATTTTTAATACATCACATCCATCCAGAGGCAGACTGTTGGTGCTGTGTGAAATATCAAGGTCTGACTGTATTCCATGCTCTCAAGTTGCTCACAACAGCTCACTCTAACTCAACAACATCAGATATCAAGCATTTTAACCCATACTTACCACCGTAAGCTGAACTCAAAGGATGACAATAGACCATGAGAGTCTTCCTCTGCCTGTGACCTTCTTCTTCTGATGAGTCTGACTGCTCAAAGGTCTTTGTTGCAATCATCATCATGAACGGGCAGTAAGAGACCACATTTTGCAGGTTGAAACCAGCCCCAAGCTTTCGGAATCGCCTGAAATGAAATGCAAAATGCATACTCAAGCTCTCCATACCACTTCATGGAATACTGAAATTTCTTTGTTTTCTTTTTAAAGAAATAGCAGAAATCGAAGTTTTAATAAGCTGACACAGTGTTTATCTGTTTTGAATCAATCTGCCAAGGTAAAGAATTAACTGTGCAGGAGTGACTCAAGAACCACCATTCTATCAACAAGGGCCCAAACCCCAAAAGGACATGGCATTTTTGCCAATAAGTTATTGTTCATTCTTCTTCTCACACCAGAGGGGAACAGAAATAATAAATTCCACTTCTGTAGCTCTTCACCCATGAAAACAGAAGTTCTAAGCACTTTATAATAACAAACAAATAGACTTAAACATACAATAGTACACCTGGTACTATTGCACCTGCACCTACTTGAAAGAACTTACAATCAACCTTATCATATTATCTAAACACATACCTATATTAATACAAGTACAGCTGTGTTCTATCATTAAAAAATATGCAGTTTTCGAATTGGCTTTAAGTGGCTGTTAATCTCCTTCAATCCCTGAAGGTAAGAATTCCATAATTTTGGCCCATTACAAGAGCATGACATTGCATCAACAAATTTCATAGAAAGTTTGGGTGATTTCAGCTTTGTAAAATCTACTGACAACTGGAGCTGGTGAGATGAAATACGATGAGTCTTTCTGTGATGTAAGATGGCGCTTCACTATCAAACAGATATGACACAATGTGACCACTACGTACAAAATTCACTGTTCAAGAAGCAGCCGGTGCAAGAAACGTAGAGGTGGTGTTGTGCTTTCCTCAAAACTAACCTTGCAGCTTTGTTTTGAATGCTAAATAGTCTTTCATTTTATCCATTCATATTCCAGCCAAAAGTGAATTGCTGAAGTCCAAACAATAAATGGGTAATTATCAACAAAGCTCGTTCTCAGTGGAAATTAGGTGTGTGATCCTACTTAGTATTTTTTTATTTCTAGATATACTGAGTGAATTTAAAATATATGTATGAACAATATTTGGCTTATTTTGACAATTTGATTATATTCCCACCAACATTTATGTGGGGTTCTGTCAACCTCTCTGTGTATCTTTGCACTCTCTGCCAATACCGCTTCAGTTTCTGTCATCATTCAACATTACTTTGTTTGCATTCAATCAGTTTTTATCAGGTGCTATACACTTTCAGATATGGTCATTAATGTTAATGAAAGATGCTGAGCCAAAAAGATGGGCGTTATCTTCATAAATATCGATATCCAAATTTTTAAATTCCTTTTACAAGTGCTTGCATATAGATGGTAAATAAGAGAGGATCATTCACAGTGCCCTGGGGTACAATGCATTTTAGATTACTTTCAGATGTCCAATGTTGTTACAATTTCTGACGGTAGTTTTGGCCTAATCATTAAGCTTAACACTTCTATCACTGCCAAAAGTACTACTAATTCTAAGAGATAAAAACAGATCTATATACTAAAGAACACCCTCTTTCAAACCATCTTGACAAATTCAAATATCATAATATTCACTAGGCCTCTAGATTCACTAACAATGACATTTTAGGAAAGACAATACAGATTTGTTTCACATACAATAACCAAAAGTTCCTGAGGCAAACTCAAGCACTTCTTCTCTACCCTACAATCAAAGATTTGCATAAACTGCAGAAACACATGTTATGCAAATTAAGGCCACTTCGTTAGATGTCTAGAAGAAACCTGTTAATCAAAGTCTGGGATAATGCAAAAGCACAACTTACATATTTTAAGACCATTTCTAAACAAAATTTAAAACTTGTACTCCAAACAAGCACATTCCTTCCAAATTGTAATACGTAGGAAGCTTGGTTCCGTTGCACAAGACAAACAGGATGGATATCAGCAAATATAATAAGACCAAATTTCAAGAATAAATGGATTTTCCTCTAGTGCAAAGGCAAAAACTTAAATGATGCCCCAAATTCTTAAGCAACAAATGAGAAGCAAAGGAATCAGGAACAAGACAACAAAAACTGTAATCTAACACTTGCCGTCTGCTAGGGTTGAGACATGCCACGCAAGGGAAACCACAAACCAAAGCCAACCAACGGACTGACCAGCCAACATCCAAGAAAGCACATCCAAGAAAGTGTTATGTTCAAGATGAGTGACTGACTCACAACACAAACTGACCTACCAACGCCAATGTATAAATCAAAGGTATTTGATCTGGTTCTCATAAAAATGAAGGTTTCAAACCATTGTGGCATATCAAGATAAATATGCCATCTACGGTCTTCAACCACTACTTGACATCTCCAAAAAATATGTCATAAATATCCAGAAGAGACCTGCAGACAAACCAAACACCAGACACCAAGACAGCAGGTCACTTCTCACTTACCAAAATCATCTGTCAAGATTAAAACTCACCCATAAGAATACTATAGCAATTATATTTTCTAGCCTGAGATTGATTTTTCCATTACAAAAATGAGTTCCCTGAGCCCAATAAAAAACATGCAGCCCTTACCAGGACACCTTGGAGCTTTCTGTTCTCTCAAGCTGAACAGTGTGTCTAAAACAAACAAGAATTAGTGCATTTTGTATGGAGTATAACTTTCCACATTTGTCCCACCAGCAGAACTGAGTCACAAAAAATTTTGGGGGGGGGGGGNGGGGGGGGGGGGAAATTAGTGTAACATATCTGAACTTTCGAGATGGTTGCAAACTTGACAAACAGTTGTAAATGTATAAAATAAATTGATGTACAATACCTCTCACACTCAAATTTGGCCTAACAGCATTCTATCTAATATGTACCAATACATCTCTGACTTTTAAGAAACCTATCTATATCCTGTCTTTCATAACCAGATTCCCACTACTGTAACAGTACTTCTACTGCGACAATCCCTGAGATCTACCAAGAACATTTTTCAAGAATCCTCCTAAGGAGCTGCTTTTTACAGCTTTTAAAAAGCATAAAGTAGCAAGGTTTATGGAAGATGAGAAAAACCTATAAGAGTCACAGTGCTTTATTGCTGAATACTCAATGTACAAGGCAAAACTCATAAACGAATACTATATCATTAAAATAATGAAATATAGTCAATCAGTCGAGAGACATAAATGCAGCAATTTTCCTGCATTCCTGATTCAACAAAATGAGTCACATGATGTAATAACATGTCACCACATTCAAATTCAATATGGTTCTGCCCAGATCTGACCCAGAACTTTTGAAAACTATTTAACACATTTATTTAAAAAGATGGTCAACGTTTTGTGTCTCTAGCACTTTATCATGATTGACAATTGAAATAAGAGACATATCGCAAAGAAAAGACATTCACTTAGTTAGTTATGCCTTGAGACCATGTGATCCAAAAGCAGCTCACATACATCACACTAAAGAGCTAGATTTTAAACATCACATCACGGCCTCCTTGCAAAAGTGATGTGGCTGAGCAATGCTTTAGAACTTTTCCAGAAAAAACCTTCCTGTAATAATTCTGCCCACAGCAACCATGAGACAATCTACCTCGTCATCATCTTTCATCCCCCTAATGATCTTGGAGACAATTTCCATCAAAACTGAACATACACATACTAAAATCTGTGAAAGCTAAATATGAGACGCTGCTTCCAAGTGCATGAATCTTTTGAAAACTTATCTACATAGCCGAACTTCCTTAAAATTAAGGTATTTCAACAGCTTCAAGAAAAACAAAATTTCCTGAACTGACATCTCTGAGGCAAACATCCATTCCTTCGCAGCTGTGACAGAAGACTTCACACACTTTTTTTAACAAATTACAGAACGCTGAGACAAATAATGCTACTATGTCCCCATGTGGCAAACTCTTTTTTACTTCTCTGGCAATGTCAATATGCTTTACTTTTGTGTAATCATTAAGATACATATGGGCTATCTGCAACCTTGGCTTGTCTGGGGGTTACAACTATGAGTGAACTTTTTTTATATTGATGCCACCTGATATTTAAATGTCATGGCTTCTACTGGAAGGCAGTGTTGAAAGATGGAAGAAAATAACGTAATCAGCGACATATTTTATTCATTTTCATTAAAGAGTAGAATATGAACCAGATCAGATATTTTCTAGAAAGCGTGCCACTAGGGATTTTAGGAAAATTTCCTGGCCCTTCTGGAGACTGAACCCAGGCCTTTTCAGCTTGCAAACTGAATATACTACCACTAAACAACAGAGATGCTAACATCACAGCAATCTAAACCTTTAAGGTTCTTGGCACCTATTAGAAGGGCAAATCTCTCATTTTATACAACCCAGTTAATTCACTAATATATATATTATTTTGAGTGCCAGCCAGCGATTGTCAAAGTGTAGAAATATGTAAAATGACCTATGATCTAAATAAAGCATATTCGGGTACCATTTGAGCCTTCTAGCTAAAAAAAATAAAGCTTGTAGGCCTTTATATTAGCATGTTGTCAAAACCAGCCTAATAAAAAAATTGGACACCAAATCAAATTTTGGGCGCTGACCCCTCTTTCCTTCTCCTTAACAGATCAGGCAAAAGAAGTACTTTAACCACCATTAAAGAAATTTCTCGAAATCACAATATAATAATAGGGCCGAAAGAAGAAAAACAATAGGTTCCAATAGCCTTAACCAGCAGCTAGTACCTGGCATGTATTCACTTGGAAACACAATGTTTAAATTATGGCAATTGAAGAGGGTCTTCTAGTCTATCCGGACAGTCTATTAAACTTCCTCTGTCTGTGGCCCTCCTTCATCCTTCCCTCCCTCTACTCCCAACACCACCATCAACCTCTACCCCCACCCATCCCATCCCCACCCACAACCCAAAGAAAACTCGCCACCCCATCCCTCCTCAGCCCATCCCACTGGCTCACAAAGTGTTGTCAAAGGAAGCTGCACTATCTTTAAATTCTTTTGGGCAGATGCACCAAAGTTTTGTTTCTCTAGTGCTTCTTCCCCAATCAATAACAGAATGCCCCTTTGCAAAATGCCAATATCACCACTTTTTGGTTTTAAATGTGTGGTTACAAGCAGATTTGACCATGAAGGGTTGCAAATTCGGAAAACCTCTGTTTCACCCTTTTTTGGGGCCCTGCCAGCCAGTATTAGGGTGTAGAAGTATGTAAAATGACCTATGATCTAAATAAAGCATACAGTTTTAAAGCTTAAAGTACAATTTGAGCCTTTTAGATAAAAAAAATAGTGTAAAAAGTGTGTAGGCCTATATATCAGCATAGGGTCAAAACCAGCTAATGAAAAATTGGGAACCAAATCAGAATTCAAGGTGACCTTTATTGAAAGAGATCTGTAAAAAATTTTGGGTGCTAACCCTTCTTTTTCTTCCCCTTAAAAGATCAGGCAAAAGAGGTTCTTTAACCTCCACTGGAGAAATTTCCCGAAATCACAGTCGTATTTGTAGAATAACACAGAATGTTAATAGGGCCGAAAGAAGAAAAAAACAATTGGTTAAAAAACAATAGGTTCCAACAGCCTTAATACGTACTCCCTGAACATTGTTCTTAACTTTCATTGTTAGCCTAGGGTTCATCTATGACCCTAACATTGCTCATGATACCAAAGATGTTATTGCATGATGTTGGCTCATAACTGCCCCCTGCAAAAAAAGAACGCGTGCAAGTGTGAGCCAATATCATGCAATAATTTTATATCAACAGGCCTGGGTGATTACTAAACCCTGCCCCACCCCTATCCCTTTCAATTATTGCTTAGAAAGTGCTACTGAGCAAATGTGACTATCAACCATAAATCAAAGAGTGCCTTCGCAAAGACCGTATCGTTATATGAATTATATAATGGAGATGAGGCCTATGCGCAGATGCACTCCTCGAAATGGCATTATTACGAATTTCTGAAGGACAGGTTGTGCAACAAAACTGAACTGTAAATGGTTGTTCTAGACATCTAGGCAGTTTTTCTAGTATGTTAGCACCCAGTCTGGCTTAGTTTTATTGGTATACCCATTCCACTAATCAACAGAATAATGAAACAATTCTGTCAAGAATTAACATATATATTTATCATTTATTTCTGTGAGTTCAGTAAACTCTTTGAGAATATTCTGTGATGTTATTTCAGTTTGGTATTGTTACCTGTTTCTTTAATGACTATATCTTCAGAAATACCTTTCTCAATTTCACAAAACTGTGGTTATCAGGTTCGTTCATAAGACCCCAGGGTTATGTTAAACTATTATGTGAACATTGAATTCTAAGAACAAATCTACAGGCCAACCCGCTTTTTCCAACATATAAGAGCACCACGTGACTGACTACTTACCTTATCCTTGCATAAAAATATTTGGATCCCTCTTTCATGCCTCCACCTGTTGAAGAGCTCACCAGTGTGTCTGGATATGAGAATTACACCTTGTTGTCAGGTTTTAGAAATGCTTACTTCTACAGTTCACACATGGAAAAATAGTGAATTTTCACTCTAAAACTCCAGTTTAATTCATATCTGATGATGGATGAAGAAGTGAAAAAAAAGAGGAAAAAGTCCAAGTTTACTGAGGCAAGGATAGTCTGCTGCAATAGTTTGACCTAAATTAGGTCGACCGACAGCTGACCACCAGAGATCAGTGAGCAGTTCTCTGGTAACTAAGACCTGCCATTGTTGAGGTCTGGTACATCGTGAACTCTAAAAGTAGTAACACTCAAACAATTAAGAATGTAGTCTGACTGACTCGTGCCGTCCGCTGTAATAGTATCATCTAAGCTAGGTCTGCCCACAGATGACAACAAGACAGCGCTGAGAAATTCCCTGATGTCCAAGACTTGCCAGTGTCCAGGTCTGATATACAGAAATCTCTACGTATCATATCATATCATATCATATCATATCATATCATATCATATCTCATATCATATCATATCATATCATATCATATCATATCATATCATATCATATCATATCATGCACAATAACTGGAATGCATCTTCATGAATCTGATCTGAGCCACACAAGAAAAAAAATAACAAAACAAAAAAAAAAATGAAGCAAGGATGCGGATGGAAAAGAGAGAGAATACAGACAGGAAGAACAAAAAAAAAAGGAAAGGTATTGTACACAATGCTAGGAAGAAGACAAATCATCAGGATAACAGGAAAGGAAAGAGAAGAAGAGACAGGTATTAATCTTACCACAAACTTCAGCATGATCTTCATCTGTTGAGTGCAGAGCTATGCAACTGTTGACTGTATTGATGTCTTTCTTGTTCAGGAAATCTTTTAGCAGACGTCCCTTCCACCAGTCCTTCAAAACGATTTGAAACACAAATGAATGAACAGCACACAAGGGCTGCATCACGCATCCTCTCGTCAAACATACACAATTAGGCACATCATAGACAGCACGTCTGTATTTCCACCGTCCATGATAGTAAGAAAACTGGTGGGAACTTTAATCCATAGACACCAAGGTTATGCAGAGCAATGAATACAACAAGTGATCTTGCCATGGTCAAGACAGAATCATGAACACAGAAATATCCATACAGTAATTTTGTTTTATCCTGATGGCAATTTGGTTTGCTACAAACAGTATATATGTGTGAAACTGAATATGCTATAATAAAGGTCACCACTATCATTATTGCCAGCACACCCCGCAACCCTCAGTACACTTTTATATGCCTTAACAGTGCTTCCACAATCTTAGGCCAAATGGAATGATCATGTTGTTTGTTAAATCAAGTCCCATATCAACTTGTTAAAAAATTATAGATAGTGCACCAATCTTTTCCCATCAAAACTGCTGCTGGAAATATAAACTCCCACTGTTCTTACTTTGTCATGAACTCATTCCACTCCAACCCAGTTTTCTCAAAACCTCACAACATGTCATTATCAACAAATACTGACAATAACCACAATGTTTGAAATGTGTGAGTGACGAATAATGCTAAGATCTGAAAGCAATAAGATGAAAGTAAATAGTTGAATGAATTAAGAACTAGGAAAAAAATAGAAGAGAAGATAAAAAGGATCACACAAAACTTACAACTGGGTAGCCCAAGTGCTCCATTAGAGATGCTGAGGCCATCTGAACAACATGGTTTTTCAGAGAGACTGATATGTACATGTTGCTCTGAGGAGGGCAAAACAGACAATTTCGTCAGAGATCAGAAATGCCAACAAAGAGAGAAAAATTGCAAAAGATTGTTCTTAAGAGAGGAACAAGTTAATCGTGAATTGATACAGAGGTCAGGATTACAATACATGACTCTTGTGAAAAACTGGAAAAAACTGTTTTCCACCACCCTCTGATCTTACACAATGGAACCCATTTATATTGCTAGTTGTAACAGAACTTGGCTTCCCATTTTTTGTTACACTGTAAAAACAACAATTCCTTAAGTAACAGGGCTGGTCAAGCAAAAGTTGGGCTGTAATTGGACTTTTGTCCCAGTGCCAAGAATGGATTACAGAAAGCTGCAACAATTTGATTGTGTGTAGCATGGTCAGGTATGCAAGTCACTCTTGAATCTGTAAGCTAGTCTATTTCTATGTTACTATATAAAATATGCAAATGCTATTGTATTATATGTCAGGTGTGATTAACACCATCTACGCTAAATGCTACACATCCTGGTTTTTCTATCTTCTGAAAATCCAGACATATAGACTGAGCCTCAGTTGTGTTATCTCATCTCTCAAGCAGACACCTCCCTGCAGTCACCAGACGCGCTGTGACATACTGAACTTTTCCTTTTCTTTAACTATTTTTTCCTTCACTAAAGGTTACTCATCTGGGACCTCCAGAAATGCACACTGTATGTCATTGATGTCATGATAAGCTCATTCCCTCAATGATCACACCTAACATGTTTGTATGTTAGGCTTTAGGAACTAAGGGCACAGTGTATGAGTATTTCTCTAATTTGCAGGAATACAAAGTGGCTGGAGTATTTTTGGTTTGTTTTCAATTTGCCTTGCTTCTTGAAGTTATTTGAAGGAATATACAACTGATTACAGTAAATACTACAGACAATAAAGAAGTTGTTTAATATTATTATATCTGAAATCTGTATGCTGATTTACAGTCACTTCAACTTACCTGTGACAGTTTATCTGCATCATTCCCATGATATGATCCACTGTGAGGTGGAGGAGCTTTGAACTCACTGTCTCTTTTCTGCTCCTCTGTTCAAACAAAAAAATATTTCATGGTCAGATCTTGATCATCAAATCCACTTTTTTTTAACCACTCACAGTAACAGAGACAGTACCAATGATTGGATAAATGTTATAATCAACGTATAAGCATACATCTTTCAATACTGTAAGAGCATTCCCAGTCTCTGCCTTTACCCTTTATATCTAGGCTTTTGGATTCTTTTTTTTTTTTAACTTTTCATAACTGCTTTTTAACCCTTTTCTCTCTCACAGCCCATAGAGAAAAAAATATTTCACCCACATTCTTAAAAAGCTTTAAAAAGAATGTCATAATATTGCTATGTGACATCAATGCTGATCAGCAACATGCGTAAATTGCCAACAGGGGTGGCGATGTCTAGAGGATAAGTCTGGACGAATCTTCAGTACGGTCAAAAGTAATGTCACCTCATTTCATGATGGGGTCTTGCTTTTTCACACCTTCCTTTATACCAGCATTACAACTTACCTGCAGTTATACAGAAATATTATGTTACTGAATGTTCTCAATTTTCAACAACTCTGCTCTAGTAGTTGTCAGCCTAGAATTCTATTTGTGGCTATAGTGTCTGTCTGTCTGTCTACCAGTCTGTCCCAGTGTGTGTGTGTGGGTGTGGGTGTGTGTGTGTGTGTGTGTGTGTGTGTGTGTGTGTGTGTGTGTGTGTGTGTCCCCCCCCGCACACACACACCTATATGAGTTGCCTACCAGG
>JAWQUT010000026.1:2170847-2181127 GCA_033807755.1 Ellobium chinense | reverse complement strand
GGGGGGGGGGTGAGAAGGTGTCGAGTTTGGGACACCATCTACCAGTCATTAATTGCCAAGAAGGGAAGCAAAGGCAACACAGACAAAAGCAGGCTAGAACATAATGTTCCATGGCATTGCTACCTAGGACCTTTCTTCTTCGATTTATTAAATACAGTCTAACATAGTCTGCTGCACAGCTAAGTTTCTGGTGCCAGAAAAAAATGAAACTGCTCTGCGACCATCTTGATTTGATTTTTCTGAAGAAATTAGGCCAAATTCACGTTTGGTAGTTGTATATTTGTACATTCTTTACCGCTTCAGCAGAAAAACATTATGGTAGAGAAAGGGGGACCTGTATCATAGTATGTATTGATTCCAAGAAAGCCGACTGTCTGCACCCATGATTAATATATAAAGTGAGCCTCAACATCAGAGGTTGTTTTTTTCCTTCATTTCCTGTAAAATTGTGCTTCTAAAGCATACCATCCTTTCCCGTAAAACACGTCCTCACAAAAGAACGCAGAATACACCCTAAGAGATGTAACAGAGCTCCTAAGATCTCCGTAAACTGGACATTGCTGGGTAGTGTTACACCAAATACAGGTACAAGACAGACTGTCAATCTCCATGGTTTTAAGTAGGCAATGGCAGCGTGCCATACTATACTAGTTGAGACTACATAGTTTACACACAGCATAAATAAAATAATCTCATAAAAAAGGTGATGATATAAACTTGATAAGTTATGTAAATGGAAAGGGGAGGGGGAAGTAGTTGTTTTGGTTGTTGATATTTCCCGCAAGGAAGGGGAGCAGGACAGCATTCTGTGACTCACTGGTCCAAAGATGAGTACGCCATGAGAAGACACGTTCAGACTGTAGCAACAACTAACACAGACATGAACACAAAAATACAGACAAGGGAAAAAATAGGCGCATCTAATATGATTATTTCTGGAAAGTACCTGAAAGGTCACACACACGTTTCGTAACATGCAAACAAAATAACGTCCGCAAAATCGATACAGCCGTCCAAAGCCATCCATCCTTCTTATTACAAGCCGCGGCCTCGACAGCATCGCCATTGCCCTGTTCAGAGCGAAAACACGCGTTTTCCATTCCTCTAATATGTTCTTTAAGAGGAGAGCACTTTTTAGTCGGTCATTGGAAACTGGATACAACTGCAACCGCTAAGAGTAAAACTAGGCTATCGCCAGTTCGTATCACTAGCTCAGATACAGCTTTCTGAAGTTGATCAGCTTCTGACATCCAACCGGGCAAACTTTTGAGTCCCAAAACGCGATACTTTGTTAAACAACAACTAGAGAGAGAGAGAGAGAGAGAGAGAGAGAGAGAGAGAGAGAGAGAGAGAGAGAGGGGGACGGATAGATAGATAGATAGATAGATAGATAGATAGATAGATAGATAGATAGATAGATAGCCTCTTTCCCCCTACATACACACACAAAACAAACAAACAAACAAACCTACAGACATTTTCATCCTCTCAGACCAAAAAAAAAAAAGTCGTCTTCGTCTTCCGCTAAAGCCTGGCCTTCTGCTCCTTGCACCACAAATTGCAAGACTATGGAGGCTTAGTATACCCAATGCAAGTTCTAGACAGGCATTTTACAAAAATGAGGTTTGTAGGAAGGTGTGAAGATTCCACGACCCAGCTTCAGGTTGATGACATGCTCTATGCCCTAGCCAACTGCAATCGCCATTGTTGTTGGTCTACCATTCTAACAGAAAGGGATGGGGATGAGGTGGAAATCTCGTACCTTTAATGTACTAAATCGTTAGGTAAATCCCTCAGTTTACCCAAATGTTGAAATTCACACCCAGGGAAACTGAAGTATTGAAACCTTTATCAACTTTTTTTTTTCAATCGCCTGTCTACTTCAATTTAACTTGCCGATGTTGACTGCTTTATTGCGATATATGAGGAGTTCTGGTTTAACCAAGTGAATACCAGCATGACGACCTGCTCATACCAAGTGAGCTTGGTCTTTTTTTTTTTCCGGCAATGTGTACAAACCGACCCAATCAAAAGCTTCTCTTCGTCCTCTTCCCCCTTCTAATCCTCAGAAGAAAGTCCACAGAGGAATATTCTTGAACAGATCTACTGGTTGATGCAAGAATTTTCCTCAGCGCGCTGCATTCTTTCACCGCTACCATTCTAAGCCATTCTGAAGCATTCTACACCATTAACAGAAAAACAGTCACATAAAAAATTGCTCTGATGAAAACACTGACTGATACAGAAAAAAAAAACTGATGTAGGGCAGCGATCACAATCAACTGTATATTGGAATTTTCTTCTTTTTTTTTTTCATCTCGCACATTGTCCGTTGCTACCCTCACTAGTACTCAAAATGGTAAACATTCTTTGCGGATTCGTTGTTTCACCTGCGGCTGCTGTCCAGTGATGCATGCTTAGGCAATACTGTGGGCTTCCACGCACAAAATCACGCGCTAACAAGAGGATAGACATGAAAATTACGCATTACTCTGAAATACCAGCTTAGACACTGTCCGTAAACATCATGTCCAGTCTATTTATGGTCATTTATTGTAGGTACACGGCAGCAATATTACTCATCCGCAGAGGAAACAGTAACTTGACGAGAAGCATGAATAAGAGGTAAAAGTCTTATTCAAAGACAGTAGACTAAAGAGATCGAAAAAAAATTTTTTCCCAGAATCAGAAAGTGCACAATATGACGAGACACTTCACTGATCAGAAAGTACGAATGGGATATATACCAGAGGAAAAGGGATCTGTCAGTAGGCGATTGTACTTTCTTAAACTCTTTAAGCCCAAATCATACTGGTTCATAACTTCAACTGCTCGTCTTCAGTTCCATATTTCAGCTCCAGGTATGGACTTTATTACCACCTCTTTATTATGAATCATGCGCCTTCACCATCTGGCCATTTCTGCCACTGCTCTCGTGTAAATATGTTCCTCTTTTCTCTCCTTACCCCCCACCCCCNCCCCAAAAACAAAAAAACCGTTAAAAACAAAGAGGTCTATACTCCTCTCAAGAAGTGCCTTACTGAATGGCATACCCCAAACATTGCATTCTCGACCATAAGGGCGAAGTGGCATTTGCCTTTTAACAGAGAGCTACGCAGAGAGGATTAGCTCAAGAATACTGTATTATTCCAACTTACACTCGTAATGTAAGGAAGGGTTGGATGGGCGTGGCCGTGAAGAGCAAATCCAATCATGTAGGTCTTTAGACGTTCAAGATGGAGAAATGATTATCATGAACCAAACAAATACTTTACGGGGGGGGACAGTGGTTTACGTCCTTGTTATAGAATGCTCTTTATTTAATTACGTGGATAGAGTACATTATTAAGCAGGGAACGGAATTTGGTTAAAGAACTGTTTATTCAAATGCCTGTTTACAGACGACATGACACTGTTAGGTGGAACTTAGCTGGGCTTTTGAATATTTTGCAAGTGAGTTGTATAAAATGTAACCTTTCCGTGGATAATAATATTAATAATAAATGCGATGTCCAGAAAAGGTAACAGGAAGGGCAAGTCAGCTATTTGGGACACGGAGTTACAGACCTGGATAAAATTTCGGGTAAAATGGGGAAAGGAGGCTCAAGTACTAGTACAGAATCTGTCACCCTCTTTCTCCCCACCTCCCTCCCCCAAATCCAAGAAAAACAAAACAAAGAAAGAAGGGGAGAGAGGGGCAGGAAGAGAGGGGCAGAGAGAGAGAGAGAGAGAGAGAGAGAGAGAGAGAGAGAGAGAGAGAGAGAGAGTAAAAATCTGCGTTGCCACTTTAGCATCTAGCAATGTACAACTTCTGGCAATAATTTACGGAATAAAATATTATAGCCAATCCCCCTTGTTTTTATAAATTTTCTTTTTGAACTGGTATGCATTTGTAGATTTCGCGGTGATGCGGTTTTTGTTTCGTTTGTTACTGTTACTGTTATTGTTGTTGTTTTTTTTTTTTTNGGGGGGGCAGACACGGGGCACCCTGTAACAGACAAGTCTGTACACTCTAAAATGAAACAGAAAACTACTAAATCTACCTTTAGCAAGTCCAAAGTAAGGCGGCTTGTTTAAAATGGAATGTTTACTGTTTAAATAGAGCGAATATACAGAAGATGTGTAAGAATATTGTCGAGGTCATATATTCTCACATTAGGAGTATGTAACAGGAGGGTGGTAAGTCAGAGATATTTGACATTATTTTACAGCATTACCAAACGATATCAGTCTGTTAAAGTCTGCCAAATTTCGGTCATATGAAATTTGAATTACTGAAATTATTAAACTCCTAGTCAGTATATATTTGTTTTTGTGGGTTGAGGGATGGAAGGAGGGGGAGATAACAAACATACAGAACATTCTGATTTGTACTTTACAGTCACCCAAAATGAATATCTACTATTTAGTTTAACGGTGGTACTCGCTAATGTATGTTCTCAAATTAGGAACTGGCCTCTGAAGTTACAGTCTTGTGTTCATTATGAACAAACTAAAAACAGAATATAAAAAGCTTAATCTGTATTTTACAACTTTCCAAAAACGAATACCTATTGATTCAACGCCCGTATTTTCTTCCGCGCTTAATTAAAAACAGATGTTTTGATCTATTGCCATGTTTTCTCGATAAAGAAATTCTAATACACATTCTAAATCATGCCACAGCATTTAATGAATTTCCAACATTATCCCCTCTATTTGGAGCTTCTGTCTTTCAGCTGCAACTCCACGGAATAATTGATCTTCCATTATACCGTTTCCCAGAGTACTTCTGAACTGTTATCCACGGGAGCAAGATGATATTTACTAGGACAGATTTTAGCACCAGTGATCTATAATCGCAGTCGCGTTTTTAAAGGAAACACATCCTCTCGCTTCCACATGGCTCCTTTGATATAGTGCAACAATCTGACAGGATGAAATTTTATTCTATGCTTTATGTTCATGTGAGGCAACGCAACTTTCTTTCGTCTGGGTTCAACAGGTTTATGAATAATAACAAAACTACTAATAAAAATAATACGCTTAAGTTTACCCATTCTGCGAATAGGATAGCCATCACTAATTCAGACAGACAAATCGAATAGAAGATAATAAAGTGCTAGTAGGTTTTCAACACGCATGCATCATGTGTCGAAATGCAGAGGAAGTGAGACCTTGAATTTATGTAAAGGCTTGACTAAAGCTGGCGGTAAATTATCCCAGGAGGATATTTTTTGATAAGCACTACATAGAGCACATCTTCCGATTCTACATGATCCCTTCCCCTCTCCTCCCCCAATCCTCGCATACGAACTCCAAAATGTAAAGAAACAAGCAGGAATATACCCTACTGACTACCGAAAAGCTGTTATAAAGGTAAGAAAAAAAATTCCCGATACTATTGAATATAGAGCCGGTAATTTTCAAAGCAAAACAGAAAAAAAAAAAGGAACCTCTGCACGCTGCTTCCCAAAGGGTTAAGATCCATGTACCGTAACTCTTATAGTGCCAACAGGTGAAATCTACTCTAAACTCAAGCACCAATCTAAAGCATTTGTGTTCTACAATATACATTCATCAGTTCTCAGCATCCAATCTTCTAAAGCAAGTAATTGAGCCAGCCAGAGTCTCTGAGGAACACGCTCAGATGTAAATGTAATCTGATTGATGTGCGCATTTTTAAAACCTGATCGTTAGTTATGTAACGGCCTTTCTGGAAACATCGTTTCTCTGATGGAAGAGATAAGGGATGCGTAGATGAGGGACAATTTGTTATTGATCCGCGTTTGTTAAGCAAAGTTTGTCAACACAGCAAATCTGCGATTAATGTTTGAAACTCAGATGAAGGCAACGACAATGAATACGGGCCATTACAACGAGAACAGGAAATAACAATTACAGCAAGGACAGACTTCTCTGGTTGCTTTGTCTTTGCTTTCGTGCCTTGTTGTTGATAATGGTGGTGGTGGTCGTCGTCATGAACGTCAAATCAGCTATATTTTAGTGATAGCAAGAACCATCATATATAGACATGCAATGTGGGAACAAAGAGGAAGAGGGAGAAATTGAGAATCTTCCTGGTAGTTATTGGGGAAAGGAGCAAGTCTTCATGCCATCTTTCTGAATACTGATGCAGATTATGTAAATCCACAATCTTCTATTAATTAATGAATGAAACTGGCCGTCGCTATGCAAGGAAACCCCGCAAAGTGAAGACGCAAGAGTAACGGCGACTAGAGTCCGGAGTAAAATGTCGGCGAAACCAAAATTATTAAGACACGTTTACAGTGTTTTTAGGAATGAGAAAATTGTCCAGCTGAACTGATAGTGTATTCGGAACACCAATGCCGTAAGGTTTTCGAAATGTGCTTCCTGACCAGCGAGTACAATCACCATCGATAGGATAAAATCGGCGACACCCATTGATAACATTCTGTCTGTTTTTGCTGACTGTTTTTGGTCCTCATAATGTCATCGTGAATACTGGTTTATTATGTCCTTCGTTCTGTAGTATCAACCTATGGGTGATCGGTCGAATGTCTTGCGATATTACCAATTAGCATTCACTTTCACACATCAGTACTCTTTGTTTTATGATCCTTTCTGCTGACGTGGAGCTGCGATGTTTGTGCAATGAGATGGAATGGGATACAATACAAAGAATGCTGGATGGACAAAGCGATAATGCCTCACTATCTGGGTTTGATCTGTTTCGTCCATCTGACAACAAAGATCTCGTACGTTCAAAGTAAACTGCTGAAATTCATCTTTCTAAATCAGCCAGGACAAGCAATTCAATATTTGTCATAGTCGGGAAGTGTGGCACCAAAACGTGAATGACTCCGTACAGCTTAAAGTTACAGACAGACAAACATTCTGACCGGAAAACATAACTGCGAAGTAAAATATAAAAAAATAGCACCGGCTGGCCTGGTTCAGCCATGTGGAAAGTTGATTTTAGCTTTTTGGGAATGATCTGCTGGCATGAAAATCGGTAGGGATAACAGATTTATTGTGAATTCAAATCAAACTACTTTAATTACAGTCCAGTCATAGTGATTGCATGCATACACATATCCACTGACGATAATCATCTTCTTAATGCCTTTGGAAGCGACTAAGAAAGATTTTAAAATGTGAGTACACTAATCCATACGTAATTTTACTAACTATTGACTCATACTTTCTGAGGGATTAAACGCGGTCTGACATAACAGTATTTATCTATCTATCAAACGGGAATCCGACAACTGCGCCCCAGGGCACGACAATTTAGCACTAAGGACAAAACAACTGAGCACTTATGATAAGACAACTGAGCACCACCAACAAGACAACTAAACACTAACATTTTATTAATTACTGTGCTCATCCTAAAAGCTTAAAGGTGTAATAGTCAAAAACAAGTACCTTACATAATGTGCAGTCAGGGTCCTCCCCCCGCTCCTAAGGATTTATGTTTGTAAAACACGTTGGTATATCGAAAACATTCTCCCTTCTTTCTTTCTTTCTTTCTTTCTTTCTTTCTTTCTTTCTTTCTTTCTTTCTTTCTTTCTCTCTCTCTCTCTCTCTCTCTCTCACACACACACACACACACAGAGAGAAAGAGAGAGAGAGAAAGAAAGAGAGAGAGAGAAAGAGAGAGAGAGAGAGAGAGAGAGAACAAGCATAATATTCTAGCACGTACAGTGAACAGACATAATAGACTTGCACGTACGATGTTAGCAACCACTTTCTAATTCTGAAAAAAATAAAAAAGGTTTACAGCATTCTTCTAAATCGGTGTTCAGCTGATGTATAACTAAGGGCTCATTTGTCACGGTACTACAGGGATCAGTTATTACAGTCCAAGTTGTCTTGCGTCTTATCAAACAGACTGACATTATTCTGTCAGGCTATTGTTTATAATTATGTGTATCGTGCTATTCTGCGCATAGACGATTCACTATGACCGATACATATTATAGGTAGATCTTTTTTGAGATATAGATTGAAAGGATTCAAAGGTTTGATGGCGAATTTAGAATGAATTTTGCCAATCATAACTCATTCACGTTAACTAGCTTCGACTGATACGTAGTGGGAAACGATAATGAAATGTAATTAAATGACTTCTCAAGGCTGGGTTTGTTAAGTGAGTCAGAATCGTTCACAATAATATCGATTAATGCAGCTGTATATTGATGCAGTGACAGCGATTTATCGTTATTAATATTATGATCTGGTTAGACAGGAGTACCGAAAGAATTACCATCTATATTTTATCGTCTGATTTCTGCATTTTCACGGGTCAAGTGTGAAATGACATAGACTCATAGCGACAGACGTATTTTTAGTTTAAACTATGCCAGTCACATCTAATTCAAGATTACCGGCTAAGGTTGACATACACTGACGGTTCAAGAATGGGTTAACAGCAAATTCCTACGACATGCCGAATACGACTTTATGCAATCATATTTACTTTATGCTAAAATGTTAATAATATTGCAGACTCAAGTATAATAATTTATCATCGCCTACCTGGAGTGACAGGTGATGCCAAAAATCTAAACTTTTCGATCACCCCATTAACTCACAAGGAAAAATTAAAATGCGCATTTTCGAGCAATCACGCATGGACAGTCGTGCTATAATTTTTTTTCCTACCGCACCATATTATGAACTACTTTCTGGTGCACTCCATGAGTTATAAGACTTCTGTAGTTATTTTAGAGAATGTGTCGAGTTTTACATCTGATCTCCTACCGAGTCAGCTAAACGAAAAATTTGCTACACTGCAGAAAACCTTAAATGCTTTTTCTTTAGAACGTCATTCATTCAAACCTGGCGATAAAGACATAAAGAGAGCCACAGATGAAACGCATCTTGTTGCAAGACCACTTATCAAAGAGATTATGAAATGTATGTCACAATTTCACTCAGTAAGAAATCTTATGACTGTGCCATTCCAGAAAAGAAGGCAGGACATGGAGATAAAATTCTTTATTCGACCACGCAGGAGAGAAGCTGCTGTCAAATGCCATTCGAGGGAAGATGATGGGACATTGTAATTTTATCATGAACACGCGCAATCGTCCGTGCTAATACACAAATAAATGACATTTAATCTGGTCCCACAAAATAATTCGAAGCTGATGTAGGCAGCGTCATGTATAACGGCATTAAGAATACGTCAGCTGGTATACGGCTACTTCTATAATATGTAGCTTACATGCAATACTTCACAGAAGTGGCTGCGAATATTAAATCAAAAAATGCTCTTGTGACAGAGACGGGTAAAAATAGTAGCTGTGGCATTACTCACTAATTGTCACGTAGTATAGTCTAATTTGCTAGCGCGGTGAACTCCACCGACTCTATGGCTCAGTACTCTGCATACAGAGCTTGAGAACCAAGGGTTCCATGTTCGGTTTTCACAGCAAGCATTTTTTCCCTTTTTAATGACTGAGAAACATAAAGAAATATGTAATCATAATAATTTCAGTTTTATCCACGTGTCTTCTCTTATTCCAACTTCATAAAAAATGGAACGATTTCCTCCAAAGCACAAACACAAGTGCACTCTAGATAGCAGATTAACGACTGGCACTTCGGGGTGTAGGGATGAATGGGTGGGTAAAAAATTGACGTATCTGTACACTTACTAACGATACGGTGGCCTTGTCACAACTGGCAGTTCAGAGCTGGACAACTGCTCATTTTTACCAAAACACATTCCCCGTCGCCAACTTCTCTGGACTATTCCAACATATGTTGCAAAGACGGCACTGATTTCCAACAACTGTGACTAATATTGCTCTGTAATACTCTCCTGATTCTCTTATCCTCTTACTCAATGAATTACAAGTCCACAGTCCACTCGTTACTACATTAACCATCACTATGGTCATTTCTGACTATTTCTGCCGTCGTCATCATTCTGGTAAGCAGCGCATTCAACGTCTTTCAAAATACATATATGACTAGCTATGTATGGATTCGTGACTGAATGAAAGCTGGTGGATCAACTGGCGGATCGGTTAATAGTCATTTAACCACAAATCAATCAGGCAATTATCAATTTATCTATCAATCTATCAATTTCTAAGTAAAATGGCTACGGTTGATAGAGACTTGCATTTTTCATATAAACATTCATGGAGCAAGTGGCTAAATGGTTACGACCCTGGATTCGGAATCTGAAGGTCCTAAATCTGATGCACACCAAAGTCACGTTGTAAGTATACGCATGGAAAATCCTTTAATCACGTTTGCTAACAAGGCTGTGAATTGCAAAACGAAGCGCACCTCTCCCC
>JAWQUT010000026.1:2154433-2170491 GCA_033807755.1 Ellobium chinense | reverse complement strand
CTGAGGGTCCCCTGAAGCCGAAGCAAATTTTCAAATGTGACCTTTCAGGAATAAAATATACATCTACATATCACGTTCCATAGGAATAATCTGAAGTTATAACTGAAAAGAAAACTAACATCAAATCCAGATATAGCAAAGTATCCACATTCCATGTTTTATCACTCAACATCCTGTCTGCTTTGATGAATGTCTTTCTCTCCAAAAGCAATCTAAACAATGATCTTGTCACCTTGATCATTAACTTTGTGTGAAAACTTGCTCACTTTCACCGCTTGATTACTGCAAAATTCTAAATCCCGAGACCTGGATATTGTCTAGTCACATTGATCCCGGTAGAATTTACAAACTGGATGCGTTTTTGACAGCCTTTTAATTCGTAAGTTTCACCTTTTTATTCATATGATTTGGGAAAAAAAAACCCGTCACCCCAAATGCTCATTTCTGCTGTGTAAGTTATCTTTTTCAAGGACTGTTCTACTTATTTTGAAATGAAAGATCCACAAAATAGACAATATGCCCGTTTCCTTCCAGGTCTTCCTGTCATTTAACGGCAGATTCAATAACAGCAACGATCTGATGGCCTAAAGCCTAAGGCTTAACCAAACCTGGATCTAAATAACGAGAACAATATAATATATCATTAGAGAAATTCCCTATATCATTATCGTGAGTCTGTCCCTTCCCAGCTCTCATCCCCTTAGAAAACAAAAATGGGCTTGGGGATGATCCAAACAAAAAGATCTTGTTTGTGGATGCGATCAGGTCAGATTCATTGTGCAATCGCACAGTAAACTGGCGCATGTGAGTAAGCTTCCGGCCTGCTGGCGGTGCGGCCCATGTTTATTAGCGACAACCCATATAATTAGTAGTCTACGCCTTGATCTAATGAACAAATGACGTTTGGCAATTCGCAGATCCTTATCTAGGTGTTCGAGAAGTCTGCCTAACACCGGAACACTACAAGCTGAATTCAGTTCCGCACACTATTCGAAGCGGCCGGGAAGCAGAATGAAGTACTCAACATTTGCGGCATACACCAGTGAGCTGTTTAGTTTTTCTTTAAGCAGAAGAGGGTATTCGTAGAGAAATTCATTGCAGTCTTTCTTTTTTTTCCTTTGGTGTGGTTGTCAATACCAGCCCGTACTTACCTGCACAGTCAAACATACGGGCGATGAGGGTGATTTCGCCCAAATACGGAATTTCCAGGATCAAGCAAAGTACGGACCCCCTAATTACGGGCGGTGGCAACCCTGTCTAATTCACGTCTTCCTCATTTCACTCGTCCGTGAGTCCACTGCAAACAGTGGAAAGTATTGTTAAAACTTTACTGATCAAAGCCTGACACTGGCAACGGCATAGTACGCTTTAAAGGGAATTGAGAATTCATGTCTGACTGACTGACCTGGTCTGCTGGGGGAATGATAATGTGTCTTATAAACCTTACTTATTAGTACAGTATTATTATTATTTATTCGACCGACTGACCGTCTGGCCAACCATCCCATAAAGCAGCCAACCATAAATCAGTAATCTGAAAAGGTAAACAGGTCACTACTGTCATACAACTTTCAGCTGCTAACCATTATTTTACCCAACCGACCGACTGAGCCACCAAAAATTACTCAATCAATTTATTAATCTGTAATCAAGTATGCTATATCAAGGATTAAACCTCCTCCATATTTGGTGTAGAAGCCGTACCAAAATTTCCAAACTGGAGACGTGAATTTTCGATAACGTCTCAAATATTCATCGATTAAAATTTCCGTCTCACGCCAGGCCAGGCATTGGTACAAATAGTTAACTGCTTCGCTATCAGACTAATGCTCCATGACAGATTTAATGAGCTATCAAAACAATTTCATTTTAACTCTGATTTTAACAGCTGATAAAGACATCAGTCCAGACCCGGTTTAAAACAGTAACAACAACAGTTCATTTGCGTCGCGGGAAAAAACATCCTTCTTATAAAATGCTCATATGCTGTTTGCACGTGCGGAACAGATGAACAAAATACTATGATGCGTTGTGTCGGCGGAAAAAAAAAATTGCATTTCGAGTCCCAAAAATTTGTACCAAGAGCTGCAAAATTTGCAAGTAAAAAGTGGCAGAATTTGATAAGAGGCATCAACTTCGGCAACGATAGGGGAATAATACTTGATACCAGTCATTGCTAGTGCATGGTTTAGTATTTGCCCTACAGGTTCGTATCTAGACGCGAAAAAGCAGGAGGCAATAACTTAAAAACTCACAATTCAGTGAAAATGATAAAGTTTCACTCAACCATTCAATTTATTTGAACAGTCATCGTTCGAGAACAACAGTAATGTGCAAGACATTGTCACTCTGTGCGCCAGTAGCACGAACTCACGTGCACGGCCCTGCCTTGTTTCTGTCGTTTATGCAAGAGATGTCATACTTTATACCTTTGCTAACCACTTTCGCATAGCAAGTGTCTTACCAATATCTTTCTGCAGCATGTGTGGCCTTGATGTAGAATCTGTTTTCATCAAATTTAATATCACTCCACAATACCAAGCTTGTAGTTGTTTTTTTCTTCTTCTTCTTTTTCATCTTCTTTCCCTCCTCATTATGTCGTTATAAATTTACCGGATAGAATAAATGTCTCCATCATTTTTTGTTGACTTCACAAGGAAATAGAAGTGCTAAGGTTTTTAAGAACCATAACAAAGTGGTATAAGAATTATTTGAGGTAGGCTTTGCAAGTCTCAATTTGCACTCAGCGGGCTGCCTGCACAATGCGATATAAGATACGAAATATTTTACTAGATCGAATATGTTGAAATATAGGCAACTGATGCAATCAGAGAATACCATGGAACTTAAAAGATTATGTTGCTTTTTTTAATATTGTAATGAAATCTTTTGCTTAGGCCACTAGAATTAAGTCTAATCCGGTCTGCTTGTGTCATTTCTATACAGAGTGTCGTCAATTTGTAAGTGTGTGTCCTGTCTCATGCTTTTTATGTAATTTTTTGTACAAAAAGCTTTAAATAAACTTGTTAAACTTATTGATGAAAACAGCCTAGTCCATCACAGTTAGTCATAACATGACAACCTCATCTTTCTCTACTCTTTTCCTTACTGCAGACATGGTCTTAGTAGACATGTGATTTTAATTATTAGCTGCGACATTATCATAATTTGTCTTTTTTTTTTGGGGGGGGGGGGGCATTTTTGTCCTTCTAATACCCTCTTACATACTCTTACTGTATTCTCATTTCTTTCGTCGTTTCCTACCCGTTTATTGGCCTTATCTCTGCCAGTGCAACAATGACTCTCTCTGTCTTTCCTGGTCTAGGACTCTTCCCTTCGGTGCAAAATTCTGGCTAATATCAGTCTCGTGAGCATCTTTTAGAGTATCTTTCACCAAGAGGACGGAAATGAAATGTTAGAAACATATTGTAAAGATTAATAACTGCGTGTCTTCACCCCTCACCACATAATAGCGAGTGTTGTTTCTTTTGGTTTTTTTACGCAATAAAGGATGTGACACATGTGAGAGAGAGGGACAGAAAGAACGAACAACAAAGGGAGAGAAAAGGGGAGAAAGACGTAAGGAAGGCGATAGCTGAAGCAAGCCAGAGCGTGTATTTTTCGTTCCAGAAGTGATCAATGTTATTTGCCTGGAACTCTGTGTATATCACTTGTACTATCTGTGTGCGGTCTTCATGACTGGTCTTCTGTGTTGGTTTGACGATTCATGTTTGAATTCCAATTGGTTTCTGAATCCTGAAAAATAAACTGATTTTACTGAATTGTTTGGAGCTCAACATCACAGTAGAAGATCATACTATAATATATGTATCCTTTGCGCAGCGCGGCTCGCTCTTACGTCCCATGGCTTTTACACTAATATACTGATATATATTCCATGTAACTTGATACTTTCATTTTTACACTGCCAGGTACCAGGTACTGTCAGATCAACAACAAAAACACCACCCATCCCCACCCTCAAACATCCATTCACCCATTTAGCCTCCCCCCCCCCCCCNCCCCCCCCCCCCTACAAACACATACACAAGACTACGAATGCATTATCTGACCCCAAACACCTGAATCGGTATGACCCCAAACACCTGAAATCGGTGACCTCTGCTGACCGGGTCCAGGACTTGGCAGCCAACACCTAAATACTAACCGCACCTCCGCTTTATTTCGCTGGGCTGCTTACTCGGTCACGGAGTGTTGTAACACCAAAGATTACCAAAAATTCGGTCATGGTCGGGTCGCGTAGATTAACATGTATTGCCGGCTGCTGACTGCTTAGGCAGAACTAGCTACCGTAGCTCTGAGAGACTCGCTCAAGCCGTGACACACGCCACAGAAGAACACCAAAACTTACAACACGTATTACATGTGGACTAACAGGCTACAACGCGGTTATCACACATAAGACAATCATCGCACCAGCAGGCCTTACATACATGTAGACTATATATAATGTTAGCTTTATCAGTACTAAAACTGCTCGTCTTGGTTCCAGTGATCACCTATAATCATAATGACGAAATTCACCTTGGGTTCCCGCAGCCAGTTATTTTTTACCTCAAGCCTAAGAGAACATATTGAGTGGGTATTCGAAACAGATAACCCAAATGTCTGTGCTAACTTGTAAGCAATGCTCTAATACTGCCATGGTATTATCAATATATTGTCAAAAAATGGAAAAACTCAAAATGTGTGACATTGGGATCTCCGCGAAAAAGCCACAGAATACAGTCAAAGACGTGTTATTTGTAATTGCGCCTGTTGGGTGTCTGGGGAGTGACTGGATCATGTTTTAGACGTAAACATTTAAAGACAGCAAACTTATTTTGCAATGATTTCTCCCCACTGTGCGACTACTGAAAGCCATAAAGCTGCGTTCAGAACCGATGCTAACATGGAAAAATATAAGACAAAATCGTCGTTTTAGTGTGAGTGTGGTTAACTTCTGGAACAGGAAAGTGGCATCGCTCTTTTATTAGAGGATTAATTTCTAGATCTAAACAGTATTACTATAAATTGCATCAATTTATGAGTTGGCAATTTTGAGACCCACGGTTCTGTTCCAAGAATGGACTCTCTCTGAAGGATAACTTTATTCATCCACAGAGGGGATCTCCCAAGCAGTAAAATATAACAGTTCAAGTTTAGTTCTTAATACGTTATATGCCAAAAGTAAAATTTTTTAAAAGTATAATTTGAAACATGCGTGTTATCTAACATCTCACCCCCGCTCCAGTTGTAAAAAGAGATTAATTTTCTCAGTAAGTACATTACCTTACATAAAATCCGTGCATATATTCCCTGTTCATAGATAACCAAAGCCTTTCCCCATTAACACCATTGTATATCCTCTAGATCAGTAATTAAATTTATCAAAGCTTCTTCGTGGAAAAGTGTTGCTGCACTCTTTATATCAGCTCGTGATATTTGAGACATGGATGTTTTTCATTCCCCTTCACCGGCCACACCGAAATGAATATTCAGACTACTCCCAAAGAACAGACAAGGGCAGCATGCCCATAACTGCTCACCTCAAAAAAGTTTCTATGAAAGCTTGAACAAAAAATAGTGGATCCCTGACAACACAATCATCTTTTCGATCGAACTACTAAGGAAGCAGTGTTATCAGCAGTATTTTGCTGCATACAGTGCTCTAAAGCAGTTAGGACTGTTGAATGGCATATGCTAAGTTGGAGATTGTGTTAAACAATAAACAGAATTCCATTATTAATAATTGATACCACAACGATGCCACTGCTGAAAACAATAATGTAAAAACATCGCAAGTCCGACATGTCAGACACAGCAGTGTAACCTTTATTACATTAAACATATTTATGTCTCAGCAGACTCTAAACAAGATATACTACAATAGAATAAGTAATCAGAGTTACTGAAACTTCCTATGATCACGCAGTTTTTTGGGGGGCAACAAATTCCAATATCCAACTTCCCTAAATCACTCCTTAAAGCAATTTTTCCCTTCTTTACCGCATTAAGATAAATTCATCAAGCGGAGGCCTATTGATCAAGGTAATGGTGATCATGGTGGTCACTTACAGCGCGCATTGGGTCATTGCATAAACAGGCCTTTCTAGGACGTACGACATATCAGCTTACACAATGTTCCTAACTTCGTTTCTGATACCGTCCCATGATTATTGCAATGAACTCTGTTCACTCAGTACTCTATGAGCTCTGTGACTCTGCATTTTGTTATTTTCCATATATATGCTATTAATAAGGGAGGATGTCTCAGAAAGATACTGATGTCAAGATCTTGGAAATCTCATAGAACATTCACAAGAGCAAAAGTCTATGTGGGCGTAGTCATAGTGCTGTAGACACGCATAAGGTATCTCACACTATCAGTCATCATGCCTAACATCCGGCCCAGCAGAAACGGGACTTGACATATTTAATTCACCTTTCCGAATTTGCCAGTCAGGACAAACAATCCCGTATTTGCCATGGCTGGAGACCCAGCACGAAAACATGAATGAATGTGTGATTCTTTTTCTTTTTTTGCTTTTGGTTATTGGTAAACATGCGTTGTGACTGGAAAACAGAAAATAAAAAATGGACGTCGGCTGGCCTTGTTTAGCCACATTAAAAGCGTCTTCAGCTTTTCGGAAAAGTGAATGGACAGCATGGCCGCATCTATGACAAGTTGTGAGAAAATTCGATAAGTTACAACAAAATTGACCTGCGCCTGCGAAACTTCTCAAGGCTAGATGGCCCTACATGACTTCTTATCAAGCATGATGTCAATGATGTAATAATAATATGCCTGGGTACAGTCCACCTGGTCAACAGATGAGGAGCAAAGACATATCTGATGGTAAGTCCATTTCAAAAAGGAAATGGCACTAGATTCTTTCACCCAGCCGTTGGCACAAATCTAGTGTACTAAACCGATGCACTCATTGCTTTTCACCACTATATACTTTACACTGTGACACAAGATCTACTGCGCAGGGTTTTTTTTTCCCTCTTCCCTCTCTCTCCAGAAACCATGAGCAAAATGACTGTGTCCGTTCCAGAAAAAAAAAATGTTTTCTTTTCTTTAGAACTTTCAGAGTTCACATTGAATAGATACCAGTCACTTTTAACACGATTTAACATGTAATTTCTGCGCCATCCGTTAAAAGGCCAACTCTCACGTCCTCTTCTATCCATCACGTTTTTGCTCAATTTTCTGGGGGCCCCTGACTTAGTTCCCGCCCTATCCCTAAAAATAGTCTTGCAGGAGTGGGGCAAACATGCAACGTGGTAGTTACGATCTTAGAAGGGAGGGAGTAAGTAGGTGGGTACATGAGCAGGACCGTAAGAGTTCGCAATGCGGGTTGGAGGGGTCGCGAGTGTAGGGAGACCACCGAAGAAAGGGGAATAAAACAGGGATAAAGAGAAGCAACGGCGGTTTCCTCCCCCCCCCCCCCCNCAGGAGGGCCGTGCTAGCTCGGCCGCTCCGATTCCCACAAAATTCTCCTTTTGGGGCCCCAACCTTCGCCTCTTCTCTCTTCCTCTGTTCTTTTCATCCTCTTATTTTTCCATTACCTTGGGAAGGTGAGGAGGGGGGAGGGTGAGAGAAGGTCGTAATCCTCGCCCCTTCCCCTCTCCCCCAGGCACTGCGGAGAATGCGGGAGATCCATAAATCGGCGATACAAATAAAATTAACCCCGCAACTAAAACGAACGATAGACATTACAGCGACAATGTACCGCCACCTATGATGAGATCAAAACAGCGATAGGGAAGGAGAGAGTTGAGGGATTGAAATTTATTCAATGCACTGAAAGAATGAATTGTTAACGTTTATGCGCGTACTTGAGACTATAACAAACTGACTCGTTTTCCTAGATGTGACTGAACTAATCGCTGTGTGCTGAATAAGTGTGATATAGTATTTAGTGCAGATAAATCCAAGCTAACAAGTTTTGGCAAATAAGTTGATAACTCAAAAAGATGGAAATAAATGTTGTCTAACTGAAAGAATGTCAAGAATATAGATCGGTGTCTTTCTCTCCATCTCTTTGAGCTTGTCTTTTTCCACGCTTTGTTCCTCTAGACACTGTGAACAAGGAATTAGGAGCGCTGCAAAACATCTTTAACAGAAATAGTAACGTCCACTACACAACTATGTATAATCACGTTGTGAAGCCAGTTATTTTGCACTCAAACAGCGTAGGAGCCTATTCATCATAAAACATCTATAGAAATAATCGACATTATAGAATACATGAAGTTAATGAATATGTGCGCAAAAGTCGTTCTCGTAGGATGACATCCTTAATTCAATAGAAAAGCAAAAAACTAAGTATTTAATGACAGACTGATCCATTTGCCAAAAGAAACAACGTAGTATTTAATGACAGACTGATCCATTTGCCAAAAGAAACAACGTAGTATTTAATGACAAGCTGACCCACATGTCAAACTCGCATCTCTGTACATTAATGTTTCAACAGCTCAGACGACCCAAAAGGCTGGTTTTCATTTTCATACCAAATGTTTTGTGAGACATATCTTGATTCATTTTGATTTTATGCCCCAGCTCAGCAAAAAGTACAGTTAAAACATTTTTTGAGATACAGCAAAGATTAATGGCACAAACAAAATGTATGGGACTGAATGTGGAATTGATAGTAAAAAGTTTAGGCTATTCTGACAAGGTAATAAATGTGACTCGAAGAACGAAATAAATCATACATGAAATATGGCATTTCATGTTTGAATGTATCAATTACAGTATTACAAGACAAACCAAAAAAAATAAGAACAGACTTTTGGAATCCGTGTAACGAACGTGAAAACGTGTCGGTGTTCTTGGAATTTTTAAAGATGTTCAGTCCAAACAAAATGTTCTTTTTTCCTTTTCACTGGACTGTGAACCAGAGAACTCTTTACATACAGAACTGATCATTTCCTACCAAAAAATTCTTAAATGCACCTATATTTATAGTATTTGGAGAGTGCTAAAATATTTCCGACGTAACTTAATGTAATATGTCCTGGAGTCTTCCCGATCGATTGTGAAGAGGAAGTTTCCATTTTCAGAAAAGGCATTACATAAATGTTAGTACTATACTATATCGCTCTTTTGATTGGCCCTCAGCCAATTCGTTCAGCTAACACCATATTTTCTCTTCTGTGGCTGTTCTGGTCGCATTCATTTATCGCCTTTTTGTAGGCAGGGAGCAGTGTTCCAACTTGACCTTCTTTTTTAGTCGCAGTTCTGTGGGCTACCAGAGGCTACAGGCAAGAACGCTAGATCCTGCCAATTCCCCCAAGTAACGGTCTTGGATGAATACATTTGGGTCCATGGAAACTTCCTCCGAACCCCCAAACCCACCCATCCTCCCCTACCCCCGTCAGTCCGCCCGCCCATCCTTTTAACTTTCAATCCATCATTTATCTCCTTGTCTCTCCATCATCCGTCTTTACAATCATCCAACCCTCCTTTCATGGTGAAAAATAAAAACGGCGGCGGTGTAAAACTGACCTGGGAGCGGGGAAGCGCTCGGAAGAGAGGGGGAGAAGGTAGGGGGAAGACTCATCGGGGTAACATTAGGAGCATAACTGATCTGGTAGAGTAAAAACAGCATAGATCATTTTTACTCCTAGGAATAAAATTAGCTTAGGCCTGTTTTACTTCGGAATAAAAGTAAACTAGAGATTTTTACTCTAGATTAAGACTATGCGGTGAGATTATTTTTGGCCTGTTACAACGCGAGAGCACGACAAGCAAAAGGCAAAATAATGAATGTATATTTGCACCACTCAGGAATATCGATTTTTCATAAAAGCTTCTAAAACCAACGGGCATTACAACCCAACACGTCTAGTTTCTTAAGCACGCATCTCAACGAACTGCTCCTAATTGTTTAAAAAATAGACGTTCTCGATTCGGTCACATGCTGACGCTAAAAATACCGGCTGTTTTGTTCTCTGAACCGAACTAGAGTGCTCTGATAACGACAGGGAAGAAATGGGACGAGTGGAAACAGCAAAAATGTACATATGGTTATAAAATACCGAGACTCCAGTGGGAAAGTTCTAGCAACAAAACTTTTTGTTTTCGAATATTTATTCACAAGACTGATGCACCGCCTGCCGTGAAGCAGATACGGTACAAAGCTTCGAAATGCAAATAGCAAAATCGCTCAGGCGACGACAACAGAGATCCATTTCCATGCAGACAGACAAACACATCATTATATTATGACTGAAAACATGCACGCCGTCGCTCCACGGATAAGATGTATGGGACTTCTGGAGAAAACATCACATACAAAAATGGTATGACTAATCAAAGTGCCAAATCATGATTTCCTGTAAACTTCTGCGAATGGCACTTCGGAATTTTTTTTTTCCAAAAATACGAATTTTAATGGGTCAGATGGTCAACAAATTTCCATCAAATTTAAATAATTATTGAAACTATTGTCCATCCTGCCCGTGCCCAAATTCGCCGCCGCCTTCTCTACAAGAACTGTAAAAATGTACACTAAATATGAAAACAAAACTCGATGCACCACACAGAAAAGAGCCTATTCTTATGAGACAGCTTTCGATGTCTTTGCTGTAACCTAAAAAATGCAGGTAAATATTTGCGTCCTCTGAAATGAGAATGGTTATTACACTTGTCTGCTTCAACAAAAATGTCCACCTAACAGTCATACATCTAAGAGATGGTCTGACAATATTTTTACAGCTCCGACTTTGTTGCGGAGTCGATATCTGATTCAAGTAGTCGCTATAGATACATGATCGGAATGTACAGGAACTTCCTAGACCACATTTGGCTGATTCAGTAAAGTTTGCTATGTTGTGATACCTTTCATAACCTTAGTGTGCTCGTCTTCGAAAGTTTCGGGAAGAAGGCTTCAATTTGAATTCGGTAGGCAGAAACACGTAATGAATTACACGCCAGAATTCCGGCGTTCCATATAGAAAGGTTATTCCTCCCCTGTCATGACTTAACATCCACATCTAAAACTGGCCGTTCGATCGTTACGTCGGATAGCAAGCTCTGCCAAAAATGATCATGAACACTATCTCGATTTGTATGAATTCGCTTTCATATTTCAAAAATTAGACGTTTTTGTGCACAATTTTCTTTGCCGTAAGGTTTGGATGGACAGTGTGTAACTAGCGATCTGCAAAGTTTCTTTTTGCCGTATATGTTTTACTCACGAAATTCGGAGAAATAGCGCTTTTCAAAGTAAATCGTGCGACTGAATTCAGATCAGTGAAGTGTCCCATCATGCCTCACCTCTCCTCTTCTTTTATACCCCGGGCGAAGCTTTAAAACATGGTGAGCAGGATGGAAATGGGTAAAGGATGAGAATGGCGGTTTGGGGGAGCGGGGGAGAGGGGGGCGGGATATACAGAGAAAAGGGAGATGACAGCTAAGGGAAAGGTGGAAACAGCGATGAGGATAAGGAGCCAGGGGACAGTGTGCAGTCAGGAGTGTTGAGTAAACTGAGAGCATTGTAATACTTTGGATATGGGAATGGAAATGGAGTAGGGAGAGGGGGGCGGGGAGCAGAGGGTGGACGGACCTAACTTACTGTTACAGGTCATAACGATATGGGGAAAAGAGTCTTAACATGGACTATCACAAAATAAAGCCAGAGGTGTCTGGGTCAGGGTAGCAATGGTTTCTTCAGACCGCGCGATCATTCGCTCTTTTAAACGTCAAAATTCCATAATAAATTAACAGAACGAGCAATGACATCCTCTATTATAGAAGAAACTGAAAGGAATTTGGGAAAAAATTTAAAATCCCCCTAAAAATTCTCCCCCTTCCCCCCTCCCCCCACCCGAAAAAAAATTCATAAACGGGGGAGGGGATGTCACTTCATCCATATGACCTGAAGAAAACACTGGGGCAGTGATAGCTCTCTGGGTGGTGGCTGCGGTAGGGAGGGGATCGTGGAACTCAGTAAATCCGAGGAAGTACTAGTCTAGTTAATCTTTTTGTCGGGTTTACAAATTTACGATGTATTACAAGCTCTAAATACTGGCATCAAACTGCCTTCCATCCATCTCGTTGATTTCCAAGCGTACACGTGACAGAATAGCGATATTAATTATTCGGGAGTCAAACACATGTTGACACATATTCAAGCCAGCGCTAAAAGCCCGTTTTAACTCTAAAGTCACATGTTTCAGGTTTATGTTTTCTCTGACCTCCCTCGCGAATTAGCGCAGAGCACTTTCGCTAAGAAAAAATATAAACTAATAATGCCGACTGAGACGAGTTGACAATGTGCCCGGGAACGAATGGCAGAAGTGGTGACAGGGCAGGGCCGTAGAAGAGAACTGATGAGAGTTTACATTTGCGTTCCTTTCCTTTCTTTTTATTTTTTTTTCTCCCCCCTTTATCTTAAATCTCATCTTTCTTCTTCAATATAGTCTACTTTTTTTTCTTCAGGTCATGCCAACTCAGGTGAGCTGACAGTCTGCACAATAACAGGCACTGAAGTTGTAAGATGGCAGTGAAGGGATGTGGAAACAACAAACTGTAAGGTAACAAGACGGAACACTATGCAATCACGCTGTAACGACCGGGTCTTAGCGATTACTATTATCAGGGATAGGCCGTATTGTTTCTGAGAATCGATATTCTCGATATTTAGGGAAATTCCAGACTACATCGAAATTCAAGCTCTGGGGTTTCGATACCATTTCGATACTATAGATTTTAAGGTGAAATTTGTCTGATCTAAACTATCCCCCCTCCCCGCTCCTTTTCAAATAAAAACATTCTCAAACTGTCTTTGAAATTTCCTTTTTTTTTCATCTCTTGTCTCATCTCATCAGTTACAATGAACTATTTATTATGCATCGAAAGTAATTCTGATCGCCGCCCGGTTCTCAGTAACAGTCTGTAAGACGCTTCACCAAAGAGAATACAGCGACACAAGGCCGTCAGAACGGGCTATTTTCAGGGTCAGGGTCAGTTGATTAGCCACGAACAATTTAATATGTTATTGTAACGTGTGATAGAATCTACATGAGATTGTCAAATTTTTACAACTCTAGGATTTTTACTTTCAACATCACAAGATTTCAAAAAGGGACTCGGCAGCTACTCTCTGTATTGGTATAATTCCTTTCAATCTTTCAAATGTCAAAAGTTCATTTTGGAAAAAAAAAAAGTCAATATTCTGAGTCGAAAATGTGCGCGTGATCATGTAGTAACCATCTTTACAAAGTTAATTTCATAAACGGCACAGGGGTAAAGTGACAAATGAAAGATCACTTAGATTAGCTCCACACATAAAAGGACCTACCTCCAGGCCCGGACTCCCCACCCGCTGTTCCACAACTCTCTTTTCGTTTAATGTTAATTGGAATATATCTAGGCAGAGAGGCAAGCAGTCTCGCATGCAATCAGGCAGGCAGGGAGGCAGAGACAGAAAGACAGACAGACAAGATAGATAAAAATCTCCACTCTTTTCACTGATGTCAGGTAGGCTACATTGTGTAGGTACCCACGGTGCATGTATATAACAGATCTGCTGACATAATAATATGCCTTGAAGTAAATGTGTATGGTGTATCCTCTTCATGCATTAGTGTAGCTGCTGTTTTTATTTGCAACATTATCACAACAAACGCTACGCTCCAGTTACAGGATATTAATTCATTGAATAATATATTAATTCATTGAATTAATATATTAATGAATAGCTTAGTCTAGCTCAAAACCTACACTGGGTAGTGTTGTGGTCGCTTTTTAGGCCGAGTATCCCACACTGTTACTTTTATAAATCTCTGGGGAGAACAAGTTGTAGAGGATTACTTTTCTCTTGTCAATATCTTTCTCCTCTCTGTTTACTTCTTTCCAATCTCCTTTTTCCTGTTCTCTTCCTAGTCATGTCATTTGAGATTATCTATCTGGGGAAATATAGTACTGTCTCCGGGGAAAGATAGTGTGCAACAGGAGTAGTTGTAGGGCAAGGCACTGAAGAGAACTGACTCTTCTTCTGAAGTCAGCCGGAGTAACGTCACGGAAAATATTTAGAAATCATCATTATCACCATCACCGTTTTCTTCCATTCAAATAGTACCTGGTATCAGAGCATTTTGTGTGGTCAATTCCATGCCCACTGAGTTCGCCAAGTCACCCCTCCAAAGAACACAGGAGGGGGAACCCGAGAGTTGCAAAGAGGCTTTCATATAGTACCAATCCAAATTTGGTTTACATCACTGGATCCGTCACAGAATTTCTTCCTCCTGCACGCCCTTCCCGACTCACTTGAAATGATATTCTATTCAATTACACTGGATTAGTCCCATGCTCCCTCCCCATTGCACCGTCATCATGGATATCAACACAACGGATGACAGTAATTTAATTCCTTAAAAGTATCAAGCGCTTCAGCGGATTTCCATGGCAACCAGCGTTTGTGACAACAATACATTCGCCTCGTTCCTTTACGACCGTAAACACAGAGGAAACTGATACCACTAAATGACTAGAAGATAAATTCGCCAGGAATGAATGGATCTTGCTCCGGGTGCTGGAAATAAGGCAAGTCCAAACCTTGTAACGTTTACGACTGAACGGAGCAGATGTTAAAGATAACCGGCGGAAATGTCAGTTTATTAACCCAATAGAGGGTCAATAATTCAAAGAAGTCATGACAACAATACTGTATAGACCCCATGGCTCTTTGTGAGAGGCCCCAAGGCTCTTTGTCATTACACGACAAAGAGCACATACGTGATACTCCTGGAGCACATCGCCTAGAGAAGCCGGAGACATTTCTTTGCTAAGCACGCTACTAAATGTGATAAATCTTTCCGATGTGAGTCCTTCACAATTTTCACTGAGAAGTAAGGTGATAACTTGCATTTCTGTTCTCCCTCACCGAGATGCGTATCAGCTCTTTGTTATAGTGGCGGCTGAAAATCTAAAATTTGCTTCACCAGATACACGTCCTTCAGTTCTATGGCTGGGCAGAGAATTTTTCTTTTTCAGCTCTATGAGACTCGGGAGTCACCTTGGGAGGCAGCCTGTGTTTGACACCTCCGAAAACATTAAGCTATTTCTTAACATTTTTTATCAAACCGCAACCTTCAAAGGCCAATTTGAATGGTGTAAGGCACATTTGCCTTCTTGCTATTGATATCCACGTGATCGCAAAATTATTCTCGTTTTTACAGTGAAATTCTAGACCCTCTCAATAATGCAGTGTCTGTCGGCATATTACGGTAGCTCCCAAAGGGTCTTCACCAAAAGAATAAAATACAACCATGCTTTCCAATAAGATGCCAAGACTGATCTGTCTTCATAGTGGACGCTTATTTAGACATAATCTTTTCACTGCTGCCACAAAAAAGAACGTTGTCCATGATTAACCCCAATAGAACCATGGAACTATATGATTTTGTCATGCGATTCTACGCTTTCTGTATTCCTACTAGCCACATATGCTCTAGGTTTTAATGCGCAGTGACTCAGATACCACTAATGAATCAAGTTCATTGACTGTCAAGCGACGGAAGTTCTCCATAAAATAAATATTATTATGGGGCCATAGTAAACAAAAAAGATCTCTAATACCAAGCCCACCTACGACAAAGCGATGAGAGAATTTCGTTTCCGAATGCACGCATTGGAAAATGTCGTAATCAGTCAAGGAAATGGAAGAAAGGGGAGAAGCTAAAACAAAAATTCAACCCTGTACAACTTTTTCTCTGTAACTTTCGAAAATGGATATCACGTAACGATATTCGCGTTACTTAAAATTCTGAATACTTCACCTTCAGCAAATGCTGCTATCAATTGCCATTGTTATCAAAAGTAGGGCAGTTTAATAAAAACTCCGAAACCATGGAAAGCAAGACCAAAACAACGGCTGCTGCTTTTCTTGTTTGCACCATTACTGGTCTGCGTCATGAGATTTACAGCTAAAACAGTATGCGAGTTATTCCTTTTTCTTATGATGAAATGTTCCTTTCCGCTCATCGGGAAGTGACATTATGGTCTCGTCTACTCCCTCCCCCAGCTGTCTCCTCCCTTC
>JAWQUT010000026.1:2138348-2154422 GCA_033807755.1 Ellobium chinense | reverse complement strand
CCCCAAGAAAAAAATGACGAAATTTTATCAAAACTGAACCACCACGATGGTACGAGATATAATATTATACTCTTAATGCAACCTTCGACCCATCTTATTAACATATACACCGTTTCTTGCGAGCAGCCAGCCGAGCCGCTGGGCGATCAAGGATCAGACCATGAACGTGAATTGGGGTATGTAAGAAAAACAATCAAATAAGACAGAAACGAACTAACACAATTATGAAGCCAATGCCGTACATCGTCAGTCTATTAGAGAATTTGCAGTGCAGTTTCAGATTTATCTGTGGCCTAATGTAATGTATAGCCATGATCTCATCGCTGAGGTTCTTCATAAAGGGAAATTATTTCGAGGATTTTGGAATGTTTAAGAGCGATGGTCACACCACCGACACTGGCATGGACAGACCGTCTAAATATGTTTAAGAAAACAAATTAACACTAGAGAGGGTTAAACTATGGAACTAGAATTCTGCTAGTTGGTGGTTGCTTGTTCTTCCAAAACTACGGGGGGAAAAGGTAGGAAGGTGTATGTGTGGGGAGGTGGGGAGAGGGAGGGAGGAAGGGGAGGGATGAGGACGATCTAAAATGATACTGAGCCGAAAGACCGTCAGAATTTATGGGAATCCATATAAATTATCGTCAGGATCTTTTCTTGGCACACCAGCAGTTTGCCAGTTATTTGACTGGCATTTATCCTCGATAAGATTGAGGCTTTAGGCAGCATTTCCACTCGAATAGTGATTAACCCCGAAAGACATGTTAATAATCAGAGGTAAGGTTCGTGTAGCTTTCAGACTCAGTTTGGCTGTGGCTTTGTGAGTCTTGAAAGTGCCATTATTGTAGAGTTTCTTACTTCTCCTCTCTCTCTCTCTCTCTCTCTCTCTCTCTCTCTCTCTCTCTCTCTCTGCGCGCATGCTGTCTTCCAACACTCTCGATCACTAGTGACAGAGGAAGCTCCCGAGGGAATTTCCTAACTCAATTTTCATACAGATTAGTTGTATAAATACAACCACCTGTATCATTACTGGAATCAATACCCACTGGTTATTTCCCAACAAAAGCTCACATGCACGAAGTTCTAAACACTGCAATGTCGCAAGCTTTTAAGCCACTCTTTCTCTATTACATGCAGAATAAGCAAAACCTGTGATTTTAGATTGGCACCGTTGTTAAGTTGGGGACTGTGCAATAATGGGAAGATCTTTTCCTGATCTACGACTTTCACTATCTGCGTGCTGCCTCCGACCCCAAAATAAATGACAATGTGCCATGAAAATCGATAATATGTTGATGATTACCGCAATAAATCGTCGTCCAGGAATTCCGATGCAGATTCCCACATACTGCTGACGAAAGTCGTGTTTGGACACCACACCCATACACAAGACAAAGGGATTAATATAATATAGATCTAGATGTAATTTCTTAAGTCTATGGAAATTTTGCAAAAAGAATTCCTGTTATTCACAGATACGAGGACGAGATAATATTACTATACTTTCTGTCGTTGAGTAGAAGCGGCATTTGCTGTGGGGGCCGTGAGTGACAAACGACCAAAGACCAAAATTTTTACAACTTTATGCACTGTCACAATAATAGGAATAGTGAAAAACAGTTGATATGGGATCCTTCGGGAATGGACAAAAAATACACTGTAACACGTAAATCGTAATACTCCTACCTCCCCCTTCCCTTTTCCAGCCTCATCCTTCAAACTCATGGTCATCACTATCATTTTCTTGATTCTGGCAGTTAGCACGTAGCGACTTCAAATAGTGTACGGAGAAATCCAAGACATGCTGAAAATCGTCAACGGTTTTGAGATTTCGATCACACGGAAACTTTCCATCCTATCAAACCAGTAACGACCCTATTAATATGCCAGTAGCTATCTGCATAAAGCACGTCACAACAGATATCATGCGTGATAACTCATCGACGAAAAACGTCCGCAGGTTTGGAAAAATTTCTTCCAGAAAAGAAAATGAGTGATTTTTTAATATCCAGGGCACAATTTCCTAGAAATACTTTCCATGCAGGGACTTAGCAAAATAAATCTTTGAAAAAAAAAATGAAAATACGACTTTCCATCAAATGGTATCCAAGAGCTGTATCTAAGGTAAAGCAACATAAACAAGGAGTAATAAAGGTGGGTTTACCCGCCACATGTAATGCAGATTACTAGCTTGCCAAATCTGAAGCCAAATACAACTGTAAGTATACTATGTATGTTTAGTGTACTAATGAATTCTAATATCAGAAAACCCATATCTGGGCGGCATGTTTCTTCTAATACCTTCATTCAAATGTCAAACTGTAATTTGAAATTAAATATGGTTAATACAAAATCCGAGAAGACAAAATGAAAAAAAAAAAAACAACAACATTAGCAGATAGCACGAGTACAAACAGTAAGAATTCAATCGATTTTGCCGCCAAGTGCAGTAAGCGTATGATTATTATGCGAGACAAGGAAACCTCAGGTTAGCTTCTGTTTATTTCTCCAGACGAACTACCCCACGGCATATCAATCAATCAATCAATCAATCAATCAATCAATCAATCAATCAATCGACTCCCAAGTATGTATTCTAAAATAACTAGAAAAACATGACTCTTAGACTACCAGGTCTCAAAAGACATTGCTCTACGCAGATTTCCCCACAATGAAACCCAACACTCCTCTAAATAATGCTGCAAATTGCATGCAGCACTGAATAATAATACTTACTTCATGTCTGCAGTCTGCACATGAATAATGGGCTTATATTCGACCAGAAAATTATCAAAACAGCAAGGTCTGTCTTATGATCTGGAGTTGATTTAAATCTTTTAGTGCCTACCTAATCGGGGCAGTAGAGTAGCATGTTTAACCAACGCCTTCTCCAGACCGCGCGATTCGTCCCTTAAATTTCAAAATCCTCCTTCTTCCTCTCCCCTCTCCTCCCCCCAAAAATGAACACATGCCGATTTCCCCTACTTTCCTGCACTTCACAGTTTGCATTACTTGAGAAAAAACCTAATGTCCCTGTAAAAATGTACAAATCTCTCCTCACATTTTTTGACAAAGAGCAAATGTTTACCCCAACTAATATGACCTGAAGATAACACTTTAAGTATTGCTAGATGTTCTCATTCCTTGAAAACACTTAGGAGCTCCTACCTCACAATACAACCCTCTCACCTCCTTCCATCACCATCAAAATCCCGACTCCCTTCCCTGCAAACACGGCGGTGGGGAAGGGGTGGAGAGTTCCTCTTTCAGTGTACAGTTCGAAACCAAGGACATGTCTGATCAAATTAGTGCGAAATCGGGCATAATCACTTTCGATCTCGAGAATCAAGCTTCATACCATGTTTTCGTTCATATTCAATAGAAGTGGTGGATCTCTGAAGCAGAGAGACAGGCGTTTCTGTTTAAATATCTTGTTGCAAAGGCGAGCAGGGTAACATGGGCCGACATGCATTTTCCAAAAAGACAGAAGATCAGTGTAGAACTAGAAGCAGTTGCAATAACGCTCTCAGATGGAGCTTAAAAGACCAGTGTAACAGGAAGGTCACCCAAGGCAACACAACTACACTGACCTCCTGCTAGCCCATTCAAGAGCAATAATATTTTACTTTGAGTGTTTTGTAACAAACCCAATGAGTTTTGGTTTTTTTTGTTTGCAGATGCATTATGGATGCAAGTTTCCTAACGTGTGAGGAAAATAATCACCTGAACCTCAACAAATAATACTAAATTCCATCTACGATTATAAACTTGGAGCTGTGACCGCATGTGATATTGGTTGGACGAATTTGAGGCGCGAATAGCGCGATCGCGATCAATGATGTCCCCTATGAGGACTATATTTTTACCCATTTTCGTAAACCTCAGAGACAGCGATGTTGACATGCCTTGCGCAGTCTAGTACACATCTCCACAGACTCACCGACTTACAAAGAAAAAAGAAGAAGAAGAAACCCATAATTTTTATATCAGATCACATCATCATATTTTTTTTTTAAAGTCAACCTCCTCTGGTGATTCCTGAGGTAGTTATTTTTCAAATCAGCATTCCATAACAAAGAACAAAGGGCCCTGCAAAATTGTAGGTGGTCTAGAAATGTCATAGAATTTTTTACCAAGGAAAATATTTGGAGATCTTTACATACTAAGCATATATATTTCTGAAAACAAATGGAGCCTTTGCAGCTTTTTGAATATGTTGACAGGTTGTATAATATAATATAAAAATCTCTGTTCTGTGTTACTGAAGCAGGGCTTGTTGTACTTACCCTGTAATCATTGAACCATAGCTGGAGTCGTTGTTGACGTTTACTGTCGTAGGTTTATTTTGTTTGGATTTCCTTTTCTTCTCAGGCGGTTGATGTTCCATTAGTCCAACTTGCCGAGACACTCAGTGAAAAGTCTGATACATTAATTTACTGAAATGAAACAATAAAAGAAGAAGGTCAAAGTTTACAAAGAGTCAACATTTCGAACATACTCTCATTCATGAACCAAAATCTCTTCATCGTGCATATTTGACAGATACCAGTTAGAAGCCATCGTATATATGAATATTATGGTATATGGCAGGTTTCATAAAGGGTATGGCAATTCTTCTCTAGCACATCATTTTTGAAAATTTAATGATGAACTGTTATATCAGATTAACGATATCTCCAGCTGGAATCCAGACATTTTGTTTACTAGGATAGCAATAGATTCTTTAAAAATATTCCTGAAAGAACTAATAAAATGTCAAAGACCAGTTTGAAAAGAAACGTTGGGAAAATCAGTTTGTTTTTTTTGTGCAACTTTAATACAGCTAGACGTGAACAAGATCTTAATTATTTCAACACTAATTTTATCAAGTAACCATCTCACTAACATGAAAAATACAAAATCAAATAAACACTGAAGTCTATGTTCACTAACACTATTAAAAAAAACTAGATATGAAACGTAAGATTCCTAATTTTTATGATATTCTGCCACGTAGCAGTCATTTCTTTTATCGTTCAGAAAAATGCAGACACACCAAAAGAAACAGCTCTTTAAGCAGATCTGCTTGACAGTGCTTGATTAATGATGAATTTACTGCTCATTCTTAGTTTGTCTCTTGTCTCTACACAGTTCAGCAGCACCAACTTTGGACTGTTAAGAAATGTTATGAAATGATAGCAGAAAATTATCTAATCTCAGAAAATACTCAGAGTAATTTAGATTTTAAAAACGTATGATGCAACCGAGCATCGTATTACTGTTTCTTCACTAATCGTCATCCATTTCTGAAAATGTTATCACTAAAAGAGGTTTCCTAAATGATAAAATTAAGAGCATTATAATAATATCAAAATCTGATAATTCAGCAGTTTATAGTTGTAATAATCACATCCACCAAAAAAAAAAGGCTGTTCTGCTCAATAACATTAACTACATTTGGTATCATCTGAAAGGATATTGACTTAACTTCCTTAGAAACATGCACAACGGTAGCGTCTTTGTTTACTACTGCAACTATAACATGAACATAGCGATGCCTATTCTAAGGGAAGCTTCGTCTGTCTGAAAACCTAAGTTTCACAACTAAAAACGCTCATAAAAACCAAAAGCCATGTCAGAGCTCAACAGTTTTATGTGTATCTCTTTGCTACCCCTAAAGTGGTATGGTCACAATGATGTGTGAGACATACAAATTTCATACAAACACTGGCATTTTTCTGAGTTATTCTAGGGTGCATACTGTGACACCTGCCATTATATCAGTTTGCATCATTTGAGAGGTTTCTGACTTTCCAATTTCCACATGCGCCAATCGTCCAACACAAGCCTTACAATTTTTACCGCCAATATTACAAATTTGAAGGCATTTTATGGTGCCGTAACAAATTTCTGGAGCCAGCCAGCAATACTCTGACTGTACTCACCCAAACCTGATGCCATCTGGCAAAGTTACGACATGGGGTCGTTGGAGTTTTTCTTGCACACACAAAATGGATCTCTTTCAAAGTATAAAACGAAGAACAACTAAAATCCTTTGACGTAGAGTGACAGGTTTTGTAAAACCAGTCCCAACATCTCGTGAGTTGGCCTTACAAACAAAACTCCTTCCATTTTCATTTCAGAATTTTCAAACAGAAAGGCATATGTAGGCTTTTGTAACTATTGTTTAAAGTCAATTCCATTATTTTGCTTCACAATTTACTAACATAAAGAACTCTTCAATGTGATTAGAACAAACAAACGAAAGGATAATAACATAGTAAAATGTGACATAATTGTCAGATGAATCCATGCTCTAATGTACAGCTCTAATGCAGCTTCATAGGCATTAGTAAGGGGAATAAAAGAGCAAATATTACATCTACTTACTAACAATGTCAGAATTACCATTTGAAAATGCTATTGGCCAACCATTGGCCTTCCACCGCCGAATCCTATTAAATCTAATTTTTGTATTTTGTCATGCCCATTCTCACTCTCTCCAGTTTCAGAAACTGGTATCCTTTTATCTTCTGAAATCAATGCTTAAGCAGGCAGGAGAGAAAGTGAGGCCCCTGGAGCAAAAAGTCGCGTGATATGAGCTACAACTAAGAGAAAAGAAGATTATTAGGGGAGGGAGAAGGGAATCAGCAGGTGCTTGTAATCAAGCTCGCGGTTTGATTCGAGTTTGACTTGATCTACTGTGTTTATTGTGTACACAATACACGTAAGACCAGTTTAGTAAAATGAGCAACTATACTACGGCACATGCAATTAGACTAGTGAGATTAATCATTCTAAAGGCTTTATGACTTCAAAAACAATTGTGGTGGCTAACACAAGTATATTACCAGTTGGCTATGTAAAAAGAATTCAACGTTAACACCACAGAAACCGTCTCGGCCTTCAGAACAGCAAAATTTGGTTAATGAAGAGCATGGGGTGTCCGGTGTTGCTAGGATGGCTCTACTAAAGGCACCATTGCGTTGCCCCTTTAGCACCTTTATATTCCTCGACGATTTAAAAGCGTTATCTGAAATTTTTTTACAACACTGTACCGGAAGAAACCCAGCGCCTAAAAGTACTAATCAAATGTCGATCTCTTTTAAATAAAGTGAGTCTTTACTTTGGTAAGACGTATGTAGTTTATGACCATAGGAGTAACCTGTATGCGCCACATTTGGGAGATCTGTGCAAAATCTGTGGGACGCGGAAATGTTACAACCTGTTATTGGTGGGATTACATTTTCAGAGGTGTCTACTCTAATGTATGCTTACACAGCCTTATACTCGCTTTCCTCCAAGCAGCAACTAGAGACTTTCATGATGCATGCCTACTATTGTCTCATGTTAACGGATAAGTTCTTGTAATTTGATTGGTAATGGACATGACCGTATCTAGACATGATACTAAATAAAATGTATATAAGCGCAAGATCTACATGCTAGATGAAATCATACCACACACGTAAGTGCACCCCGGGTACATGAAAATCGTACATTATGTGAATTGATGTCACGTTTTTCTCTCTCTCTCTCTCTCTCTCTCTCTCTCTTTCTCTCTCTCTCTCACACACACACACACACACACACTGCCTAAAGACATACATTATGTGAATTGACGTCACGTCTCTCTCTCTCTCTCTCTCTCTCTCTCTCTCTNCTCTCTCTCTCTCTCTCTCTCTCTCTCTCTCTCTCTCTCTCTCTCACACACACACACACCAATTATATTTAGCATGGCCCACAGACTGAATGAAGTCAGTGAGATTAAAATTTATAGTAAATTTGAAAAAAGACCTCTAGAAATCCTTTATGTAGCCCAAAGACGGGACATCTGATGTGATGGAGATGGCATCAAGTTACACGATCGATGAACCACAATGGAAAGTAATGATGAAACGAATCAAATAATGTCCACAGGCCTCGGTTATAATACCCACCTGACGCTTTAAAATATTGAGGTTTGACAAAACTCGGCAGCTTTTAATGTGCACAACTCTCATAACTGTATCCAAGACAGGCGCAGAGTGAGGAAAAACTAAAATTTAGGAACGGCTGTGTGCTATCCCCTTTCATTCATAAGCTATCTGGGCTACGCATTTGTGTTACAAACACAGACTCGTATAAAAAGGTAATGAGTAACAAAGGTTTATGACTTACAGTAACACGATTACAAAACTTGAAAGTGCCTCTCTAATTCTTTCTAATTGCATTGGTTGAAAATTTGTTTGCTTCGGAGATGTTACATACAGAATAGCGGTGATTTCACACACAATCATAATGTTGCATCAAATTTTACTCTGCCATGTGTACCCATGTTGCAAAAATGTGACTAATTTTTACCACATATCAGGAGAAGGGCCTCGAGACTAAAAATTTGGATAATTAATTTGACCAGGCTATTGTACAAATGTGGAAGTGAACTATATCAAATCGGTTGTCCTTCATATGAAAAACGAAATACTGGTCAATGGGGCATACACAGAAGTATTCGCGGATGTCTTTTGATCAATTTTATGGTGAAACACAACTAGATTCAGAAATATCAGCCTGGAGATAAAAGTGTTATTTATTATTATTATTAGCAGTAGTAGTAGTGGTACTACTACTACTACTACTACTACTATTAGTAGTATAACTAAATATACAACAATGTAAATAAATTAAAATTTTAAAATAAATGGTCGTATCATTTTTCGTTTGGTTACATAAAAATTAATAATAGAAGCACAACAGAATATAGGCTGGCCTTTTGTTCTCGAAGGCGGAATTTTTTTTTTTTATTCATAAGTGTCATTCAGTGCCGAAACGTTGACACTTAGCATCGGCTGCCCACTGTAGATCAGAATCGGACAATTATGATTTCATTTAAACTTGGTGCTTTTCCTTTTCTTTACTGAATCCTTGGTTGCAGGCTGGGCATCTGGATTTGTCTCATTTGCAAGGAAGTCAGGTCGCTACTCAAATAATTCAAGTTAATCCATTTTAAACACTGATCGTCTGCGGCTTGAATAAATTCGTCTTGCGTTACATGAATCAACCCGGAAGTAAAATCTCCTCGTAAAAGAACGATGGAATCCACCAAGATGAACAACGCTACAGACGGGTGTGTGGATTTATAAGGCCTCTAAATGAAGTTGGTTGATATTCAGTACCACCGCGCTCCACTCCCTTCCACAGAATTACAAGTTCAAAATCTGTGACATCGAGTAGAGTGCCAAAAGCCAACAGAATACAGTAAAAAAAAAAAAGCAAATGACTGAATCACTATTTGGACGTAAACATTCAAAGAACATAATAATCCATGTTATTTTAAACGATCACCATCTCTCCCTTCCTAACTGGTACTTGAAGGCTTCATATTATGATGGTACTTTTAACCTACGTGGCCTCAAAATAGCGATGACGACCGCAGCCTCTGCCATTTAGAATTGCGAACTCGGCCTTGTCAGGCCAATGCCTCAAATTGGTTGGGAAAAATCAGTAAGTATTTTCTATTTCTCTTGTAGTCAATAACATTTTCTACCAAATTACATTTAACTGATGTGTCTGAACACAATGGTTACTACAAAAATGGCAGTGAGAATGCGTATAGATAAAAATTATTTAGACAACAGAATGACAAAAGAGAGCGACTAAAATTTAATCATTTAGTAAAGTATCAGAGCAGGGGTGCAGATCTCTTATGAAAAGACAGCGTTGCGTTTTTTGCTTACGATACTGCACTGAACTCAATTTACGCCTGCCACCCGGCAAATTTTATGGACAGTATCCCGGGACAAGGGTAGAGTTAAGGAAGCAAAAGCAACATTGAGACAGCTCCCAGACATTATCATCATCTAGGAGAGAGAGGAGCTCTCTCATGTGTGCTTTCTCTTTTCTAATCCTGCCCTTAACCCAAGGACTAGGCGAGAGCGTCCCGGAATACTGTGCATGAAAGAAGTAAAAGTAAAAGAGTCAGGTGTATGCAGTGCCTGTGTCTGGCAGCATAAGTATGTTTTAAAAGCTCTAGGTTTATAAGTGGGTCAGAGAAGATAATGCCCTGGTGAGGCAAGTGTCACTTTCTACACACACAAGCGAATTTTCGCCTCTAAGAATAAATGAGTGTGTTGGGTGCGAGCGGATCAATCTCAGGCGGCTTGACACACAACCTCAGCTTGTTCACAAGATTGAAATACTACATGGGTAGGTCCTAATTGTGGTTTTAAGTTGAAATGGTTTAAAATTTAACGGAGGATGGGACTGATTAATACGAAGTGAAAGTGCCCAGCAGAAAAGCAAAATTAATAAGGGAAGCGGGAAATATCTACACTGTAAAACAGAGACCCAAAGCCTTAAAATGAAGTCAAGATAACGGTACATTAGACACATCCACACTCTGTAGACACAAATCCCTTTAATGTGTAATATTTTTAAAGCACCACTGTCATTGTTGAGCGAAGCAAAAGAGGTTTGAACACCAGTGGGGTTATTTCTGGCTGAATCAGATCAAAATTTTAATCTTGATTTGTTTCGAATTTGTTTTTTTTTTTCATACATATATTGATATATACAGGAACATAAAGGACATCATGTTCGAATACCCCACTTTTTTAAAAGTCATACTGCCCAAAATTCACCACACTATGAATTTCAAAAGGTATTAAACATGTATGTACAGCAAATTGTCATAACTGATTTCACTTCAGCGTGCACGCGCTCTCTCTCTGTCTCTCTCTCTCTCTCTCTCTGTCTCTATGTGTGTGTGTGTGTGTGTGGTGGGGGGGGGGGGGGGTGTTCATCACAACAAAAACACTGCTCAAGCCAGCTTCTTTGAAATCACTTGTTCGACGGTGCGACAAGAAAATCGTATCTTTTGTATAATCGCAATATAATTGAAACCCAACTGTATTTTCTTCTTCATACCACTTCCTTCACCTCCATTCCTCCAAAAATTCAATAGCATTCTCTGGTCATCAGTGTGTCGTGAAGTGCAATCTCTAGTTCCCTCCTTTTCTCTCCCTCTCGCTTTCTTCCCTACTCTTTTTAGTTCTTCTCGTCTCTCTCTTCTGTTCTCTTTAACTGTTTTTTTCCTCATTTCTCGTGGGAAATGTTGCTTTTTTGCCTGTTGCTTTTTACCTCCCTGCACTGAGGGGGCTGCAAGGGTAACTACCTTTGGGCTGCAAGGGTAACTACCTTTGGTCCTATAATATACATTTTGACAAAACCAGGAAGCTTTCAGTTACAATTAAACACAGTCAGCTACAGATTTTCCATTTCAATTTTATAAATCTTTTTTGATGACAAAAAAAATGCAACAGGAGTGATCGAATATGACAAGCAAACTGGACATGGAAATCCTCTTGTCATAAGATATGAAATGTTGGTAAACGGTAATCTTGGCCAATGCTCCTGCCCGCTTCCCTCCCCCAAAAGGATATTTATACCATCGATCAGTAATGTTCATATTTTATTTCAGGGTGATGAGCAACGGTCTGACTACTAGCACGTGTCATCAAGGCAGCTACTACCATTTCCCACCCCCACCCTCCGCAACGGTCACAAAGCGCAGGGGGGGTGGGGAGATCACGGGCCCTAAAAGATGAGAAAAGCAGGGTAAAGAGAAAAGAAGAGTGGAGAGATAGGAGAGAGAGAGAGAGAGATAGGATGAAGCTAGTAGTTGCTTTGACTGACACACGAATGACCCATAATATATTATTTATATAATATAATAATAATAATGATAATGCGGTTCATTAGTCTCCAAGCTACGGCCCGTTCACGCGACTTCATACTATTGTTACCCCAGCAGGCCTGATCACTCTAGGACTTTTTCAGCTCCCTGGGGAACACACAGTGCCGCTGTAATTTACAGGCGCTGATCACTAGTCTAGGCGCTGATCACTGACAATATTTTCCACTGTCTATAGCCAGGTGCCCATTTTACAGACGGGTGGACTGAGGAAAATGTGAATGAAATGCTTTCCCAAGGCACTTCCAACATGACAATGTTTGGGAATCGAATCCACGACCTTTAAATCTTGAGTCCAACGCCTTAACCATTCGGCCACGTTACTCTGGGGAGAGTGGCGCTACGGTAATATAAAAAGCAACCAAGAACAATTACTTTTCACTTAGCTTGAACATGAACATAATATATCATTTCTAATCCCACTGCCATGCAATACAGTCATTTTAAAGAAGGCGGATGATTGTGCTAAGAAAAAAAAAATTTGATCACCGAGGTTCTGTTGTTTTTTTTCCTCCAGTAATTTTTAAGATTCTGATGTGTTCACAAGGTAGAGATCTATTGCTACATGTTTCATGTTGCTAAGACAGTTAAGTGCACTACCTGCCAATATATGCTGGTTGAATTTTTCTCTTTAGCAATACTTTCTCCAGGTCATATAAGTTAGGGGAAGCACTCACCCATTGTCATAAATTTGAGGGAATTTGTAAATTTTTAGATGGATTTTGGTTTCTTCTAAACGAATACAAACTTTGGAGTGCAGGAAATAATAGGCCATCAGATCGCGTTTAATGTATTTTTAGGGAGGGATTTTAAAATTTAAGGCGAATCGCGAAATAGCATAGTCTGGAGGAAACATGGCTTTAGGCTGATTTTAGGAGAGTACCCCATCTATGTTAAAGGCCGTGAAATGTCTTTTGAATTTTTTTTTCCAAAACAAATCATGATCCAAGTGTTCGCCTAATGTCCGCTAGAAATGGTCCTAAATTATTCCCTTTGCTTCCTTTTCTTAAGCTATGTAAATTTCCTAAAAGAATAAACATGAAGGCCCTGGAAAGTATTTCATACTTGTTTTGCCAGACAACCCACCTTAAAACTGGACAAATCATCAGGCAAATATTCATCTAATTTCAATTAAAAATGGCCATAAATTTTTCTGTTTTTTTTCCCAAAATTCTTCATGGTAGCATACCCTTACGTGACTCTTCTGCCTTGAACGGTTGCGCAAGCATCTCAGTTTCGCATTTAGCCTCTCTCCCCTAGCCCCTTCCTTTTCCCCCGATGACATTCCAGTATTCACCCTTCGGATGCATGTCTAGTAGTAACTCACTGAAAATGGTTAACAAATACAAAACCAGGACTTCTGTCATTTTTTTTTTAATTCTTGGTTTGTTACATTAAGGTGTGGAGGAAGGGAATGGGGAGGGGGCCCCACATGATGTTCTTCAGGGGNGGGGGGGGAGAGAGAGATCCGCGGATGGTGTAGTTATGGTCCTGACTGTCATCCAAAATATAATAAATTACAATGGAACCTCGATAATAAAAAGCTTTTATGCTCTTGGTGGTTGGAAAACCTTAACTTATTACTGAGAGGTATTTTAATATCGCATCCTTCTGAATCATGGACGTAATATATTAGAACGCAACATAATTATAATGAATCCATGCATGTGAAATTCGTACTAACAATGACGTATACTACCCGATATCATAACGACAGGTTCTGCTGTATCTTTATATCTTTGACTGGACTGAGCTTCCTTACTTGCGCTTCTTAGTCAACTTACTGTCTCAAATGCAACTTTCCAGTCACATGCCATCATCCAATTTTCTTCATCCTGACGCAATCTGCCTTTTGCTGTCGTATTTCTTCACTCCTGCCTCAATTTGAGTCAATTACTAGATTAAGCCTGTCACCACAATGTTGTGAGAATATGCGCAAATTTTGCTGGGCTTACAATACAAGGTTTTGAAGTCGCATTTAAAATATTCAGTTTGTTGAGCAGCCAGCGTTTGGATTACAATGCTAACTGAGCTGATACTGACTTGCCTGGATCATGACTGCAGACAGCACTCATTGAGCGGATCAGTTCTACTTCATCACAGCTTTCATGTTTCGACATTAATTGTTTCAGATAACAAGATTCTATTTCCCACTTATGTGTATAGAAATCACTGAATAATCTATACTTTAATCATTACTTTTCCACGCCCTACATGAGCTGCAAGTACAGTAAAAGGAGTCAACTTTGGCGCTATTCACGTCCTTTGAGGCCAATGTACAGATGGGAGGGCTTGCTTGTCCTTTCAGTTTTGAACAGGATATAGACGTGTATTGTCTTTTGTTAGGTGAATTCTCAAAATCATGTTACATACACATTTGGTGCAGTTGAATCTGAACCAAGTGATGGGAGAAAAGATGCCTTCATTTATAAGCAGACGGAGAGGGAGACTCTACCACTCATGGAATAAGTCTACTACCCGGTGTCTTCTTCAGGCCATACGGGTTGAGGGAGACCCCCCCCCCACCACCCTGTCATAAATCTGAGGATGAGACTGGTGAATTATTTGAGGGATTTTTAGGATTTTCTCAAATACATGTTATGCAAACTTTGGAATGCGGGAAAGAAACAAAGATCGAATGTATGAGCGTGTGTGGTGTGGGTGTGTGTGTTTTTTTCAGAATTTAAATCCACCACAACGAGCCATTTTCAAACAATAGTTTACTGAAAATTGACTGAATATAAATACTGTATATTTATCAGTTGCGGAGATAAGTGCTTATAGGTACAGACTGTCTTGACTTTTTTCTTCATTACCTTTGTAAAATAATCAGTCATAACCTTTTACCATCTGTAATAGTTTCGTAGCCTGCAATACTGCTTTCTGGTGGTATTTTGTATAGAACTTATTTTTTAGATGGAACCCTAATTTAAATACTGCATTTTGGATCAGAGGTCGTGAAAGAGACAATCATAATCATATTGATTGACATCCCCCCCTTGCCCCCCCCCACCCCCAGGGGCACCAAATTACTACTGACTCAGCACTTTTCAAAAATGGAAGTGAGGGTATCTCTTTCAATTTTATATTCCTAAATAACACATTGAACACACTGCTTTTCATTGCTGATATAATAGTAAACAAACTGATATTATTATAGACTATCAGTTTCAAAGTATTAAAGGTCAAAGGCAAGCAGTCATCTGTATGTCATACTAGTCTAGAGACAGGTTTTCTAAATTTTTTTCAATTTCGTTTTTTCTACCTTTGAGGCAAGCCTAATTCAGTCAATTATTGACTTATTCACTTCAAATTTTCCAGGAATGACTTATTAGAATTAGACCCTTTGTTATTATTTGTCAGTGGATGAATTTAATATCTGACACTATTCATGGATTCATGAGTTTTATTCACTTCAAATTTTCCAGGAATTACTTATTAGACCCCTTGTTATTATTTGTCAGAGGATGAATTTAATATCTGACACTGTTCATGGATTCATGAGTTGTGAGGCACTAAAAAAGTGAATTCCAATTCTTCTTTAGCATGTTTTACAAGCTGGCCACAAAAGCTTCGGTAGCACAGTATTATTAGTATAGTCCCAAAAGCTTCAGTAGCAGAATAAAAATAAGTACATATAAGAATCTATGAAAATACATGACATATAACCCTCAGAGACATAAAGTATATTTGTACCAAATATAACTTACATATATATATAATAAATTTTTTACAATGTATTCTGAAAATCTTGGAACAGAACGTTGCGTTCATGAGAGACTTCCAGCACCTTCTAAGCCCTTTTACAGAGATTCTGTGTCTCTTCAAAAGTCATGGGTTCCAATCTTTCTTCCATCAGAAGAATTCACCGGCAGGAGGCTTTGTTCAGGGCCTGTAAATGCTCCCACAGGAGTGGAGAAAGTCCTAAGGTCATCAGGCCTGCATGGATAGTAATAGTGCCTGTAAGTGGGCACTAGTCTGGATACGAGACCTATAAACTACATTATTATTATAAATGGTATGTATTATAATGGTCTTGTTCATTCTAATAGCCTCACATGGTCATTTGATGGGGTCCCAACAGGATATCACCCACAGGCATTTAAATGTATTGGGATCATGAGTCTAAATAATCAGCACTATGTTTTTACATATATGTCTGATACTGCAGAAAAAAGTGCTAGATCTACTGGGTTTGCTTAAATCGATCAAAACGCAATAAATCTTTGACTTTGCAACTGCATAGGAAAAGTGTGTTGCATAACTGAATGCATCCCATCTCACTCTTCCCATTACTACTTCCTACCTAGCATTGGCTTAGTTGGGATGTTACCCCAACACCTCCCAACCCCCCACCCCCCCAC
>JAWQUT010000026.1:2114874-2138342 GCA_033807755.1 Ellobium chinense | reverse complement strand
CACCCCCACCACTCCAAACAATCTTCTCATATCCCTTTCATTAGATAAAGATGGAATGATGTGATATTACTTTTATTTACTCTTAACAAGTTTTAACCACTTGAACTCTTTACTTTCCTACCATCTCCCTCCACCGTGTAAATTCCCCATCTGGCTCCTGCCAAAGTCATGTAGGTACAGCCCCATATTTTTCAACTTCTCAAGATACATACTTTTCAATGCTAAGCCAGAATATTGGTCTTCCCCAAAGGGTTAATAACTTTTACTTCCCTAGACACATGGCGTAACTCATTATTTTCATGAAAGTATTGATAGAGATTGGCGAAACTTATAGATTTATCACTGTTCTAGTATTATTAGATTCAAGCATTTGCAGTACTTCCCCTGATCCTAGACCTAAACTCCCCTAGAGAGTCTCTTGGGTTTTCTTATTCCCCTGGAACTACTGAAAATCTCCCTCCACCCTTTGTCTCTTTGTGACAATGATGAATGCAAGGATAGTAATTTCTCACACTCTATAGTCAGCTCCTTGTGAGCAGAACCATTCTTGTTTGGCTCCACTGACATGGCCTGGCATAGGATGTATTATATATATAAATTTTACAGAAATCTCATACTCTTGATTTCTTTTCATGGCTGAAACAAGCATGCTTTTCCATATTATATTATTATTTCATATCGATCAGCTTATTACCAAGGAGTGGAGACAGGTGGTACCTTCGCTTCACTGGCTCCAAAGAGGCTATCCCACTAGCTCAACAGTGCCCCATGACCCTCCACCAAAGTAACCTAGCCTTGTTTACAATACTTAGTATTGGGGCTATTAGTATTATTCAAAATTACCATTTCAAGTACAGCTATTTTTCTGAATCTGACAAATCTTAACTCATTGACTACAGAATTTTTTTCCACATCTGGACGGAATTATTTTAGCCTGTATATGAAAATGAGTAAGGTGGCGATTTTGTATGGCAAGTATGGAAATAATATGGGCAAAAAATACCTAATGTTATATGTCAAATTAAAGGTAATTATATAAAAAGTTAATATAAAAAGTGGGATTTCATAGGAAACAAAACAGTACAGCAAGGGTCACCAGCCGCTGAGTCAGATCGTGGAAAATGATCGGCCGCTGCCAGCAGCCGCGTGTAGCCAATGAGTTAACTTTTTTTCACAGATGAGACTGATGCACAATTTTTGAAAGTCTGGATCTATTAAAAATAAAAGTCATAATTTTAAAAACAGTCCAAAGCTTACAATTTATGGTCTGTGACAGCCTTTATATTTGTCACTGTAACATACAACAAGCATTTTGGCGCCCTTAAATTGTTGCCATGTACACAAATATCCTTCATAGGGAAGCATTTTGACATGTCAGCCCAATGTTTTCATTGCTTAAGTTGGATGCATGTAACTGCCTATCAGCTGATCTGTGTATTTTATGTGCATGAGTGGACACGGATGATTCCCAGAGGAGAGGCTTAGAAATTGGAGAAGAAATAACTCATGCTCTCAGTCTCTGAGGCAATAGCCGGAGTACATCTATCATGACAGTGAGAAACAACAAAATCTAATATCCAATATCCCATACTGGACCGTGGACACATAGGCCTAGAGGAGCTAATTACATGTGCAAGAAAAAAATAAGCCTACATATCAGTGTACATTAAAATTTGTTTTGTGACTTCCCCCTTCTTTAACTGTATGTGTGCATGCTCAACATTTTGAAGTTTCTACAAACCAAGAATATCACCTACTATTACTGGAAAATATTTAGGCAGCCAGTCACGAGAGAGAGAGAGAGAGAATTCTGAACTGGAATTATCATGGCTAATTTTTTTTTTTTTTTTGCTTAATTAAATAAAACATTCACTGAGTTAGTATGATCCATACAGGTGATACCAAAAGAACAAAGAGCAGATTAGTTTAATTATTGTTTGCAGCAATCCTAGGGACCAAATTGGCTGGTATAGAACAAGCAGCTTGATGGGATGCAGCATTGGACTCATTGGTTCATTTGTTCTTGTTAGTTCCTGACACATGTGGTGATAATGAAGATAAATTCGGCATGGCTAGCGTGCTTTCTCACTGGTTGTGTTCACTGTCCTCTAAAGCAGAATCCCTATTCGAAGAATGCATGGGCACAGATAGGGAATGTGCATCAAAAATATATATCGCACTCATCCTCCAGATATAACTAAATCCCATTCACTGGTCAGTTAGACCAAGGCCTGATTCTCAAACATAAATGAATTACCTCTTGTGACTCTAAATAAAGTCCTGACTTTATTGAGGGTTAAGGACAAGCCTCGCCTGATGCTTGTGTCTCCATATAGGCATTAGGGTTGGGGCTTAGGATAGGTTAGGGGTAGGGGTTGGGTTGTATTATACTAATTATAGGCATTTCCAGTAGGTGGTGCGAGTCTCACTGGAAATTCCTTCCAACACCACATACTTTTACTTCAAAGAAGTTTTCTGAAACAGCAATTTCACACCCTACCGTGGATACTTACTGCCACTACCTTGGGCGACGTGAGATCTCTCCTATGCCTCACAGGAAGAAGGTGACAGAATAAATCACAGAGGCTGGCCGGAATACTGGCTTGCAAACAAGTGAGTGGACCGATTTCAGAATTAACTTAAGATTTTTTTATCCTTCTCCTCATATAAACAAAAATACGAGAGATTTCTTTCCAGGGCACACAAATGGGAAGCTGGAAACAGCAGACTTCTGCGACTCAATTCTGACAATCAATTGAATAATGGCACAATTTAATATCCACGGCAACAGAGGAATATTCCAAAATTTTCTTTTTATTCACAATTTCTGCGGTATTTCTCAGTAACAGACCTCCTTAAAATGCTGGTGATAACTTGCAGAATCTTTTGAGTCACAACCAGGCCATATAGGGCAGTGCACTATGATATTTTATCACGGCTTGACTAATGGCATCACCACACTACAATCTTGCGCCGAAGAAGGTTGCGTTGAATCCACTCGCACAGTGTGAGTGACAATAACAATCGTTGGGAAGGTGGAATCATATATCGCAGCAGGGTTCCCTTATAAGAACAATATCAACAGGCATGCCAGCGAACACAATAAAATCGAGCTGAACCGAGGTAAATTAATATTATTGTAGGTCGACAACAGCAAGCAAGGAAAAAATTACTTAAGACTAAATTAGCACATTCAATGCACGTATAGCGAGTACCGAAAGAGACACATAACCGATGTAAGACTAGCGCTCGCTCTCACTGTAACAATCCACTGTAGCCAACACTGTACACAGATCCTCAGCCAATGAGAAGACACGATCTCAGCGGCGACAACTTGCCTTATGTTGATTAGGCTTTGCTCGTTATAAAATAAGACACAGGGGAGAAGGGCTGGGTGACCATTTCAAAAGGCACAATTTGGTCCGTAGGTATTTTTATTTGCATAAGCAAGTGTGATGCTTCTAATAACAATATCTCCACCGATTCTGTTCATAGTTTTCAATTCTTTGATGAGCGGGTCAAAATTCAAGGCTACCACTTGTTACTGTCTTCGCCACTGAATTTACCCCTCACATGCTGGAAAGCGTGATGTAGTCGGTAAAGCTCGGGCGCCGGATGTTATCGATTTTCTGGGGGTGCGCTTTCCGGTGTTCATGATGAGAAAATATCCTCGAATATTAAATGCCCAATGCTCTGGTTTTTTTTTTTGGGTTTGCTTTTTTCGTGTGGGCTTGTGTGGGTAGGACTAGCAGTGCACGGTAAAAATTCAAATCAGCTGAATAGAAGTCAACAGGAAAAAGTTAACTCTAATGTTTGGTAACAATGAACACAAGACAGTGTACAGGGTTAACCTCGACCTTGCCTAGCAAGCTATATACCTATTACAATACATCTATTTTGGTGGCCAATTTATGGACACACATCCTCTGTTTTGGCCATTACCTTTGCTCATCATGAGGTGATGAAAGTAGGATTGTAAGCGATCAAAGTCGCTTATCATTTTTTATCTTTTTTTTAATACGTTTTTCTTCTTTCCTTTTTGTCCTTATTTATCTTTCTAGTGAGGTCGTTTATTTTGTAGTTTCTTTTTTTTCGTTCCTTTTTTTTTCTTAATATCATCTTTCTAGTTTCCAATTATTTTTTTTTAAGTCTACTTTAGTTGCCTTTCTTCGGCTGCCTCTACTTTTAGTTCAATATTTTTCAAGCTCCTGTAACACGGCCAAATCCTCAAATCCATCTCTCTCCCTTCCTTCCCCCCCCCCCCCCCCCCCCCCCCCCCCCCAAAAAAAAAGAAAAAAAAATCATCTTATTCCACGGAATTCTGTTTCAGCATCAAAAAGCATTATGAGCATTTTATCTGACCGAAAGTACACGTCAGAGAGGCAATCCTATGACATGTCCGTTACGACACTATACAAATTTGAATTGGGCTGAAAAATTACACAGCACCGCAATTGCCCGGAAAAGCCCGAAACCACGACCTTGTATGTTGCCCAGGTCAAACCCGCGGCTATTTCAAGATACTTGAGGGTTGATTGTGTAAATACCTAACATTCGAGAATAGTTAATAAATAACTGTAATTAGCTGAACATCATTTTCATGTAATAGTATCGATTACAAGCTTCTTTGCATCCTCAATCTTGTAAACCGGTGAAATGTCGCTACTACACAGATAAACCTTTAATGTCACCTCACGGTCGGCCTACGTGTTGTAGAGAATACTTTTATTCTTCTTTTCAAACTGTCGCTGTATAATGGATTCCAGAGCAGAGTAGCCAGTATCAACTGTCCGTTCCCCATATTAATTATTATTCCGCTTTGTCTTCAGACAGGCTATCGACAGTCTGATATTCTAATCAGCTGTCGGGGTTTTGTTCTACCCAGCCCCTCTGGTAGATCACCGATTGTTGACCTAGTTGGCCTATGTCAAACAAGCTGTCCCTAACTCGTTCGCGCAATCCTTTCCCTGTTCTCCACATAGCTAATAGTCAGTTGAGGCACCTGACAAGCACCTGGCGTGACTACATATAAAGCGGTCAAATATCAGACAGTGCTTCCAACTAAATACCTTACCAATGAGGAAACTTGTGCAACCTGGCGTGTGCATGGCCGTAAATGGCACTCCCGCCACCCCCGCAATGCAATGGGGTGGGAGGCGAGCGTCAGCGGGTCCCTGCAGGAAAAAAGGAGAAAAACGAGATACAGGACCAGAAAAAAAAAAGGGGAGAAGAGAAAACTTGTGGAGAGAAACAAGAGGAGGGCGAGCAAGAGACTGTATCTCATGACAAAATGATGACCAATTGTATATTATAGGCCTCCTATGTTATTTATGCTTCACCAATTTTGAAAAAAAGAGGAAGGGGGCTAAATACAAAAAAAAAGGAACCAAAGAAAAAATTATATTGATGCTTAATCATTTTTCGCATGAACATAACATACCATTTTCTAATCACATTGCCATGTAAAGATTAAAGGTAACCCGAATAGCGTTTATGGTGTGATGAAAAAAAATCTTGTTAAAATGTAATATATCTGATTTGACGATTCAGAGACATGTTTTAGTTGCCTTTGACATGTGAGGTCTGGACAATTTCATAGAGAATAGAGTATCAAATACTACAGATGGGAAGATATCAGAAGGGATGCCAGATCCCCATTAGTCTTCATGATCACTGTGGTATTTTTCTATAAAATTTTAAGATTTCCTAGCGTTGACACGAGAGAAGTTTTATTACTAAATTTTTGTTATTGCATGACAGATAATAATATGTAAATGGATGTAATATGTGTGAATGTATATTTGTCGAATTTTATCTCTTTAACCGACTTCAGCAGCGTAGGGTACCATTTTCACTTTAATCAAAAACCATGAAATGTCTTTTAAGGTTTGTTTTGCCAATTCCCTCTCTCCCCTAAAACACAGATGGTAAAATCTTCACCAAGTATCAGCAAGAAACGACTCCAAATATATATATCCTTTTACTGCCTTTTTTTTTTTGTAACGGCGGACGCTCTACAGGTTAACAGAGAATGTGAGGCCAGTTTTCCGCGATTTCGACAACTGAGTTCAACAAAATCCCTCACTTAGCTCAATGATGATTACGAATTACCTGGTTTTTTGTGGGCTTATGGTTAAAAAAACGAAAGTCGTGATGGATGCAAAGAAATATGAAACTCGAATCAGATTTAGCAGAGATTAAAAAAAAAAAAAAACTACGACGTCATGAATACAAAACTCCAGGATGTTAAATATTGTGGATTTATTTCGTTTTTTTGAAACAGTAATACAAACAGAAAAGAGATGCTGGAGCAAGGCTAAAGAATGAAAGTAAAAAATTGTACATTTTCCAATCTCCAGGATGGCATCTTTTGCCTGCCATTCTGGGGCGTAGCGTAATGGTAGTCAAATTATAGTCACTGACTACCGCTTGGAAAAACGCTGCTTCATAAATGTTTTTGTTTAAAAATGACTAGACCACGAAAGTACTGAAATAAGAAATGTCAGCACTCATTGCCCATTATGAATGCGCAGTTTAGCAGTGGGCTATAAGATATAGCAAGAAAAAAAAAAGGCTGCATGTGTCGTTTGAAATTTCTGACTCTAAAGGTCAACTCCTCGGGCAGCACATCCTCTACAGTAATGGGCCTATGCCAAAAGAATGACATAATCATGCAACCAGATGGAGTCCCAAGCGCAGCTCAGCTGCTTAGCGAGCCTAATAGTTATAATGGATTTTGGCTACATAGGTTTAATCGCTGGCAGCTTCCCTTCTACTGTAGTGGGCGCAAAAACCAGCATTTGCACCCAGACTGAGCCCAAGTGGTACCCGCCAGAAGTGTGAGAATTGCCTGTAAGCAAAAATCTAATTGCCTACGGAATATAAACGATGCCAAGAAGAGAAAGATGAGTTACTCCTCCTCTTCCATTAGCCGACCTTGAATGGGGCCGTGGCCGCCGTGCGTGTTACTGTTAGCTGAAAACCTGTAGTCCCAGTGTTTCTAGATCTAGATTAAATCTTGGTCTAGACTCTGAATAGTTTGAGATTTTGATTTTTGGTGATATGGATCTATTGAAGCCTCCAGCTAACGTGGCTGTTGCTTTGAAAGTAGCCAGTTTTGCCTGGACCTTAGCTCCTGAAACGACTATAAGACTCCACACGCTCAACTATGAGTATGAGCTAGAAATGAAACAAGAAACATGATATTCTAATTTTAGCTTATTGATATGCAAGCAAAGTTGATTACTAAGTGTCATTAAAACTCTCTCTACGACATGTCTATGAACCAAAGAGGCATCAATCTTATCTACAAAGCGTAAACAAAAAGTCAGTAGGCTTACAGTCAGTTATACGGTAGGCCTAGGGTAAACCGTTCCAATTCCGACATTGTGACAATTCCGACAGTGTGTAAGAACAACTTGCTTTACATCGTCCTGTCTGGTTGTTTAGCAATATTTTTAAAGTCTGTGCCCGATTCCGAGACAAATAATTAATTCCACGAAAGCCTCTGCAACCAATCAGATTTAGCCTAGCCTAGCTTTCTTAGTTTCGAGACTGAAGAGTTTTCAAATCCGGATCACACAGCCCATGTGAACAGTGTTGCCACTCGTAGGGATTTTCCCCTACAGTAGGGCATTCAGGCCAACCCTTCGGTTCATCGCAGGAGATTCCAAAACTGTAACTGATATGTTTTGTGGGAGGGTAAACGGAACCTACCTCCTAACTCAGTGCCTCTCTGTAAAAGCACATGAGGATTTGGTTGGCCAGCTGAAAGCATCAATTTGGCTTTTCAATCTTGTGTGATAAGGCCGCAGACATTACCAAAAACTTCTGGAAAGAGACAGTTGTGATGTGGTCACTCGTCTGTACAGGCTTCTTCCCGTGGATGAAGGTGACGCCACATGTCTGTTTGGAGCGCTGAAAGAATCGCTAGAGAAAGATGAAATACCCTGGGCAAAAGTGATTGGCTACGCATGTGATGGTGAAAACTTAATGCAAGGTTCGAAAAATTCATTTCTTACAAGAATGCAAGAAGTTGTGCCTGATCTTTTCATTTTGATTTGCTACTGCCACTTATGTCATCTTGTGACAAGCCATGCTTGTGAAGTCCTATCCAAGACAGCTGAGCAACTTGTTCATGGCATTTACAACTATTTGAAGATGTCACCCACCCGTCAACAGAATTTTGCTGAATTTCAAAATTTTGTTGATTGCGAACCACATTAAACTCTTGAAACCATGCCAGATATGCTGGCTGTCACAATGGGTCAATCGCATCCTTGAGCAATGGCCGGCTCTTGAGCTTTTCTTCACATATGAACCTTATCAGGCAAAATGCAATCAGGCGGACAAGATTCTGAGCAATTTAAAGTCGCCCTACATAAAGGCTACATTGGAATTCACAAGTTTTGTTATTTCCGACCTTGTTGGTCTAAATACACTGTTGCAGTCAGATGAGTTTAAACTTCATCGGCTGCTCCCGGAAATTCAACGTGTGGTGTGACTGTTCTATCAAAATTTTATGAAACAAGTCCCAGCATCGGCCCAGTTGCAGTCTCTGGACCTCAATGACGAAACACAATGGTTTGCTGTTCAGAATGTTTATCCAGGTTTTTTAGCTCATGAAACAGTCACCCTTCTCAAGCTGCATGAAAAAGAAAGCCTTCTGGCACGTTGTCAGGACTGGTGCAGAGAGGCAATGAAGCAAATACTCAGTCGTGTTGATGTATCCAGCCCAGTGACTACAGCTCTGCAGGATGTTGACCATAAAAACACACTAAGCAGCAAAGCATCTCCCTCACCTTCATCAGTTCTTTCAGAAATCTGCCACGCATGCCGCATGAAACCAACCCTCAGGTGATCGACACTCAATGGAGGTCCCTTCTGATAGATGAAGAGATTAGGAAGGGAGGATGGACACCACAACTATCCGCGAATTTTTGGAAGGGCATGAAAGATGTTACAGCTTACTCCACTCTGGCATTATTAAAATTTATGCTCGAAGTTATGGCGCTTCCTCAAAGCACGGCGGCTGTGGAAAGAACATTCTCAAAAATAAACAACAAGACAAAGCTGCGAAATAAACTGTCTGTAAGAACAACTGAAGCAATATTCAAAGCGTCTGAAAAGTTCCCATCAAACTTTAAAGTTGATGCCCGCCTCGTCCAGCCGCATGAGAAAGCATGGAAAGTGTACATGGGCAAGTATTTAGAAAACGAAAGAAATGGTTTAGAAACGACATAGATATCCTGATGAAGAAGGTGGGCATTCCTCAGCTGTCTTGATCAACATCCTAGAGTGCATCGTCACTTGATTGTGTTCAAAGGATGACATTTTCATAATGATGATTACATGACTATAACATTGACAATAGGACACCATGTTCATAACTCTCTGAAAGCGATTGTAGAAAGTGACTCCAAGAACGCTGAACTGGAACCATACTTTTTCTTCAAGAAAATGGAGGAATGATGTGCTGTATGTCTCTAGCACACAGACAAGAGCAGCCTAAGGTAGGTCCATTCCATTTCCATTCTTTACATTGAGAAGTTGGATAATATAGCAACTTAATACATCTATTTGAAAATAAATAAGCCCAGTTTTATGTAGCAATTAACCCCACTTGTGTTAAATTACTTACACAGTATTATAATCATCGTTTCCATTGCTGTCTGTGATCTAGTCTTATCCAAACCATTATTTCTACGACTATTTTTAACTACTGCCCCCTAGGTTTTCCGCAATCTTAACAAAGCACTATTATGTACACAGCTCTATCGTTGTTACGATGCTGTGAGCCTACCCTTTAATACATGAATATGCTGCTCATAAGGTTGGAAACAACATTGCAAGGAATAAAATGATGGCCAACCATACACTTCGCGCTTAGGGGAATGTAGGGGAAAATTGGCCTCTGTAGGGGAAAACCATCCGTCCAGAGTGGCAACACTGTATGTGAATGTCAAACAAGAGGAGAAAAACAGGAAGATCGCTGTGAACGCGTTCCAAATAATCCACACTTAAACCCTGCTTTGATCAAATTTTTTAGGCTATCGGTAGGTCTACAGATGAACTGGAATGTCTTATCTTATTATACGTATCCGTTTTGTATTTAAAATCAAAATGCAGGTGAAATGAATAATACTTTGTGTCCCAACACACCTTTTCATCTCTCGGTGCAATTCCCACACGGTGTGTGGAGTCAATTCCGACACCCTGTGTTGGAAATACGACCGGGATTGTTACAAATTAGACAGCCTTTGTTACAGTTATGACAGGCTAGGCTAGCACAGACCAGCTGTTTGGCTGGCTAGTCCCTGTGGTCATTTACACTTAAAATTACCTCGTCTTTTACGTAGGCTAACCTAGTAGTTTGGCTATAAGCCTAGGCTAGGGTTGCTAGTGAGGGATAACATCAATGCCAGTGGCGTAGACTTAGACTAAATTGAATAAGAAATTGGTGCCTGTGATGATCCCAGACAAGTTTTTCTTAAAATCAAATTTAATGCACGGTAGGCTACATCTGTTAGGTCTTTTAAATCTTAACCAAAGGAAAGCGTATTTGAATGTATAGCCTGGCTTAAACACAGCACATCTTTTTATCTCTTGTGTGCATGGGTACCGGTAGGTATGTGCGAGACATGGAGCTTGGAGAAAGGGAGGGGGGGATGATCAAGGTAATTCACTACAGGACTAAACATCGGGCACAATTGTGCTCTCTATTAGCAGGATTGGATGTTACTTTTCTCTCTCTTTTTTTTTTTTTAAAGCCAGGTTAGGTTCTGAGAACTAGAAATACGCCAACGGGAAGAAAATCTGAAAATATATACAAAGCACGCTACTCTGATGAGGATCTAAGAAATGCACTGAATGCAGTTCAACATGGTGCAAGTATACGCCAGGCTGCCGAAAACTTCAAAATATCTCGATCAACATTGATAAGTTATGTGCGTAGGCGTTCTACGATACGAATGAAAGATGGAAGAGCCCCTAGCCTGCCAAAGAAAGTAGAGGAAGAAATTGTGATGAAAGTTTTGCATGCTTCTGATTCGAGCTTTCCCATTACAAAACGCCAGTTTCTGAGGAAAGTGGTAGTCCATTCGGTAAGTCCCTTAATAGTTCGGATTCGTGTTACCAACATGCCATTTGGCATACACGTTGTTTAGAGGACCCGTATAAGATATTGATCTACCCCCAAGCTGACATTCCAACGAAAACACGTATTTTGATGCCTTAAAAATGTATTGATATTCGATAAATTGGTATCGAATAATGCAAGTATCGATCGCTATATTTATCGAATGAGCACAGGTAAATTTCTAAAATTTTGTATGTGCAAATGAAACAGATTTACCTACATGTTTCTATAAAATATTGATTCATTTTTAATTAGAACAGCTGTTATAGCAAACGATACTCAGCATAGCGATACTGCAACAGTCGATACTTGTGACAAATAAAATAGGAAAAAACTTATAATATATGTACATTTAGCCTAGTTATGTGTGTAATTATAGTATAGTCGTCAATATCTCCAAATTGGTGTTCATACAAAAACACGAGATTTGATGCCTCGGTTGAGGGCGCCTTAATTTACTACCGATGTATTCATGCAGAAGACAAACATAGCATTTGTCTTGCATTTTGGTAAGTGTGCATGAAACTTCAACCATCAATAATATTGATAACAATGATGGTAATATAATAAATATATATATAATAGATAGATAGATAGAGAGAGAGAGTGATGGAGAGAGTGATGGAGAGAGAGATGGAGAGAGAGATGGAGAGAGTGTATAAAGAGATGATGATAAAGAGCTGCGTGCAACATCAGACTAGGGTAAAGTTTGTGTAATCACTGCGTGAACAAAAACAACATGGCACTCTCATAAGAAAACGACATACATTTTTCAGTTTCGGTAGCACTGTCCATCACATGTGCATAGCTGTGTGCAGGGCAAGGCTGAAGAGGCGCACTTACACCTCTTTCCACAGGCAGTTTTGCACGAACACTTGACCAAATGTTTGGACGATTTTGATACCTCTGGTAAAAGTGTCCACAAAGGCACCATGTGTTCATCAACCTTCGTCCACTCCAATTCTGTAGGCGATGGTAGTGTTCGTTGTTTGATTAGTGACTGGTTCCAGACATAACCAGCTTGATATGCTGCCCATTTAATATGTTGGAGGAGTGCTTCAGAGGAGGGGGGAATGTTTTCCATCAGTCTGCACTTCTTTGTGAAAAGTTCTTTTCTACATTCATTGACAAATTCGGCACTTGACGTTCTGTCATACATTAATGTAACAAAGCATTCAAGTGACTGTCGTGAGCTGGTAATATCGGCCTGACTGGTAGCTTTCGATAGGAGACAGAATGTGTCGGTAATGTCAGGTAGGGAATTCCATGTCGACCAGGCTGTTTTCTTGCCATGTCCAGCAAATGCACTCACGTTGTCGCAGCCGGAGAAAGCATGAAAAAAAGATATCGCTGCACATCTGTCTGGTCCCAAAGAACTAGCAATGTCATGAATAGCATACAATCGCCTGCTTTTCCCTCTGCCTGATGTGCAGCCTGACAAAGACAAGCATCCTCACTATCAGTGGTTGCTGCTTCATGAACAACAGGACCAAGAACTCTTCTTGGCGTAAATATTACTTCACGGCCGTTTTTTATATCAATCAGAACCGGAATTTGCTTCAGGATATCTTCTTTCAGTCTTGTCCTTTTGATCTTACTGACGCAGATATCCCAATTCTTTTACTCGCTGTGACAATGCGTCGTACAGATCTCTGAGTTTAAAAACAGGATCATGATCTCCTTTCATAAGTGTTGTCTTCATGTAGGCAATCAGTTCTGCCAATGCCACGTTATAATTTGAATCTGTTGCTGTACTTTCATGTTTGGGGGAAAACTCTCGTTCGGTGGCGCAATAATTCACCCAACATCTCTTATGATATTTGGCTTCAGGTTATATTTCTTCCTGCATGAACCGTGATAACTGGCTAAGTTTGTACGCAAAATGTTATAGATATCTTGCTCTGTTTGTTTCAAATCAATATTTAAGGATACTGGAGCCGCTCCTATGTTATAAAAGTCCTTCAGATCTTTAGCTAACGAAAAATAACCACGACCCGTGGTATTTGAAGCTTTGTTGTCACTGGGACATATCAATTTTTCGTTAGTTTTTTGTTGACATATGCAACAGAGGGACCAGTTGCACTGTTAATGTCAAATTTCTGTTTCTTAATATCCTCTGCCACATCAAGGATCTGGCACTTTCTTTTTCCTTTTACCATTGTCAAACTCAAATTTGGAGCAAATGTCTGTGAAAAAAAAAAGTGATAAAAGGAAACAATGCATAACGGCTTGTCATAATGGCTTTGTATGACTGTTTTTTAATAATTAGAGACAAAAACATATAGTTTGATAACATGGTAGCGGTATTCCTTGTTGAAAATAAAATGTCATAATTCCTCTTAGATAATTTAAAAGTAAAAAAATAGATCTGACTGTCCTATCCACCTTGATGTGGTAATCACACTTAGGCCTATGTACTGTTCGGCCTATTTGGAACTTTCAGCAGTTAAGGAAGACGTCTAAAATGTCCCAACACCGTAAATATTTTGTAATCGATGCAACGTTAAAGTTTGCAGCCGTAGTTTCGAATCCAGACCTAGGTTAAAAAAAAAAAAAACATCCTCGCACACATTTAATTTGTATAATTTAGTAATGTTGAATTACAATGCATGATGTAGACTATTTTCCAAATTCATATATGTTTTTTAGCACTTGGATATGACTCAAAATCACTGATCATATGCAGAAGAGTCATTCCTCTTACAAGTTACTAGACACACTAGGCCTAGTCGAGAGGCTAGAGTTCTGACACAATAGATGCACACGAAGATCACTGCAAAATTGTTTACCTTTCTACCTCAATACCTACCCACACAAGAAATACAGAATCTGATCATAGCATAATATGGTTCTCTCGAAAATTTGTCATATTATAGCGCCCAGATCTACATAGACTAGATAGATTTAAGCTTGCACACTGCGACTGACCTAATTTAGAGCTAGACTAGATCGATGGCTATCTCGAACGACAGCACCGATGATACAGTTCATTAGTCGCAGACAAGTCATGGAATCGGTGCTGTCGTTAGAGAAGGCCATCGATCTAGTCTAGACTAGACTAGGCCTAGTCTAGTCTAGTTAAATCGACTAAGCACAAGACGTTTTCTTGCAAAACACTGAAACTGTGAACTCTGGAATTATTGTACGATTAGAACTTGGTTTATTAAACTACACTTAGCTGGAGAAATCAGATTAGATCAGCGTCATTCTATCGCAGTCTTCCACTGTATCAACTTGCGTCTTGCGGACCACATCATCACGCACGGGCGGTCTCGGTAGGCCAGAGCGGTGTTTGTACAAAGAAAAACCCGTTACGCGTAAGCACAACAGATTAAAACATTTGCGTAAAAAGATAAACAGACGTCACGGGAGGTTGTGCTTCTTTTACTGAAGAACATGGTTATGTTTAACAGTGCACAGGATGAAATAAATGTCCAGTATTTTACCACATGTGTTACGATTTAAGCAGAAAACATGTTCCCGTCAATGCGCTGCTCATCACCCGAAAAACGATTTTTAGAAAAACAAACAAAATGTTTGTTTTCTTACATTTTCTTAACAGGAGAACAGTTGGAATATTTAGAACAATGTATAAAAAGTTTATTGGGTAACCATCATGATGACTGTAATTATATTTAGTAATTATTGAGAGACGTTTTATTTCAATCCCTCAAACTTGACGACATGCGCTTTTTTTCGCACTTTCAAACTCAAATTTCATGTAGACCCAAACAGCTGTCATCTTGGGGGTAGATCGGAGTCAAATCTTTATTGTATTAGAAACATGCGGCAGGTGGTTTTATGTTGGTAACATTAATGGTAACTATTTGCACGGACTTTGGGTCTTAACGAACGGACTATGGGTCGCGTATGTGGTATAGTGAAGAGTTTTCATTGCGCATATTTTTAGTGCGCACCAGCGGGTACGAGAAGAGGACGGAAGAAAAAGAAAGAGGAAAGGAGGACGGTTGGAAGAGGAGCGAACCCATAAAAGAACATAAGGAAGCCAGGAATTGACTTTCTTATTACATTTGGCGCCCAACGTGGGGCACAGGTACGTTTCGTCAGGGGAAATGGCAGAGAGAGAGGCTCAAAAACCTCTTGATGCAGCTCAGCATGAACATGTTTCCGAAGAGCCTACTTTTATCAGGGTGGACCAACCCCGCCTATCCACCGCTTCAGGAGATAGCAAAAACACCAACCATGTCTCGTATCGCCAGTGGCGTCTTGAAGTGAAATACCTAAGGCGCAGCGCCAGATTCACGTCTGACATTCTAGTAGCTGCCATTCGGCGCTCCTTCAACGGCCTTGCGGCGGAGATAGTCCTGCAGCTGCCTGACAAGACTACGTTGGAGTTGATTATCAGCCGTTTAGACACACCATTTGGAAATATACTCCCGCCCAGTGACCTACTGCATAGAATTGCCATGGCACGCCAGGAGCTCACGGATTTCACACGGAATGGGCGACTAGACTCCAGGGACTGGTGAACCAGCTGGCACAAAAGACTCCTCCTCTCATCACTCAGGAGGGTGCAGCGGATACTCTGCGCTCGAAATTCTTTAACGAAGTCGACGAGCGGATGCGGGCCAAGCTCACCTTCAAGTACGAGGCAGGTGCCCCCTTTGAAGACCTCCTGGTGGCAGCCAGGGTGGAAGAGATGGTTACTGCTACGTCCAGACCGGCCCACACTCTCCAGCTCAACGCCGAGAGCATCGTCATAAAGCTGGAGGAGGCACTGGTTCAGCTGTCCTTCCAGAACAAAAAGCTGGAGGAGAAGGTGGACGCTCTCGCCGATGAGCTTAGAGGTATTCGTCCATTAATCCAGCAGAATCGCACCGATGAGCTTAGGGGTAATCGGCCAGCCACTCAGCAGAATCGGGCTCCTGGCACATGTCATCGTTGCAGTCGGCCCGGGCATTTTGCAAGAGACTGCTATGCCGACCTCAGGAAAACGATCCAGGCCTGGTACAGCAGGGCCACCGCTAGGCTATGAGGGAAGCAGGCCCAAACTCCAGGTCGTTGGAAAAGCTAAGGAAGTCGTCGTTGAGATGCAGAGGGTGAGGACCAATGCTCCTATAGATACCGGTTCAATCAATAGTTTCAGGCGTCTCTGAGTAATTTGTTAGAGCTCATGGTCTGTTGATACAACCTTTGGATGCTCTGGTGTCCCTCAAGGGTGCAGGAGGGGCTGAAATTCTATATAAGGGTATTGTGGAGACCATCCTCACTACTCTGGTCAATGAGGACACACTCCCCGTGATATTTCTTGTTCATCCGGACACTGCATACCATATAAAGGTCCTTGTGCTTATAGGCATGAATGTTCTTCAGGGAAATATTCTCTCAGCCAGCACCTCATCTGTCCCCAGCGCTTGGGTGGTCGCTCGTAAGACCACCATGGTGCATATACAGCTAACCAAGACGGTAGGGCCATATCAGACATTTGAAGAACCTGAAGAAAGTCACTATATGACCTGGTGAGAGAATAACTATTATCGGCTGTTGCAATTTTAAACACGCAGAGACCCTCTCGACGTTCTCGTGGAGGAATAGGCCGTGTCTCCAGGTTGGCACCACCCTGCAAAGTACAAAGCCCGAAAAAACGGAACTACACGTTCATATCAGGAATGTTGGTAAAAGGCACCTTACTATTCCCGAGAATGCTATTATATGTGATATCTCAATTGCGAATGCACTTCTGGCATCTTCAGGTGACGGTACAAGCCAAGACTTTGGAGACATGCTGGCTAACACAGCAAGTGACGTCAGCGACGAAGACAAAGCTCTAGTGAGGAAACTCGTTCAAAAATAGAGTCACGTTTTCTCTCAGCACCATCTCGACCTGGGGTGCTCAAAGATCATCAAACATAAAATTCACGTCACCGATGATACTCCGTTGAAGGAACGCCCACATCGCATCCCTCCTGCGATGGTTGAGGAAGTGCGTAAGGAGATAAGAGAACATGCTCCATCAAGGCGTGATCAAGAGATCATTCTCTCTTTACTCCAGCAATGTGGTTCTGGTGGCAAATCCGACAACTCCCTCAGGGTTTGCCTGGACATGCGTAAACTCAACCCATGCACCATCAGAGATGCGTATGCGCTGCCTAGGCTTGAGGAAACTCTGGACGCCCTTCACGACGCTCGTTACTTTTCGACACTAGATCTCAAGTTGGGCTACTGGCAGGTTGATCTTCAGAGGTATGCACTTCAAACAGGCTGAAGATGCTCGAGCCAGTTACAGTGGGAAACTACTTTGATGACCTCGATTCTCACTCTTCCCATGAGGTAGTCGACTTGCTTCACCTGACTGAGCAGGAGGGTATATATATATATCTTTTTCCTTGCCACCACACACAACAAACGAGCTACCGCCTCTTGACAAGGTCGTGTCTGGACCATTCAAAAGACACTACAATCGTGTATGTATGGAGTTCATGTCAAAAAGTCCCAACTATTAAATCAATAAAGCATCATGGCCAAGGCTCTTAAACAATGCATGGGAAGCCACAATGAAGAAGGATGTTCTGAAAAAAAGCATTCTCGGCCACCGACATTTGGCCACTTGATCGAAACTGCGTCAATCCCAATCGCTTCTTGCCTGCTTTAGCCATGGATGTTCCAGTGATTGAGGAAGAAGACATCTCTCCTGCAACAGAAAGTGATACAGTTATGGAGATGACGATATCTCTCTCATGACAGAAAGTCATCCAGTTCTGGAGAAAGAAGACATCTCTCAAGCCACAGAAAGTCATCCGGCTCTGGAGAAAGAAGACATCTCTCCAACCACAGAAAGTCATACAGCTCTGGAGGAAGAAGACATCTCTTTTGCGACAAAGAGAGATCTGGCTCTGGAGGAATTACTTGCGCGGGCAATAAACATGAGTGGTATCACTCTGGAGCTAGGCGACTGGGACGGTGCACTGGCTGCTCCAGCTGAAGACGAATATCCATCTTTACAGGGAAACTGGACTGTGTAGATAGAAGATGCATTCAATATCCCTTCCTCGACCTCAAAGCCACGAGGGGAAAAGAAGTCCAAAGCCATTACATCACACTGTCTCCTTACCAGCAAAAATATCAATGAGATGAAAGAAAAAGAAAAGCTGGAGAAGAAAAAAAAAACACAGAAAAGGAAAAGAAGAAAGCAAAGCGTGAACGAAAAGCTGCTGAAACTACTGAAAGAAAGTGCATGGCAGAAGAACGAAAAAGAAAAGCGAATGAGAAAAGGCTGGCTTCACAAAAGAAGAAAACGTAATATTCACAGTTGTTATTTCTATTATTTGTAGGCCTGATTGTATTGTTATCATGCATTCCTGGTAACCCATTAATGCCATCGGCACCCTCATAGGGTGCAAACATATTCCAGTCGCTGTTTTGCCCCAGAAGACATTTATTGGTTGTTTTTTGCTTTAAGTCTACTGAGGGCATGTTTTTAGTCTAATTTATATCAGCAGAAGTGACATCCATTGTTTTCCATGTGCTTTCGGGCAGCCATTTTTTGTGTAGATGAGACAAAACATGTCAGCACCGAAGTACAAGTAGACGAAGGTAAGTGTATAATACTTATTCATTGCTTTTTAAAGAACAAAGCAGTTTTATAAGAAGTTTATATATTAAGGATCTCAACTATCTTATCACGTAAAAAAATCCCATAACTTTCCATTGAACTTTTGGGTCACAAAAGTGTGCACCCTGTGAGGGTGCGGGTGGCATGAGAGGGCACGTGTCACGTCAGTTTCAAGGTTGGATTATTGTAAAGAGATAAAAGTACTTCCAGTGCAGAACTGTGTAAATGTTCTTTGGTGAATGGAATGTATATCAGAATGTATATCATTGTGCTTTAATGTTGATTAGCTACACAGAGGTGGGCGGTATCGATACCACCCAATTAGACAATCTCGTCAAATAAAAGGCAGATCTCATGTAAAATGAATGTGCATACTGCACAGTAGGCACAAAGTCCTAAATGAGATACTTATTAAATGTGTATACTCTAATAGTTGTTTGTGCCTTTGCTTTTTCTCTAAGTTTACCTAACTTGATTATCCCCTCCCCCCACCCCCCGCACACACTTTTTCCATCCCGGCATGCATTGATTGCACATTGTGAGTAAGTGTGTGTGCCTCAGCCTGTACTTCGTTTTTATCTGCATGGACTTCATTTGATGTTTTATGTCTCTTTCACTTTTCAGATTCACTGCCCATGAGGTCATGTCCATGTTAGAGGATGAAAACGTTGCTCACACTGAGTTGTATTTGCCACTGCCTGGTGCTGACTCCGATGGTGACAGTGGGGAAGAGGATGGTGGTACTTTTGACAATCTTGGTCCGAGTTAGTTGTGCGGAGGCAGAGTATGTGGCTCATTAAGATGACGGAACTTAGTATCGGGTTGGTGATGGTGATGATGATGATGATGATAATGAAGAAGATGAGACTGTTCCTGATACCAGTAACACAGCCCGAGAATATCCTCGAACAAGAAAGGAAGACAGGCGTTGGAGGGTCACGGACATCCACCCTTATCTCCACATGGATGAAGAAAGATGTTCACAGAGAAAGCCAGCGTTTCTGGGCCAGGGCCTGGGCACGGTGGATCTTTTCTGCTTGTTCTTTGATGATGACATGAAAGAATTTCTCATTGACCTGACAGTGCAATATGCACAGAGGGACACGGGTGAACATAGGTGGAGTGTAGACATCGACGAATTGAACGTGTTTGTGGCAATCCTTCTCCTTTCGGGTTATGTATTGGGAACAAAATGATGGGTGCCACATAGATGCCTCAAAGAACGTGGAAAACAAGGGATGTCACTCCTACTGATATAAATTAGACTAAAAACATGCCCTCAGTAGACTTATTGTTGTTCTTGCTGTTGTTGTTGTTGATAATGTTGTTGTTGATGGTGGTGGTGGTGGTGGTGGTGGTGATAATATTTGTGGTGGTAAAAGTGGATAAAATAGGTGGACGAAGATCACTACCTGAGAAGTATGAATAAAATAGTTCTGACTGTCATGCACCCTCTCGTGCCATCGGCACCCCTCTAGGGTGCAGTCTACAAAAACCTTACTGTACGCAGGTAGTGTAAAAAACAAATTGAAACGTCATGACAGGACTCAGTTTGTCACAAAAGTGCAAAAACCACAAACATTAACTATTTCTATATGTGGGCATTAATGGGTCTGTATCATTTTTTTCCACTATTCTAAATTATTTGGTTGGAGAAATAAATGAAACACTGTCTGCTGTCATAATCCAAGGGAAATCACTATAAATTTCGAGGGGAACTAGTCTAGTTGCAAACGGATGATGGCGATTACTGGCACGAGCCGGTTACTGGCACTAGAGGATAAAGCTTCTGAATCCTACGGTCGCGATTTTTGCGACCCAAATTTCTTGTGAGACTAAAAAAGACGAGCGAAAGCTTGATATCATATAGACTAGTCTAGAACATGATTAAATACAACTAGACTAGTCTAGGTCTAGATTGATCTAGTCCAGACTAGACGTCTAGATCTAGATCTAGACTAGTCTAGTCTAGTAAAACAACTTATTGAGCCTGGAGATCTTGTCTTGGACCTGAAGCCAGCTTTTGCATCTCGACTTCCAAAAAACGACCGAGGTTTTTGAACCACTTGGCTTAGACCGAAACTGTGCATTCATGTTCGGCTCTAGCAGGCCTATTTCGCCTAGCCCAACACTCTCTAAACTCAGATCTACACTTTACAGATCTGTCTCATCTTAGCTTGCAGACGATAGGCCCGGATGGGCCCGATTCCACTTCCAGTATTCGATTCTCGATTCCTGGACAGGAATCGATTGGACTCGATTCCAAACACTGGAATCGAGTCGATTCTATAAATAGACATCAATTCACTGTTCTATATTACTCATAAATCTTAATAGTGTGTCGGATATTGACTTCGATGTAGCATTCTCACAATAAAATTTATAGTTTTAAGAGTGATTCCATATTTTTTAGAAGAATTTTACAAAAATAACTAATAAAGTAATCTCCAGTTCTCCACCCTTAGCTTATCTGGCAGTCCTGGCTGCAATTTTGAGTGGCTGCGATTTTTACTTTTGACTTTACGTTTTGTCTGATTGTTTGACCGAAGAGTCACGCAGCTTTTATTATGTCAAAAAGGAGATCTAGTGATGTATGTAACTATATTGCTAAGGATGTATAGTAATACATCAAAAGCGGTCTGCAGCTTTTGCGGAATTAGACTTGCTCACTGCAGTAATAGTAGTAATTTAAAAAAGTCTAAAATCAAAGCATCCAGATCAATACTCAGATGATTTGAAAGATAAAGAGATACCTCAGTGAAGCAAAGCAGCTCCGTTCACTTTTTCACAATCCACCCTTGAGGCATCCATGTTTAAAACAAAATATGGCACATTTCATCCTTGCAGCAATTTACTTCTAATTTTAAGTAAATAGTGTTGGTAGCTGTGAGGATGATGAGGTTCCGGTTGGTGATAATAACATGCTAAATCTGACATAACTTCATTATGTAACTTGCAAAATCTGGAAAGTACTCGGAATCGTACTCGATCTTCCGATTCCGAGGGTCAAAGTACTCGGAATCGAATCGATTCCCAAATCTAGCAGACGATAGGCTTAGGTCTAGTGATGGGCAATATCCAATCAGGTTCGAATCTATCGAATCCCCTTAGCCTGGGTTCGATTCCGAATTCGAATCCTCAAATTGTACTGGATTCAATACTTTCGTTTCACAGGAAATAAACATTAAAACATCGGTTTATAGGAAACCAATGGCCTATTAAAATGTGGGTCTCCATCCGGATACACAGGTGTAACCTATTACTGTTATTTAAAATGAAAATACATTATAAAAGATGTCTTGAAGATTCCAGAGCGATTTCCTTGTCACATTAAATGTACGGTACAAGCTTATAATACTTATATATTATCTCAGGTCCCTTTCAATTCGAAATATTTATCGAATCTTCCGAAACCTAGCCCTGGATTCGAATACAGATTCAAATCTTTTAGGATTCAGATCTGTCCAACCGATGCAGACGATGAACACTTTACGTCCTATCATATTATAAATGTAGACGAAAAACTGATTGAATGCCGAGAAAATAGTCAATGCCACATTTTATTTGCCAAATAAAAACCCGTGAAAATCGCCTCTTTCACCTCCCTTTCTAGACCGCAGGCATTTTGTAGACTATTTGCCCCTGGTAATGATATATTCTTGTGACTAGAAATAACTAAAACTTTCATTTCAATAGCGCTTTAATCCCTCAATGTTCAAAGTACTTTCCAGAAAATAAAAATGTACATGAATATCTTGCGTCAGATCTGAAGTACACGTCTAATTCATAATACACCTTTCACACAATTCACCTCCGTAACTCACAACCACTTTAAAGCACACACACACACACACACACACCACACACACACACACACACACACACACACACACCACACACACACACACACACACACACACACACACACACACACACACACACACACATATCTCATACAAAATATCAAGAGGCCTATAAATTGCATGTGACTTCGTGGGGGTATTTCTTCAAAGCGATTTGGAAAGCATGTTTAGTTATTGCCCTCAAGACAGTAATCGCTACGAGTATTTGCTTGTTTCTTGATTACTAGAGTCTGGAGAAAGCACTAATCGCGATTACAATTATCCAGCTTTAAGCTTTAAGGTTTGGTTAACTCCGTGTTGCCAGATTTTTTTTTTAAAAGGGGGGAAGATGCGTTGATTTGACGGTTGGACGGAAGGATTAGGCCTATTTAACTGAATTTATTTTATAACGTAGCTAATATAGACACATAGCCTTTATACCGTTTTGATCGTTGAAAAAAAGTGCGCGAAGCAGTGAATAGATAAATAATAATACGATGTAACCAAAAATTAATTACTAATGAAAGCAAAAGCAGATGACCTTGTAAAAATGATTTGGGTATGTAGTGCTAATGTTACCGAAGATGTACAAGGTAGGAGGCATGAGTAGTAGTTTCCTAGGTATGACTGTACTAAATGAATGATCCCCTCCCTCAACAACCTAAGTACACTCCTGTTTGTGGTCCCTACCCACGGATGAGCATCCTCTTGCCATGCCCTTGAACTGCCGCCATGCTTGTAGAGAATCGTGACAGTATGGAAGAACTGAAAACGTGCTGAACTTAACGACACAACGTTACCTTTAGACCAAGATAAGAATATTTCCCTGTAGATGACGCTAAATCTTTATCCATGTAGTTTTTAAATTCGTCTAGTAAAAACTAATGACCACATCTTCTCTCCCCCTCCCCGCATC